>CM065478.1:64730252-65219990 GCA_032873175.1 Leptopilina drosophilae
AATAGAAAAGTGTTTTTTTTACTCCACTCTTCTCTATAATATAGTTAAAAGCTAAAATTTCCACTAATTTAAAAGTTCGATTTTTGATTTAAATCTTCGTATTTAAATTTAATTCAAGTTTTTGAATTAATTTAATTTAATTATTCATTAATTTGAATTAATTATTCATTAATTTGAATTAATTATTCATTAATTTGAATTAATTATTCATTAATTTGAATTAATTATTAATTAATTTGAACTAATTATTAATTAATTTGAATTAACTAAAAGAATCAATTGCAAACAAATAGAAGTTATGGAATTTGAAGAAATTGAATAATTATTTATTATAATCCATGTAAAGTAGTTATATTAATTTACCGAGAGGAAATTTATAGCAAAAGTATCATATCATATATATGTATAAAATATGACTAATAGCAAAATATGATTTATTGTGTATTCATGCCTCATTGCATACACTAAAGCGCATGTATACGATAAAACGAATAGGTGCCTTGGGAACTATAAAAGATAAGACGTGTGAGAACGACAATACGTGCAGTCCATTAAAGCGTTGACAAAAAATTGATTGTAAAATTGACATAATATCGATAAATGCATTTAGAAAATTTTTTCTTTCATATTAATAAAATGTATAGAAATTACTTTATAATTTTACAATCAAATTTACATTAATATTACTCTCTAAATGCAAATCTGGAAAAAAATTGTAATTTAAATATGGAACTGTTTGCTTTTGAATTTGGATTAATTTAAATTTAAAAAATAATATATTAAAATTAATATAATTTAGAAAGAAATATTTTTTCTAATTTTATTTCTCGCTAATATTATAATTTTAGTTTCTTCTCTAACTATTATTATAAGTAAAATAGAATTACTCTTTAAAATGAAGTTTTGAAATCAACAACGTTTTTAAAAACGAAAAATGATGTCACGGTTTTCATTTTATTTTTGATTATAAATCATGTGATATTTTTAAACAATTGTCTTTTAAGTAGCAATTATTAATTTCTTAAAAATTACCGCTCACAAAAATTAAAGAATGAATTTAAAACTTTTTAAAAAATTCCTTTTTGATTTTTCGTTTTTAAAATCGTTGTGGGACTAATTTCAAATTTAATGATTTTTTTTTGTTTAAACTGAGGAAATTAATTATTTTTTAATTTTTAATATTTTGAATGTTAGTATTAATGACCTGTTTTATTTTTTTATTTCAACTGAAGAATTTAATTAAATTAATAAATTTATAAATTTATTAGATTAAATTAAATTAAATTTATTTATTTAAGTTAATAAATGAATAAATTTAGTTAAAATGCTTACTAATTTAAATTAATACTGATTTTTTTATTTTAAATTACTAAATGTTATTCATGAACTAGTAAAATTTACTATTAGTTCTTTACTATCAGTTCATTATTAGTAAAATTTACTAACTAAAAGGCAAAAAATTAGACACTAATTCAAGTTAATAAATATTTTTGATACTAATTCAAATTTAGAGAGTGAATAATTTAAATTTAATAATAAGGACAAATATTTTTTATTAGTTAGTGTTTGCTAATTATTTTTCCCTCTTTTAATTACTTATTAACAAAAAGGAACTAAAAACTAGATTTATTTACAACAAGCCAGTCATGAAATAAAAATAAGTGAAAAATTTTAATTTAGTGTATTAAAAATATTCAGATTCTTAAGATTATTTAAATTCGTTGAGTATTTAAAATTTTATACTTTTGAAGTATTTAGAGTATTTTCGAAAATTATTTCGAAATGTATTTTTAGGTGAATGAAATATAACCGGTATTCATAATGTTTGAATAAAAATGAGACATCATTAAGTTTCCTAATATAGACTCTCAATATTGGTAATTGAAAATATAAAGTGAATTTAATTTAATTTCATTTATTATTAACAAAAAGTAATAATTCACATGTTCTCAAAGTTCACGTTAAAGAATATTTCCCATGAATATAAATATTCTTTTAAAAAAAATTACCGACTAAATAAGCATGAAAACGAAGTCAAACATTGAAAAACTGTTTAATTTGTACTTGACTACGTGACGCAATGTTGTAGTGATAAAATTTTTATTTAATGAAGAAATAAATAAGCTTGAACTTGAACCTTTCAAACTTTTGCGACATGAAGAGTATTGACTTTAGTTTATATTAATTTATTGATTGCTTTTTTCTTTTTTGTACTTGAAGTATTTACAATTTGTATTACGTCGATAGGCATGACTTAAAGGATTTTTATTTGACCCCAGTTCATCAGTGTCATTTGTTTTTATGATTACTTCCGTCATCTTGGTTTAATATGAATAAATATTGATAAATATTAATAAATATTAATAAATAAAAATAAATATTAATAAATATTAATAAATATTAATAATTATTAATAAATATTAATAAATATTAATAAATATTAATAAATATTAATAAATAAAATTTCAATTTCGAAGAAGTGTCTAAGTGTTAATATTTCTTTCAGTAGTAAAGTAGAATTTAAGTCGGACATAACAGATTTCTATTTATTTCACTGTAAGTAGTTCAAATCAATTTTAGACAATCGAGAAATTTACATTTTTAGTAATTTTTGTGTCAGTGGTAAGATTTCAGTTTGGATGGAATAGGATTTTTATTTTCTTTTTTTTTTATATTAAATTTACTTGTAATTTTAGTAGCACAGTAGTAAATGTCAGTTTTAATCAGACAACGTTGTAAATTCTTGCAATGTTGGCACCAGTAGTAAAAGTCGGTTCAAGTCAAACAAGACGTGTTACATTCATGTAATATTTGTTCCTCGAGTATAAACCTCAAATTTACTACTGTACAAAAAATATAAAAAAAAATTTTAAACTTACCTGCTTCTTTGATATTTTTTACAAAATATTTTCCTTGTTTATTATTCTCGCAGAAAAATATTTAATATTTAGTAAATTTTAATAAATAATTTTTTTAATTCGTGATATTTTCTTTTTGTTTTAGGTAAGTCAACTACAATATTGTCGTAAGTTTGCTATTTTATTTTTAATTATAGAAAATAGAACCATTAAATACACTTGAATTTTTTATATATTGAAAAACGCCTTTTGAGTATAAAAATTTATTAGTTTTTGTAATTTTTTTTTGTAAGTAGGAAAAATTATGTTTAAACAGACAAACTTTAATAATTTATTACATGTACATATCTTTTTATATTTAGTCTATTTTACTATCCTTTAATATTATTATTGAAGAATTTTCATTTATTTATGAAATTTTAAATATTTAATTAAATTGTAAATTTAAATAAATTTAGTTCAACAAATATAATTGAAAATAAAGTCATCGTCGTCGTCGACATCGTCACAGTGTGTAGTGAATATTAATTCATTCTTTTAAAAAAGAATGAATTTTTTATTATTGAAAATCCAATAATTGAGAATTAATAACAATTTATGTTTAAATTGATAATTTAGTTGACTATTCTTTTAGGGGAAATAATTTTAATTAAAAATTTAGAGTATTTAATCAACAACTAAAAATATCCATTGGATACTGATTGTGAGCTATTCACACTGTCCCACTTTTCCTCTGCATCTAATTTTTTGAAATCAATAACTAATTGCATGTGCCAAACTATGAACGTCATGATTTATTGACTTTCACCTACTTCTCCATCCATTATATGTATGTACGAGTTGAGCTTATTACTAGATAGAAATTAGATAAACGGATATATTAAATTATTTACAAAAATTAATATAGCAATTGTCTGTCTGGTACAAAATAATTATAGTCTCCTTTTTTAATTACGGAATAAAGGTTCTTGAACTTTTTCTATTTATTGATTTATTGAAATACATCCTTGTAATTGAAAAAAAAACTTTTATTAAGTAAGAAATAATATTTTTAACTGAAAAAAATTTATTTGATATAAATAACCGATTACTCGAAATTTAAAAAGTCAAATAAAAATTTACTCTAAATAAATTTTATTTAATTCCAAGCTTCGCATTTATCTGCTAAAATCTACTATTTACTACTTTTTTTTTAATTTACGCTACTATTTGGGTACTATTTTTAGATTTCGGCCACTAAAAGCTACTATTTCTGTTTTTTTTAGTATTTTCACTACTTTAAATTCGCTAATACTAGAAAACAAAAATCTACTCTCAAAAATTATAATCAAATTCTTTAAAACGATACAATTATTTTCAAAAAATTTTCGAAATTCAATTATTTTCAATATCTAATATTTTCATCAAATTTCGCTTTTAAAATACAATTATTTATCAAAAAATTGATAAATTTCATCCAAAATTCAATTATTTTTATAAATAACAAAAATTTCACAAGAATTTAATTCATTCATAATATTTATAATATTTCGAAATAATTAATTGTTTAAAACAATGTTTATAAAATTTTTTATAAAAATTCAATTATTTTTAAAAATAACAAAATTTTTTTACAGAAATTCAATTCTTTTTAAATATTTTAATAACATTTTCTACAATAATTCATTTACTTTCATGAATAATAAAATTCTTCTTAGGAGTTGAATTATTTTAAAAAATATCAATAAAATTCATGGTAAAATTTCAATATTTAATAAATTACAAATTTTTTTATTTTAATAAAATTTTCCAAAAGAATTCAATTATTAAAGAAAAATTTTGATAATATTCTACACGAACATTGAATTATTTTCCCGAAGAAATATTAATTTTACAGGAATTAAATTATTTAAAATAGAATTTGCATATATTTTTTTGAAAAAGGCAAATGTTAAAAAATTTGGCATTAAATCTTCAGCAGTGATTCGATCACTTTTATAAATTTAAAAATTCTTTTCAAGGATTTAATTATTTTTGTAAATAAAATCATTGTCAGAATTCTTCGTAGAAATTCAATTATTTTCGAAAAAACTAAAAAGAATTATAAACATTTTCATTATCTTTATAAATGCAAATTTCTTCGACAAAATTTAATTACTTTGAGAATTACATTATTTTTGAATATTTTAATAAAATTGTTCGAAAGAAATAAATTATTTTAAACACAATTTCAATTAAATTTTTACTGAATAAATCAATTATTTTTTTAGATCTTAACAAAGTTATTCCCAAAAATTCAATTGTTTATATAAATAATTCTTCGAAACAATTCAATTATTAGACATAAATAACAAAATTATTTCCAAAAATTCAATTATTTTGAGTAATTTTAAAAAAATTTTGCAAAATTCAATTATTTCCATATATAAAAATATTCATCACAAGAATTCAATTATTTTTAAAAGTATTAAATTTCTTCTTGTTAATTCAATTATTTTGAAAAAGTGTAATAAAACCTTCCGCAGGAATTCAATTATTTTTGTAAATAATAAAAAGCTTTTCAGGAATTGAACTTTTTTAAATTAAATTTTAATAAAATACGACGCAAAAATTCAATTATTGGTAAATATTTTAATAGAATTCTTTGTAAAATTAACTTTTTTTAAAAAACGTTTCTAAATTCAAAGATTTTCAATATTTAAAAAAAAATTTCAAACAGAATTCAATTATTTTAAAATTTTGTTGGAAAAATCTTTGTAAGAATTCAATTTTTTTATGAATAATAACAATTTATCAAGAATTTAATTATTTAAATAAGAATTTGTATAAAATTAGTCGAAAGAAATGAATTATTAAAGAAAAAAATATTTTACTTCTTCCCAAAAATTAAATGATTTTTATAAATATTTAAATTCTTCCATAAGTAATAAAATTTGTTTCAGGAATTCAATTTTTTAGCATTAGGATAAGAAGGAAGTAAATATTTTCAATAAAAATTTGAAAAAAGTCAGGAAACTAAAATATCGAATGGAATTTTCGTCAGTTTTATAAAGTTTCTAAAACGAGTTTTTTTGATCGTCAAGTTTAATTTTTCTACAGCTACTTTTTTACTACTTTTTTTAGTCTGAAAGCCACTTTTGTAAAATTAATTATCGAATGCGAAGTCTAATTCAAATAAATCATATTTAAACCAACATTTTCAGTATTTAAAGCAAATATAAATTAACTTAATTTTTTTCCTCCCTCTACTAATATAAAGCAAAAATTGAAGAATAAATTTAGTAATATTAAAAGAAATTATTAAAATTAAATTTGTTTAAAATTCTATTTTGTTTCAAGACACGTTGAACACATATAACAATAATATAAATTAATAATTGTTATAATAGTTATTATTATGTGGAACTTTACACTCTCAAAATGTCGTAATTTGAAATTATTATAATTACTTTTTCGATTGTAAGGGAGAAGGAAACTAGAGAAATGTTCAACGCATTGGTAAAACCGATCCTAGGGGCTTGTGCATTCATAATTTTCAGAGCGGACTTCTTTAGAACGTGAAAGTTGAAGTAGGTTGGAAAATTATTTTAATTATCCACGTCAGTTTTATAGTTTTCTTTTGAGATGAAATTATTTTCGAAAATATAAAGTGTGTAAACAAAAATTATATTAACGTAATGAAATTAAAATTATTATTTGTCTTTGTTAATAGAATATTTAATCAAAATGAGTCTTGAGATAAAAAGTCATTACTTTTTATTAAAGTGTAGTATTATTATTATCAAAAGAGGGAAATTTTTTTTAAAAATTTTTTGTTTGTTATTGAAAGTTAGTTCCGTTAGCTCATTTATTATTTCTCTCCATTTATACACGGGGTTATCGATTTTGGAAGGTCTAAATTTTGACTAATTTCTAATTCAAGTCAGGATCAATATACTTATACAATAGGTATTTAAATAATTTTGGTTTACGAGTGTAAAGTAAGTCGTAATTATGATAGTAAAAGTGCATGAAAAGAATTTTTAAATACAATTTTTTTTTAGAAAAACGGATAAAAACTTGTAATTATATACTTTTTTACATTTTAATTAAAAAAAAAGATATATTCATTAATACATTTGAAAAAAATAGAATATTAGAAATATGACATATTTTGAATATAAATATAATTTAAAATTATTTGATAAAACAAATTTTTTTTTTACAAAAGTAGTTAAGAAGTTGAAAATATTTTTTTGAATTGATTTTAGCAATTGAAATATTTAAAATAATAATCAAAATAAAATGTTTTTACAGGAAAATAATTAAAAACTGGAAAATAGTTTTTTATACGGAATTTAAAAATCGAAATGATTCAAATATAATTTCCAGTGTAATTAGTTTTTGAAACTGAAAATAAATGTTGTTATTAAATAACAAACTTAAATAAATAAATAAATAACAGGCTTCGCACTCTTCTACTAAAAGCTACTATTTGCTACTTTTTTGATACGAGGCTACTTTTTGGCTACTTTTTTGAGCCTAATGCTACTAAAAGCTACTTTTCTGAACCAATAGTCAAATTTAGATTTTTAGTTTTCACATTTCCATTTAAAAACAGTGTTTAAAACTAAAATCGTTAACGAAAAATAACCGCCATTAAGATGATAGGAAATAATTTTACCGACATTTACTCTACCAATAGTGACTGATTATAAATTGTGTTTAAGGGCATCCGGGAAAAATTGTCCCCAAAAAGTGTTTTCCCGCCTCTCGTCTCACTTCTAAATAGTTAGAGATATCTGGTTCTGATTTATTAGGATAATTAGAGGAATTCGTGCTGATAAAGAATGTTCTTAAAATTTGCAAGTAATTTTTGAAATAAATATTGAAAAACGGAATTACAAAAGTTTAATTTTTGGCGAAAGTGGGGGACAACATGGCGGCGAGCACACAGACAAGTGGATCTATGTGTCGGTGGTCAAGGAGGTGGCGCCAATTCTCGGTGGTGACCGCGACTTGAACTACGAAAACGTCTCCAACCTCAAATTACTTGACTTTCAATCGTAAATAAAATAATTTCCTCGCAAGATTATTGCAAAAACGGAGAGGACCGCTCCTCAGTGAGTCTTCTTCTATCACCTCTCCAAATATGAACCGGAAATATTTTGTCCTCTCAAAATGAGAGCGCGATACCAAACTGTTAAAAACCCCATTTCTCCCTATGTTTAAACAATTTTTTAAATTATTATTTATCAAAATTTTGCAAAATTTCGAGAGGGCCGCTAGTCCCAGGGCGTTCATCTATATTTACAAAAAATTTCCGACTAAAAATATTCTTTTCTTTTTAAATGAGAGCGCGATCACGAAACACTATTTTCTCCCGGATGCCCTTAACCTTTAAATTCCCCGTTTTTCCGGCTTTGTCCCAATTTTTACCGCTTTTATTTTTTCATCAAATTTAAATTTACTTTATTTCGAACATAAATCTACAATTTGAAAAATAATTGAATTAAACAAGAAATTTTTTCAATTTTCCATAAAAAATCTTGTCTGTTTATAAGGGAAAATTTGATTAATTCAATTTCATTATAATTTATTGATACTAATTGAATTTCTGCAAAGAATTTTACTATTTATAAAAATAATTGAATCCTTCCAATGAATGTTATTACATATTTATGAAAATAATTAAATGTTTGCGAAGAATTTTATTAAAATTTCTGAAAATAATTGAATTGTAGAGAACAATTTAATTATTTATAAAAAATAATTGAAACTTCGGAGAATTTCAAAAAATTTTAAACATAATTGAATTTTTCCAGGCATTTCTATTACTTTTGAAAATAATAATTGAATTGCTTTTTTTTAAATTTTATGGAAATTTATGAAAATAATTGAATTCTTGTGAAGAATATTTTTCAAAAATAATATTCGAAAGAATTTAGTAAATCGGAAAAATTTTGCTATTTATAAAAGTAATTAAAGTAATTGAATTCTTTAGACAAAATTTAATCAAATTTTAAAAAATAATTGCATTTTTTGACGAATTTGATTAAAATCGTATTAAACATAATTCTGTTTCTGTAATGAGTTTTATTATTTATGAATGTTATTAAATTATTGCGAGGATTTTTCAAAAAAAGGTTCAAATAATTGATTTAAAAAAAAAAAATTTTAAATAAACTATTTTAATAATTCAATTCCTATGAAATTTTCATTCTTTCAGAAAATAATTGAATATTTGTGTAGAATTTTCTAAAAATTGTTTTTAAATAATTGAATACTTTTTGGAAATTTTATTAAAATACTAGACATAAAAATCATTGAATTAAGAAAATTTTTGAAAATAATTGAATTCTTGTGGTTAATATGTAAATGAATTTTTGTTACTTATAGAAATAATTGAACTTTCACAATGAATTTTAATAAAATTCCTAAAAGTAATTCCATTTTGTCGAAATTTTACAATTGAAGAAAATAATTGAATATGTTGCGACTAAATTTTAAAAAATAAAATAATAATTATACGATGACTACCTTCCTTTGATTATTTAGAAAAAGTTAAATAAAATTATTTAAAAGAAATAAATTATTTTTAATAGAATGTACGGAAATTTCAATTATATCAAAAATTTTTAATTATTTGTTCATAAAAATTCAATATCTTGAAATAACAATTAAAAAATGTTATTTTTTAAAAAAAGCTGCGAAAATTCAATTTTATTAAAAAATTTGAAGTTTGTACTTTTTTTAAATTAACTAATAAAAATTTTAATTATTAATCTTCATACCAAGAAACGTGAGTACATTAGAATAAGACTCCTTATAAAATTTAATTATTTATCAATTATTGAATTTAAATACTTTGAAAATTCGATTTTAAAAAAGTTTTTAATGAAATTCTTTAATTCTTTTTTTTGTCACCGTGGCTACTATTTCCTACTTTTTTTTGTCATCTAGGCTACTTTTTCCTACTTTTTTTAAACTCATAATGGAGTGCGAAGCCTGAAATAAACTAAATTAATTAAATTATTAACTATAATAATCGTCGTATTCATTCATTCATTCTGTCCAGTCTGTCCACACTTGAAGTTAGTCATGATTATGCTTTTGTTTTTCTTTTTATATGTTTTGAATTTTTGATAGATAATATTATTTTTCTTTATATATATAATAATTTTTTTTTTTTTTCTTACTTTTTAAATTTAATAATAGGTTTTTATTTATTTTATTAGAAATATTATTTTTATTTTTCAAATAATACTGAACTATTTTTATTAATTTACAAAAATTATTTATTATATTTTTCCATATTTCTCTCTTTTCCCAGAAAAATTAGCACTATGTAACAAATATTTTAAGACTAGGATATTATTCTTTTCATTTTTTTTTTTTTTTTTTAAATTAAAAAAAATAGTTGGGAAATTAAAATAACAAAATATTTTGCATATTTTCTGCTTCTCAGTGACAATTTATAAACAAAGTACAAGTTTTAAGTAAAAAAAAATAAATAAATAAAATAATTTTTTTTTTTTATTTTAATAAGCAATTTTTTTTAGATACCCCAATTTCTAATAATATTTTCAGTTACTTTCAAATAATTAAATGTCATAAGATTATTCTTATTCTGCCTTTTGGGCAGAAATATTTTTATTTTATTATTTGTTTTGCTTGAGAAATTTATTAAAGACTTGATCAGGGTTGTCACGCATTTATTTATTTGAAAGATCCTCAAATTTTTTTTTTTTCAGTTTAAAAAAATTGGAAATTTTCCATATTTTTTTTTTTTTAATAACATTTTTATTACCACATTAATAATACGAAAGAATTGATTTCGTTTGACGATTTTTAATAATATTTTTAAGAGAAAAAAATTTTACAAAAAAAATTTGTATTAATAATACATAATAATAATATTAAAATAATAATAATAATAATTTGCAAATAATAAATTTTTTTTTTTTTTTTTAATAATTGAACTTTTGCAAAGAACTTTATTAAAATTTTCTTTAATTATTGAATTTTTGCCAAAAATTTTGTTCACAATTTTTAAAATAATTGAAATTTCGACGAGAATATTAAAAAAATTGAATACGTATCTTCTTCAATAAAATTTTCACAAAACAATTCAATTATTTTAAAACAAATTTCAATAAAATCGTAAGGTGTCAATTCACGGAAAATTTTTTTACGGAAATTTTTTTTCACGGAAAAACAAAAAACGGTTGAATCTTAATTTCAGGGAAATTGTGAAAAAACCTTAAATTCTATTCTTCATAATTTATAATGGTTAATTATTTTTTAAATTATACATCTTTTTATTAATACGCGTTAAATTCTAATCAAATAAAAATACAGAAAAATAAATGCGTACAACAAATTCAAGGTTAGTTAAAATTTTATTTTCATTAAAATATTTTTATTTTGAATAAAGTGCAGAATAATTTTCATTAATTATTGAAATAATTAAATTAATTAATTAAATTTAATAAATTAAATTAAAAATGAAATGAAAAATAATAATTAAATAATAAATGAAAATAAAATAATTACAATAATAATTTATTTAATATTCTTTTATGATATTTTTTTAAATCACTCTCATAAATTAAAGAAAATTTAATATTCTTCAAGCAAAACATTTAACTCTTATTGTAATTTATTTATTAAAATTTAAAAAATTGTGCAAGTATTCAATTATTATTTGAATTGTTTCCTTTTAAATTAATTATTTTTAAAGATTAAAAATACAACAAAAATTATCTTCTTTGAAATTACTCAAAACTAAATTTTTTTTCAATGTCATTTTATTGAAAATACTTTTTTTTATTTTTAAAGATTAAAATACAACAAAAATTATCTTCTTTGAAATTACTCAAAACTAAATTTTTTTTCAATGTTATTTTTATTGAAAATATTTTTTTCAGTCTACGAGAAAGTATTGATCTGAGACTATTTTGTAAGTTCTTTGTGAAAGTTGTAAATTTCTGTTATTTTTAAACGTTTCTTCCTACTTGGAATAATTCCAGGAGAAAAATTTAAGATCAATTGACTTTTCATCTTAAAAGTGAAAATTACGAAATGTAAAAACACTTGTATAGCCATGTATGTAAGTCAGACAGGTGTATAAAATCAAATAAATAATAGAAATTTACTAAATTTCATACTTTCTAAATCTAAAGAATAGCAAAAATCATACAACTGATTCAAATTAGCGTATACCCAGATTTGTGGCAAATTGGCAAATGTCCGCCTTGTGTGAAGTTTGCGGAGCAAACTTGCTCAAAGTTTTCCCAGAAAAACTTGCAGACAAGTTGTAACAAGCTTGCAGCAAACTTTCTGAAAACTTAAAAAATTTTCCAAAAAAATTTTGTTGTATTCAAAATGCACATATTTAGTCAAATTTTACCCTCCCTCCCAGGAAAGATGAAAAAAGGTAATGCGCAGCTCTATATGTCACAGAAAACTACTGCGCAGACACATTTTAATTAACCTTGCCACGCAAGTTTTTCTGTAAGTTTGCTCCGCAAGCTTTGCACAATGCGAACATTTGCCAATTTGCTGCAAACTTGCATGTAAATTTGCGAAGTTTGCAACGCAAACTTTCTGCAAAATGTTGTGCTATCTGAGTATACGCTGTCAGTTAGTGAAATTTTACTGTTTAATTAACGTGTATACGTTTTTTAAATTAGCTGTATACTTATCGCTGTGAAATAGTGGAATTTCGCTTTTTTCAGATTTACAGAGTATTTTTTTTCTTTTAACGATTATTATTTTTAATATTAAAATAATAATACTTCTCTCAAAATTTTCCAAATATTACAAGTAATTTTACCCCTATAAATAAGTACAATGTATTAGACAAAAGCAAACTGGGGTTCAAATTACTTTCCTCTTATTCTAGTCACATTTTGAACATTCATCATCATGGGATTTAGTGCAGTTTTCATGTAGCCAAAAATTTCAAATTACTGCACTGAATCCAATCGTTAATCAATGTCATTTTATTGTAACTTTCGACTCAAGCTACAAATAGATCTCTATCTCTAATGTCAATTAGATCAATTATTACTTTCTTCTCAGACATTTTTAATTTTTTAAAAATATTTCTTAAATTTTTTAACATTAACATGAAAAATTTTTAATAAAATTAATTAATAACCATCTCACCCAACAATACATCACAAAGTAAACATAAAAATATAAAATAAATAAAAGAATGTTTTCTTTTATTCTTATTGTTTATATCGAAAGCGTCGTTTATGCACTACTTAATAAAACTTAAAATTCAAAAATACGTTAAAAATAATAATACATATTCTAATAAAAAATCTGAAATTCTCAAATTATTTTAGTCCCATGCAAAAAATGTAAAGGATTACAAATTCATTTTAATTATTTTTCAACAATTTGTTGTTTCCATTTATTAGCAGTCACAAAAGTTGAAGCTTCAAACTTCAAAACTTCTTTGCAAAGTTTAGTCAAAATTGAGTAAAGAAATAAATGTTTCACTTCAATAAGAAATTGTTTATCGTAAAATTTCAGAGTTGCTATAATTTTTCTCGAATAAAATTCCCTGACTTTTATAGGTCTCAAATAATTTGAAATGTAAATAAATTTTAATTTATTCAAAAATTATCAATTAATTTTTTTTAATTCTATTATCTTGAAACTATTGTTTTATTAGACATTAAAACATTTCAAAAACCTTATTTTTCAACATTAAAAAAAAACTTTGCAAAAATTCAATTTTTATTAAAAAAAATTTAAGCGTATGTTTATTTTAAATTAACTAATAAAAATTTTAATTTATTAATTTTCGAACTAAAAAACGTGAATACATTAGAATATGACTTTTTTTAAAAATTCAATTACTTATCAATTATTAAATTAAAATAATTTGAAAATCCTAATTGTTTAAATTTTATTTACATTATTTACATTAGTGACTGATTTTTTATTATCAATTTAATTATTTTAAATTAATTAAAATTTAGAGAGCAGTATAAATATTTATAACAATTGAAATAAAAAGTGATTTTTTTAAAAAATAAATTATAACAATAACATTTTTTTAATTAGGTGAAAATATGAAGATCCTAAAGTTTTGAACGTTCAAATGAATGAAATTTATTTATTTCTTCTATAAATTAAATTTTTATTGCAATTACTTTGCGTCACTATTCAAAAAAATTAATTACTGAGTTTCTAAACATAAAACTTCAGTATTTTTAATGTTTTCCTGATTAGTAATTTATAAAAATATCTGCAATAAAAAAATATTTCGTTCATTTGAACGTTCAAAATTTGGGGATCATAAAATATGACTGAAATTTCAATCATTTTTAATTGGTCCTCAGTGAGATTTCACTGATTTTAAATCACCAGAATAGAGTTAAAGAAAAATCAGTTAAATTTTACTGATTTCAATTATAGAGAATGCAGCGGAACAAGTACCAAAGGCTACTTTTTCATTGTAAAATTCGCCAAAAATTAACATAATTTAAAAAAACAATTATTTTCCAGGTGTTTTCTCATTTTTTCTTGACTTTTCCATACAAAATAAAATTCCCTGACATTTCCAGGTTTTCCAAACATTGTAACATCCCTGATATTTTTCCTAAAAATTTATAGCTCTAAAACTCTCCTGAACATTTAAATAAATTTTTCGACATCTCTCTTATAACCGAAAAAGTAAGGTAAAACTTTCCTGAAAATTTCATGCTAAACATTTATTGAAATGAGACATTTAAATCTTTACGAAATTTTTACTAAACTTTGCAAGTAAATATTTTCGAAGTTTTGCGAGGAAATTATAAATACTTTTTTTAGGAAAGTTACGCTGCTTTGTGGGTTTACAAGGAACCGACAAAGTGGCCTTTTTAGTTTTTTCTTAAGAAGCAATTAAATTAAACACTTAAATTACCGATAAATTAATGAACTGCATAATTTAATGTATGAAACCATATAGATAATAAAAAAAAATTTCAAAATGGGTCCATATTTTATAGGAACGTCTATACAAATTTGTTCTTGATTGTAAGCAAAAATTAAATTCGTAAAATTGCGAATTATTTGGAAACAAAATTACAAATTAGAAAACGGCAAACGAAATTTTTTAATAAAATGACATTGAAAAAAAATTTAGTTTTGTGTAATTTCAAAGAAGATAATTTTTTGTTGTATTTTTTAATCTTTAAAATAATTAATTAAAAGGAACAATTCAAATAATAATTGAATACTTGCACAATTTTTTAAATTTTAATAAATAAATTACAATAAGAGTTAAATGTTTTGTTTGAAGAATATTAAATTTTCTTTAATGTATGAGAGTGATTTAAAAAAATATCTTAAAAGAATATTAAATAAATAATTATTGTAATTATTTTATTTTATTTATTATTTAATTATTATTTTTTTCATTTCATTTTAATTTAATTTATTAAATTTAATTAATTAAATTTAATTATTTCAATAATTAATGAAAATTATTCTGCACTTTATTCAAAATAAAAATATTTAATGAAAATAAAATTTTAACTAACCTTAAATTTGTTGTACGCATTTATTTTTCTGTATTTTTATTGATTAGAATTTAACGCGTATTAATAAAAAGATGTATAATTTAAAAAATAATTAAACATTATAAATTAACAAGAATAGAATTTAAGGTTTTTTTCATTATTTCCCTCAAATTAAGATTCAACCGTTTTTTGTTTTTCCGTGAAAAAAAATTCCGTAAAAAAAAATTTTCCGTGAATTGACACTCTTACGAATTATTTTGATGAATTCAATTATTTTTAAACGTAATATAAATTTTTTTTTTTTTTTTGCAAAAATCCAATTATATTCCTAAAATTGCCAAAAATTCCCTTTAAAATTTAAATTATCTTTATAACCAACAAAATCCATTTCCAAAGTTCAATTAATTTTAATATGTACATTTTCATCAAATTTCTCTAAAATGCAATTATAAAAAAAATTCATTACAAATTTTCAAAAGCATTCATTCATTATTTAAAAAAAAATTTGTTGATAAAGCTCAATTGTTTAAGAAAATGTTACTTCCAGGGTCCAACAAATAAATTCTCTCAGAATTCTCTAATAAATAAATATTTTTGAATATGATATTCAATTTTGATCCAAAATTTTAACTGAAATTAATTTTTCAATTTATTAGAAAATTCTACAAGAAATCAACTATCCAACTATAAAAATAAACAATTTATTAATACTAATCTAATTGGATGGTTTCTTAAAATTCAATTTTTCATAAAGAATTTCACCAAAATTTAATCATTATGTTTTTTTTTATCATTGAACATAAATAATAATATTATATATTATTGAGGTATTTGCAATCATTTATAATTTTTCCAAAATTCAATTTTTTTTTTTAGTGTTTTTAAGTAAAATTCATCCATAAAATCCATTATTATTTTTAATAATGAATGAAATGTAAAAATATAACAAATTTTATAAGAATTTGAATTATTAAAGTTTTTCATAAACCTGAATTGTATTTAAAATCTGTAAAGTTTGATTGAAAATCTTTTCAATAATGAGGAATATATAACATTTAGAGTTTTCTTAAGAATTTTCGAAATTGAATATTGTTTCTGTACATTTGACAAAATTTTATGACTTTTTCGTGATTTTCCCCCTGATTATATATATTTAGAAAAATAGTGATTTTGAATAAAATTCTTCTGAATAATTGAAATTTTTTTTTTTTAATGTCAATGAAAAAGAAACTTCACGCGCGCTTTAGCGCGCGTTATTTTAGCTAGTAATTGATTAATTTAAGTATTAGCTAAAATGGTTAAAATTTAAAAATCTTGATACATTTAAGCGCATTATTAAACGCGTTACTAAAGATTTCTGTTGAGTGCTTTGTTAAAGAAAAAATTAAATTTTCCATTTCGCCTTGAATTCCATGCAAGAAGAAAAGTATTTGTAAATTCGAATAAATTTAAATTAACTACCGTTCGAAGTGACCTATTCCGGGAAGCGTTCTCTTGCTGCCAAAGCTTTTAAGGGTCTCTGTGCTTTTTGATGAGTTCCACGTGCTTGCTCAGAATGTATTTTTAAGACTTCAATTTATTGTTTGAAATTAATTTAAATTTTATCATAATTCGTTTTTCGAGTATTAAGTCAAGATTCAATTTGAAATTACAAAAAATAAGGAGCGAGAAAATGTTAGTTTTATTATTTTTTTCTCTAATTTTAATTTTTTTTCTCTTTAAAAGTATTAGTTTATAATTTTCTTTATATAAATTTCTAATTTTGGAAACAAATATTAACAGGAAGAATAATAATTAATTATTTTGTAATGTATAAATAGACGTTCCCTTTAGTTTTTAATTTTATTTCCTTTTATTATTTTATTTTATTCTTGTTGCTTGAATTGTTTTTTATTTTTTTAATTTACTTTTTTTAGTTTACCTGTATTTTTTAATTTACTTTTATTTATTTTTTTACTTTTTTATTTTTTACTTCACTTTTCGGTTTTTCACTTCTGTTTTCTATTTTTCACTTCTCTTTTCTATTTTCCACTTCTCTTTTCTATTTTTTACTTCTTATTTTTTTACTTTACTCTTTTTTATTATTTTTACTCTTTCTTTTATTAAAAAATAAATTAACTCTTTTCTTTCCTTATTCGTGTTGCTTTATTTTACAATTGAATTTTTTTTCATGTTTAAATCTTTCGAATAATGAACGAAGGAGTGAAATATATTTTTGCCGGCGAATCTTCACCACAAAATCTCAATTTTCTGTTCTGTTCCACATTTGAAAATGTACTCCCAAGTAATTTTCCTTAGGAACAGAGCTCATTACGAAGAACACGTGTAAATGGAAAATGCGACAAAGTAGAATCGTGTTAATTGCGTTTATAGTTTCTTGAACGAATTAAAAGTCCTTGAGTTTAATTAAACTGAAAGCAATATATAATTACATGGTTAAAAAATTTTGCGTTTTCTCTGAGGATCATCAGTTTCTTGAAGAAAAAAATCTCTATGATATTATTTTCTGTAAAATCAATCTGTGAAATCAATCTTGACCAGATTGATTTGATTTTATTTTTAACTTGTTTTTGCATTCTAAATAAGTGAATTTATTATGATAATCACTTTGTTATGTAAAAAAAATTCTTTTAAATTTTTATTTATTTAAATAAATAAATATATGAATAAATAAATGCAAAAATTATTCTTGAAAGATTAAAGTTTTTATTTTTCGATCGCTGGTGAAAAAGGAAAAGAAATGTTTTATTTTAATTTTTTTTTTTATTTTTTTTTAAATTTTTTTCCCAAGTTTTGAACGTTCAAATGAACGAAATATTTTTTATTGAAGATATTTAAATAAATTTCTAATTATCAAAAAATTGTAAAACTAAAATTGTACGTTTTCAAACTCAATAATTAATTTTTTTGAATAGTGAAGCAAAATCATTGTAGTAAAAATTTAATTTTCGTCAGAAATAAATAAATTTTGTTCATTTAAACATTTTGAACTTTAGGATCTTAATTTTTAATCGAAATATATTTTAGAAGATGGAAAAAAATTTATATTGTATACAATTATTTTGAGACGAAACTATATTGAATGAAAACACAAATATATAATAATATTTTACCTGTAACATCCGCCCGTTGAGATGGAAGCGACATTATATACTATAGAGAATTGTCGGCTAACGGAATTATTTAATGGCTTTGAGACCGCAAGCTCAACGTTAAGGCACGAACCAAGTTACAGCTTCATACGTGAAGAATAAAGTTTCTGAGCCAAATCCCGCTCAATTCCTTTGGGGAAATGTACTCTTTACTTCCTCTCGAAACACAACGTATAAGCTCATGTTAACTTTACAGATCAGAAAGAGCTGTCGTAATTGCAAAAAGGATTTTTCAGACTCAAAAAAATTATTATTATTATTAGAATTATTATTAGTATTAGTATTAAAAAGGAGAAAATTTTTTTTCCACTTCGTTGGATAATTTAAATTTTTCACCCTAGAGAGAGAGAGTGGAGATAAAATATTTATTCTCGAGAAATATTTTTAAATAAGTAACAAAAAGTTTATGAAAATAAAAAAGAAGCATGTCACTTTTTAGACGTGGGATTAATTCTTGACGTTCTTTTTTTTCTCATTCTAGGAGAAATGGAATCTTTAAGAAATTCGAAGAATTAAAGCTCTTTTTAAAAAAGAGATGTTATGAGGAATATTTTCTTTCGAGAAATAAATTTTTGTTTATAATAAAGTTTAATTATTTTTTAATTATTATTAGCATTAATATTACAATTTGAATTTTTTAATATATTTATAACTCATGTTTTTTGTACTCGCTAAATTTGAATTCGTAAAAATGTTTACTAATTTTTATTAGTGACTGACATTTTGCTTTTAAATTAGTAAATTCATTTAAATTTCTTTTCAGTTAAAAAATTATTATTTGGTAGTAAAACTTATTGATTCAAAAGCAAAACGTCTGTCACTAATTTAACTCCGATTTTTTTATTAGTTCAAATTTAAAGGGTAAACTATCATCGAAAAATGATCAGTAAATTTTGAATCCTTAAATAAATCGAATATTTTCAAATAAAAATATTTTTATAAATTACTGATTTCAATAAAAATGAAAAAAACCTCAATTTTTCTATAAGTTTGATTAACAAAAAAAAATGTGTTTAATTTATTCTAAAATTATTTTTAATTTAATGTTTATTTATATAGCAATTATTATCATAATACAGATCTCGGATTGTGCGATTTTTCTACTTTTTTCGACTTTTCTAAGGAAATGTGACTTTTTTCAAATTTTTTGTGAAAAGATGCGGCTAATCGACTTTTTCAAGATTTTTTTAGTACAATGCGACTGAAATTTAAAAAATTTCCAGAAAATTAAAGTTAAAGGAAAAAGTTTTAGTTAAAAAAAATGTTCCGTTAAGTTTATTTACAGATTTCTTCCAAATTTTTCAAAAAAACATCAATAAATTCTTTTTTAAATAAATATATTCACTATTATTTTTCCATAAGAATTAAAATTCTTCAAAAGATTCAAATTCAAACCTTTTTGAAATTAAACTACTTATAAAAAATTCTTATAAAACTTGAAGAAATCGATCACTCCGAATCTTCGACAAGGAGCAATCGATGTCTTCATGTTTTATAATAATTAAAGATGACCGAGTGATAAAATCATTATTTTATATTATAAGATTTTATAAAAAAAAATTTGAAAATAATTGAATTTCTAGGATGATTTTTTTTATTTATAAAGATAATTAAAATTTTGACAATAATTTTATTAAAATTCTTTGCAAATAATTGAATTTCAGAAAATAATTGTTTTAAAAATGTTTAAAAGTAATTGAATTTTGAAGAAGAATTTTGATATTTTTAAAAATAATTAAAATTGTGGGGAGAATTTAATAAAAATTTAAAAAAAATTAAATTTTTGCGATGAAGTTTCTTATTTTTTAAGAAAATGGAATTTTGCAAAGAATTTTATCGGAACTTTGGAAAATAATTAAATTTCCATGATGAATTTTTTTATTTATGAAGATAATGATCATTTGACGAGAAATAAAAAAAATTTGAAAATAATTGAATTTACATCATGAATTTTATTATTTATAAAATTTTGACGAAAAATTTTAAAAAAAATTTTGAATGGAATTGAATTTTTGCGAAGAATTTCATTATTTTTGAAAATAAATGAATTTTAGAGAAGAATTTTATTATTTATAAATATAATTGAAATTATCACAGGCATTTTATTAAATTGTTTTTAAATAATTGAATTTTGGAGAAGAATTTTATTATTTATAAAAATAATGGAAATTTTGAACAGATTTAAAAAAAAAGGTTAAAAATACCTAATTAAAAGTTTGCCATGCATTTTATTAAATTTTATTAAATATTATTCCAGATTGTTTGATGTTAAAGTATGTGTTGGCGAGAAATGTGATTTTTTTTAAATTTTGACAATTTCGTGTTTACTTTTTGGCGTTTTTTTCCTAAAATATCATTCGACTTTTTTCCGAATTTTTGGGAATTTTATGCGACTTTTCGTAACTTTTGTTGTAAATTTATGCGACTAAAGCGACATTTTTTGAGTCTTAAAGTCCTGTCATTACATAAACATGAATCTATTTTTTCTAAATATTTTTATGACAATATTGTTCATATATATTTTTTTAAATTTATTAAGTGAATAATTTTTTTCGTTGATAAACGTTGTGGACTTTAACGTCGTAATTTTTCATTTAGTAATTTCATAATTAATTTTTTCACAATGTCGATAAATTTAGAAAAAGCGAAATTTAATAAAACCTCTTTTCCCTAAATATAAAGGTTTATTTAAATAGTAAAGTAAAAAAATTGACCTTGCGCTGTAAAAGAGCTTTCAGAAAAGAAAAACTTATAAACTCTTTACGGCTACGAGATACGTATTTAAAGAAATGGAAAAATAATAAATGCAAATTTCATCTTATCAAATTATTCAAAAGAAGATGAAATTATTTTTATTCTCTTTTTCATGTACTATAATATTTCAAAAGGAAAAT
The DNA here is from genome assembly GCA_032873175.1 of Leptopilina drosophilae. Lineage (NCBI taxonomy): Eukaryota > Metazoa > Arthropoda > Insecta > Hymenoptera > Figitidae > Leptopilina > Leptopilina drosophilae. Next base: position 64,751,642 of record CM065478.1, read on the forward strand.
AATAATTATAGTACATTTAAATATATATACGGTTCGTGTCAAAGTGAAATAGTTGAAAGTATTATGAAGGGAAATATACATTATAGCATTTGAGTTAGGACACTTTATATGTGACATATTGTTTTCACTTTGGGAATTTCGAGCACCCGGAGAGAAGCGTTAAAACTGCGTGATTGTATGAGGCCGGGGAAATTGAAACTTATATATTATTCTCGTTTCCCCCGAAAACTTATCCTTAATATTCGTCGGTAATTTCAAATTGGTTATGTGAATTTCCGAGATATGTCGAAGTTATACATACTGAAACATCGCGTACTGAATCTGAATTTCAAGTCTTCCTTGCAAACTGCAACTTCATGTGTCTCAAACTTTCAGACACCATCATGGTTTCGAAATGCGATATTTCGACAAGTTTCCAACATTTATATGTATTATGTATACATATATATATATATTGAATTTAAATAAAATATTTTTTAAATATTTTAAAATATAAAATATTTGAAAATAAACTATTTATCTACTTTTTTATTTATGACAATTGGTTTTACTCTTTTTATTTTATTTTTTAAATAAGATTAAGAAAGAAACATTCAGCAAGTTTAATTATTATTTTTTTAAAAGTAACGTTTTATAGAAATTGCACTGAGAAAACATTACACTAGTTTCAAGTAAAAAATAATTTTCAGTAATTTTATTACACTGAAATTAGTTTGTAATCTTAATTCCAATATGTAAAAAATATTTACTGTTTTGATTCCAAAATAATTTTTGTTTGAATAATTATGTTTAATTCAAACATATTTTCTGTTTTTGTTTAAATAAAAAATATGTTTAAAAATTTTATGTTTGATTCAAACTTAAAAGTTGACAATAAATAATTTAAAATCAACTGTATATTATGCTTGAATTAAATATATTATTTTTATAAATGAACCAAAAAAAATATGTTTGAATTAAAGATGCATTTTTTTGACTTTATAGCAAAGATATTTTAAGTTTGATTTAAACAAAATATGCTTGAATCGCATAAATCGTTTTGTCAGTGCGGAATTGAGTAATAAATATTAAACCATTTTTTTGTCTTTATTATTAAAATACTAAAAGATACTTTATTCCTTGTCTTTCTCGTACAATTTTATTACACCTATTTTACTAACTTTATTTACTTTATTTCTTATTTATTTTGTTTACTTTCCTTAATTTTATTATTAACTTAATTATTTCATTTTTTAGAGCGGATCTGATTTTTTATCTTTGAAAGTAAAAAAATATCTTTTTCACCCCACTGTAATTATAAATTTGAATTCTATATTAAATGTACCTTATTAAAAATAAGGATATTGAAATCTTATTTTCCGATTCATTATTTTTGTTAATTCAATTTTTTTTTAATCAATAGATCCATTTTTTTAAATTAACGATAAAAAAGCGAATAAAAGGGAATATAGAAAGGAAAAATATTGAAGGAGAATGAAAAATAATTAAAAACGCAATGTTTGTTTTTGTATAAAAGTTTTTGTTGCATTTTATTGTAAAGTTTAATGATTGTTGAAATACGAGTAAGGTGCATTAAAACAACGAGCAAGGGTTTGACTTCATTTTAATATTAATTCAGTCATAAATATTTAACTCTTAGTTTAACTTAAAAAAAAACTCGTGTCGGTTCATGTGGAAAACTTTTTATTAATTTTTCGCCTTAATTCTACTTTCAAAAAAATGACATCTGAAATATTAATTTCAACTGTGCAAAAAACAGAAAAACGGAAAACAACTTTTCTCCGCCTATTTTGGATATAATTTATTTTTATGTATTTTTTTCTTTCGCATATCTGTTTTTGAAAATAATTCACTTTTTTATCGCTATTTCGAAAAAAACAATACTGCAACATCTGTATTTTTAGAAAATATTTTCTGTTATTCCTTTTCTTGTTCTGTTACTTCGAGTAGTTTACGTGGTTTTAGTCAGACTTAGGTAAATTGTTTACATTCTACATAAATGTATTTTTAATAAATTTCTGGCATAATATGCTTGCATTTATTTTACTGGAAGGAGTAAAAATAAATTTTTAAGACGCGTAAACTGTTAAATTTTTTATTAATTTCTATAAGTAGTAAAAGTCAGTTTAGTCAGACAACGACTGAATTTACAATATTTTTTTTATTTACAGTAAATTTTATTATTAGTGTTGACAAAAAAAATTGTTTTTATTTTCTATTTGCACTGAAAAAAAATTTATTTGATTCAAATAACCCATTATTTGACTATTACCAAATAAATATTTACTTGAATCAAATAATTTTTATTTGAATCAATTATATTATATTTGCTTCAAATACTGAAATAATTGATTCAAATAAAAATTATTTGTTTCAAGTAAATATTTATTTGTTTCAAGTAAATATTTATTTGATAATAGTCAAATAATCGGTTATTTGAATCTAAAAAATTTTTTTTTCAGTGTGCATAATTAGTTTTCCTGACAGTAGTATAATTTGCCATTAAGTAGTAACTGTAGTTTTTAGCCAGACGAGACTTTTTGATGTAACTGCAAATCTGATTAAAATATAAATTTATTATTACCGCTAAAAATCATTTCAATAAAGATAATTCTTGTCTCAGTAGTAAAAGTCAGTTTAGTCAGACAACGTGAAAATTTCCCATATTTTAACTAGTAGAAAATTTTATTTTTATTTCTTACGAAATATATAGTTTTTATTGTCTATTTGCAGTGTAGGAATTCTGCAAGCAGAATAATTTTACAATTAGTAGCGTAAGTAGTTTTTAGTCAGACATAATTTTTACACCACTGTAAATTTCATTAAAATACTATAAATTATTTTTTGTCGCTAAAAAACGGTTAAATTTCGATAATTCTTGTCTCAGTAGAAAAAGACAGTTGAGTCAGGCGGAATAATAAATTCCTGTATTTTTAGTAGCGAAGTTGTAAGCGTTAGTTTTAATCAGACAAAGTGATAAAGTCTCGTTAATATTAATTTCAGTAGTAAAGTAGAATTTAAGTCAGGCGTTTCTATTTATTTTACTGTGAGTAGTAAGAGTCAATTTGAAAAAAAAAACAGTCGACAAATTTTTTTTTTTGTAATTTTTAAGTCAATGATAAAATTTCAGTTTCGACAGAAAAGGAGATAAATTTACTTGTAATTTTAGTAGCACAGTAGTAAATGTCACTTTTAATCAGACAACGTTGTAAATTCTTGCAATGTTGACATCAGTAGTAAAAGTCGGTTTAACTCAGACAAGACGTGTTACGTTCATGTAATATTCGTTCCTCGAGTCTAAACCTCAAATTTAGTAAGACAAAACGTTTTTTATTTAAATAATTTAGAATCAGTAGTACAAGTACGGTTTAGTCGGACAAATCATTTTTCCCATTTGGATAGTTTTCTCTATTAAAATATTACCAATTAGTATGCGAGTAAAATTTTAAAATTTGCTGTAAATTGTTGTCAGTAGTAAAAATTGTTTTTTTGGCAGTTTTTTAAATAAAATGTAGATTTAATTTATAAAATTTATACAAAATAATTTAGTTTTAATAAAGTGGGAAATAAATTTAACTTAATGAATTCGTTAACGTGAGTATTTTACTTTTACAAATAAATCTTTTTTTGTATTTATTTTATTTATTTATTAACTATCCTTCTAAAAATTGTTTGAAATTAAAAAAGTCGTATATTAAATTTTTTTAATTTTTGTCTTCTTTTATTTTATTATTAATTATGGAAAAAACTAATTCTACATTCTATTTCAAATTTTTTTTGAAGTTGTTCAAATTAAATGGAGAACATTTTTATTTATTTGCATCTTTGAAATTTTAAGGAAATTGAAAAATATTGAGAATATTCAATTTCTTTTTAACAGTAGTAAAAATGCAGGTTTGTCAGACGATAGAATTTCTCACAAATAATAATTAAATCGATAAATGTAAACAGTAAGTAAATAAAAATTAATAAAAATAAATCAAAATTCAGGCATGAAAAAACATTAAAATTGAGAAATTAAAAAAAATGATTAAAAAGTGTATAAAATAAAAATGAACAAAAAAGTTAGTAAAAACTAATTAAACAAGAAGAAAAATTATAGAAAACATTAATTACTGTGTTTCTAAACGTAAAATTTTAGTTTATAAATTTGTGTGATTAGTAAGTATTTAAAATATCCTCAATAAAAAATATTTTGTTGATTTGAACGTTCAAAATTTGGGAATCATAAAATAATTTTGTTTTAATAAAATTGTAAATGAACTTAATTTAATGAATTCGTTAACGTGAGTGTTTTTCTTTTACATATAATTATTCTTTTTTATTTAATTATTTATTTAATTTATTAATTTTTTTTATTTTATTTATTTATTATTCTTCTACAAATGATTTAAAATTTTACAAATAATTGTTCTGTTTATTTAATTATTTTTTTTTATTAATTTTATTTTTTTATTTTATTTATTTTATTTATTTATTATTCTTCTACAAATGATTTAAAAATTGCTAATGTTGTTTAATAAAATTTCTAATTTTTGTCTTCTTTTTTTTGTTTTAGGTGAGTTAACTACATATTTACAAAAAACACAAAATTGACGTAAGTTTGACATTTTTTATCAATTTAGTAACTAGTTAGTAAAAATAGTTTCTTCAATACTTAAAATTTGCTTTTTCTATCCAAAAACACTTTTTCAATCATTTTTATAAGAATATCTTTCAAAAAAATCATTTTCTGGATATTTGAATTTACAGAAATCGAAAAGCTTTTTAGAAAATACTATTCGATAGATAATAATATATAGGTATAGGTTCCATATGAGTGGATATATGGAGTACAAGTACAATATATGTGTCGAAAGTGGGAATTTTCAGCAGGGAAATAAATTTCTTTTGGTCGGACACGTTCAAGAAGAAAATAGAATCGATACCCCTTTCTGTTTTTTTTATTGACTTCAATCTTGGTATCCATTTTTATTTCTTCGTTGAAAAGTTTTTTTTTTCTTTTTTTCTACATTCACACACACACATACATTTATTACACATAGCGTTTCGTTTTTTTTCTGTGAAATAGAGAAGCTGTGAAACTACAATGTTTAAAGTTGTGATGTTCAATAAATAATCCGGAATAAGCTTCTGTAAAAGTTATCTCGCGCTTTCTGACTCTCGCTTTGAGTTTGTGTTCAATTTTGCAATTTTCTTCTAAAACTTTCAGTAACATTTTTCCATTTCTTTTATTTGTAAAAATAATAAGACCACCTGTTCTTTCTAAAAGCAACTGAAAAATGAATCTTTAAAAAAAAGGGAAAAAAATTGTCTAAGACGTAAAATATAAATCAAAATTTCTGTCATCTGTACTGTTTGCTAAAAAGGAAAACTTCGAAAGTAATTATTTGATTATAAATAAAGAATAAGGAAAATTAATTTGTAAATTATATTATTATTCAAATACGAAAAAAATTTTACCTACAACAACTTTAAATTTCACTATATTAGCGAAATTTTTAGTTATTGCAACGATTTCTTTCGCTATTATAAGGAATACTTTCACTATTTTAGTGAAAGTTATCGCTGTTCCAGTTAAAGATTTTTTTCGTGAATAATATTAATATGATGAGAGTATGTATTCTATTTTTATTAATATTAATATTAAAAATAATTTTTAATTTATACACACATAATTCTCTTCAACTATTGAATTTTAATAAATTGTAACTTTTTTTCAGTTATGTTTAAAAAAAAATTATTTAGCAATGCGAATAGTAATAAATCGTAATTTTTTTTTCTTCAAAACACTCAAATTTTTATTTAAAGGAAATTTATCATTTTTTACAATTTTCAAAAAAAGTATAAAATAGCTGTAAATTGGTAGTAATTCAGTTGTGTATCATTCTTTAAATTAAATTTACAACCCTATAATAGGAACAGTAAAAAATACAAAACACCCTTAAAAGAGGCGTTCTCTCAGTGATATATTTAACTGAAATATATTTACAGCCAATATATTTAAGTTTACATGCATGATAAGACATTTTTATTACCAAATAAATTTTAAACCTTGAAAAAAAAAGTTCCAAATTCCAAGAAATGTATTAATAGTACGAAAAATCGTTAAATAACAATAATATACGAGAGTGGTGAATAAATTCTTTTCATTTTCTCTCTTTCTCACTTTCTTTCTCGAAAAAATAGTAAGAATACAAATTTAAGAGAGCATATTTTTTGGGGGGGAAAATTTTCTTAAAAGTTTACAGTCGAAGCTTTTAGGAGCTTTTAAGCAAATTTTGTAAATAACAAAGTAAAACATTAATGCAGCCACATTTAGCTGCTGGGAGCTTTTATGCAGTACCTAATTGCAGTCATTTGTTTCACTATACAGAAATGTGCAAACGCTGTTCAGAATACGGTTTGATTCAAACAATGCAGACATCAATGAGGGAGAAAGTAAAAGTTAATAAAATATTTTCCGTTAAATAATGTGGATATATTTTCTTTATTTCTTAACAATGGGTTCAAATTATGTGTATTTTATTTAATTTTTCTTCTTGTTTAATTAGTTTTCACTAATTTTTTTGTTCGTTTTTATTTTATACACTTTTTAATAATTTTTTTAAATTTCTCAATTTTCATGTTTTTTTATGCCTGAATTTTGATTTATTTTTATTTATTTTTATTTACTAACTGTTTACATTTATTGATTAAATTATTATTTGTGAGAAATTCTATCGTCTGACGAACCAGCATTTTTACTACTGTTAAAAAGAAATTGAATATTCTCAATATTTTTCAATTTACCTAAAATTTCAAAGATGCAAATAAATAAAAATGTTCTCCATTTAGTTTGAACAATTTCAAAAAAAATTTTAAATAGAATGTAGAATTAATTTTTTCTATAATAAATAATAAAACAAAAGAAGACAAAAATTTGAAAAAATTTATTACACGACTTTTTTAAATTTTAAACAATTTTTAGAAGGATAGTGAATAAATATATAAAATAAATAAAAAAAAGAATTATTTGTAAAAGAAAAATACTCAAGTTAACGAATTCATTAAGTTAAATTTATTTCTCATTTTATTAAAACTAAATTATTTTGTTTAAATTTTATAAATTAAATCTACATTTTATTTAAAACACTGCCAAAATAACAATTTTTACTACTGACAAAAATTTACAGAAATTTTTAAAATTTTACTCGCATACCAATTGGTAATATTTTAATAGAGAAAACTATCCAAATGGGAAAAACGATTTGTCCGACTAAACTGTACTTGAACTAATGATTCTGAATTATTTAAATAAAAAACTTTTTGCCTAAGTTTGAGGTTTAAACTCGAGGAACGAATATTACATGAAGGTAACACGTCTTGTCTGAGTTAAACCGACTTTTACTACTGATGTCAACATTGCAAGAATTTACAACGTTGTCTGATTAAAACTGACATTTACTACTGTGCTACTAAAATTACAAGTAAATTTATTTCGTTTTCTGTCGAAACTGAAATTTTACCATTAACATAAAAATTACAAACAATATAAATTTGTCGACTGTTTTTTTTTAAATTGACTCTTACTACTCACAGTAAAATAAAATGATCCCAAAGTTTTGAACGTTCAAATGAACAAAATTTTTAACGGTAATAATAAATTTATAATACTTTAATCAAATTTGCAATACCGGTAAAAAGTTTTGTCTGATTGAAAAGTACCGTTACTACTTGTAGGAAAATTATTTTACTGTCAGGAAAACTAATTATGCTAATAGAAAATAAAAACGATTTATTTTTGTCAACACTAATAATGAAATTTATTGTAAATAAAAAAATTTATAATTTATAAAAATGTCTTCAATAAAAAATATTTTTTTCATTTGAACGTTAAAAACTTGGGAATCTTTTTTTTCTATTCAAGTATTTTCAAAAATTACTACAATAAAATGAAAAATAAAATCCAGTGAATATTTATTTTCGAATCATTTGTTTTTTAGTTAACACCAAGGCAATGCAGAATGACAAATTTTAAATTGCTTAATAAATATAAATAATATTATTAAAAATAATAATAAATGCAGTAAAAATGATACATTTTAACTTTGAAAACCTTTTAAAAAATCGTCGTTTAATTTAACGTTTGGAACTTTATGAAAATTATACAATGGGAAAAATTTAGTCAAAAAATTGAACTTCAATTGAAGCGTTTTGTGTAGAAAGCGCATAAGTCCATTTTTTTCGAAAATCACTTTTTTATTGAAAATTTTTTCTTTAAATGAAGCTTTACAATCTGGTAAAATGTTAAATAAGCGATTAAACTCTAAATCCTTTTAAAGAAAATAATGAAATTATCATTTCGTGCAAAAACTTGTGATATTCTTTAATATATTTAATTTTCTTGAGATATTCTTGACGCGTATTAATAATTTATATTAAACAGTTTATATTATAAATGAAATTCACTTAATGAAAGCAAGAAGCGATATTGGTGACTGAATTAATTTAAAATTAGAAAATATTGAAAATTGGTTAAATTTATTCTCAGAACAATTTTATTATTTATAAAATGTTACTAAAAATTATCCAAATTCAATATTTTTAATGAATGGTGTTAAAGATTTAATAAAATTTTGATACTTTACTCGATTCAATAAATTTTTTGTGTTTTTCATTTCATTTTGTGAAGAAACAGCATAAGTCCAAATGTTAATTTATTTTTTTATTTCTTATACTAAGTAGATAAAAAATTAATCACATTGGATTTTTTGAACTTATAGGTTACTAGAATATAATGCAAAAAGCAGAATTAGAAAAATTCTCAAAATCACAGTTTTTCAGAAAATATCAAATTGAGACTAAAGTAGATCATATTGATGCCAAACATATGGATCAATTTTTTATTCGATCCGCATTTTTGGTATCAATTCGTCATCATTTGATACTTTTAAGTTAACAGGTGATACTAAAGTTTTGAACGTTCAAATGAACGAAATTTTTTTCTATTTTAAATTTTTTAAAAATTTGTATCTAAAAAAGAAAAAGAAATAAAATTAAATATATTCCTAGTTAAGAATTAATCTTTTTAAAGAAGAAAATAATTTTTTTTATAAAAATATGTAATTAAAAAAAATTATTAAACTTCGTTGTTCATTTGAACGTTCAAAAATTTAGAGGCATATTAACAGTGATTTACAAGTAAAACAGTTTTTATTGATTCCTGAACAATTTAGATTTATGGACTTATGCTGTTTCTGCACCAAACGCTTTAATTATATTGTCAAATAGAAAGTGCTTAAGTTATTTATATATTAAGTTAGAATTATATTTTTAGTTATGCAAAGCCTATTTGTTTAGTAAGTTTTACTATTTTTGCTGTAGTTAATAAAAAAGTTAATTCACTACAAAAAGTAGTTAAACTAGAAAAACAACACTGAGAAAACGATTTGTTTGATTTAAATATATTTTGTTTAAATCAAAATTAAAATATCTTTACTATACAGTCAAAAATATTTAAGTTTAATTGAAACATATTTTTTGGTTCATTTAAAAAAATAATATATTTAATTTAAACATAAGTTGTGGTTGATTATAAATTATTTTTATAAACTTTTAAGTTTGAATTAAGCATAAAATTTTTAAACATATTTTTTGTTTAAATCAAAACAAAAAAAAAGGTTTGAATTAAATATAATTATTCCAACAAATAATACTTTTGAATCAAAGCTATATTTTCTATATATTAGGATTAAGCTTACAAACTAATTTCAATTAAACAAAGTCACTTAAAATTATTTTTTTATTTAAATTAAGTATAACGTTTTCCCAGTGAAGTACAAAATCTGACTACATTATCAAGTTGTAGTTGGTCAATAAAAAAAATTGTTCTCTAAGTAAATTGATTAAAAATAGCGCAACAATATTACTACAAAAACGTTGATAAAAAAAAAATTGATGTTTTTGTTTTGATCATAATTTTGTTGTAGAATGAAAAATTACGTTAAAAATAATACTTTAATGAATTAAATAAATTTCTTTTTCGTTGATATTGTTAGCTTCTTTTAACTACTTGTTTCGTAGTGAATAAAACTTTTTTAATTCAGTGAATTACTTAATAAATTATTATTGAGAATTATTAAAAAGTAGTAGAAATTTTTTTTTTACTGAAGTAGATATCAAAGAGCAGTTCTAACAACAAATCTAGTTATTTGTTCTAAACTCCAATTGGAAAAAGTGATACTGAAGAGAAAAAAAAATATAATAAAAAAGGAGAGAAAAGAAAAGAAACGTGATGTTAAAAATATTCAAAACCCCCCCTCTGGATAGTGGTGCTATAAGTTTAATAATATATTGATAAAAAAGTTTAAATCGTCTTTGCATATATAGATGAGATACGGATATATTTTAGTTGAGGATATAAGGTGCAAGAGTCGATTTTAGAAAACCTACAAAATATATACGTATGTATGGATCCTGTGTATATGAATCGTGCAACGGAGAGAATCACGAATCTCTGATGCTATCGACATCACGTTTTTCGCTTCGTCACGTTTCTTAGAAATGGTTGATCGATATCGTACACGACGGGGGTATTCTCCACTACCCACACACACACACATACACTCTGAGCTTAAAAAAACTTTGCCTTCTTTCTCTGGCAAGGCTCTAACCAGGAACACTGTTGAACCGTTGATACTCAATTTTTCACGCGTAATCTATTCTATTTTTTTCCCTCAATCTTTTTTTTTATTCATCAAAATTCGAGAAATTTATATATCGATCACTTATTTATACAGTGCGATCAGGTTTTTTTTGTGGAATAAATGAAAAAGATAGAGATATAGAGAAAGAGATGGAAAACTCGCGTGTTTTTTAGCGTGAGAGGAATAGAATTTATTAATAATAAAAATAATAGCGTATATTTAGAAAATGATATGCCTGTAAATTGAGGGTGAGGTGGTATCAAACTTTTAGAGATTGTAAACCATTTGTGAGTTGAAATGAACAGGGAAAAAAAGTTATTTCCAAGATATCAGTTGCAAAAAGTTTCCTAATGTTCCTAACTTTTCTTAATGGAATTTTATCTCGTCTTGTGAACACTACTTTTATTTGTTTCCAATTATGAAGTTTGTAGTCGAGATTTAAAACAGTGAATATTTTACTATTTTCACTTTTTATTTTAATTCCTGATTCCTCTTTTATTCAAAAATTGTTAATTTGAGAAATTTTTGGGAAATTGTTTGCCTGTAGAGTATTATTCATAATTTTATTTCGGGAATATTCGGATTCGTTTTATTTTCTTCTGAGATTATATTTTTAAATTAAATATTGGATTTTTTTTGTTTAAAATTGCTTTTTTTTATTTATTATTACTTTATTTTTTATTATTATTATTCATATTATTTTTTTATTGTTTATTTTCAAAAGCTGATTGTAATGTTTTTTTTGTATTCTTTCTCTTTTATTTAATTTAATATTATTCTTTTTTATTTCTTTTTCAAGAATCTAATGTTCTGAACGTTCAAATAAACGAAATTTATTTATTTCTTCTAAAAATTAAATTTTTAAAGCAATTTTACTTTATTATTTATTATTTTTACTATCTACAAAAAATGGTTACTGAATTTATAAAAGTGTAAAATTTTAGTTTTAAAAATTTTTTTATGATTAGTAATTTATTAAAATATCTTTAGTAAAAATATTTCATTCATTTGAACATTAAAAACTTGGGAATCATTTATTTTCATTTTATTTATATTTTGTTTAATTAGCTTTTATGATGATCCCAAATATTTTTTAACGTTCAAATGAACGAAATAATTTTTATTGAAATTATTTAAAATTAATTACTTCTCATAAAAAAAATTAATAACTTATATTTTTTTAATAATCTTATTGTTAGTAATTAATTTTTTGAATAGTGAAGTAAAATAATTGCAATAGAAATTTAATTTTTAAAAGAAATGAAAAGATCCTGAAGTTCTGAACGTTGAAATGAACGAAATTTATTTATTTATTCTAAAAATTAAATTTTTATTACAATTATTTTGTATCACTAACAAAAAAATTAATTATTCAGTTTGTAAATGTAAAATTTTAGTTCTTAAATTTTTTTAAGATTAGTAATTTATTAAAATATTTTCAATAAAAAATATTTCGTTCATTTGAATGTTCAAAACTTTAGGATCTTTTTTTATATCTTTTAGTTTACTTTTATTTTTCTTGTTATTTTCTTTAATTTTGTTTTTCTTGTTTAACTTGTTTTACTTGTTTTTTAACTTTAACTATTTAATGTAATTTAATGGTTCTTTTTTTATTCTATTTCTATTTTTTTATTTATTTTATTTCTATTGCATTCAGTATTTTTTTTTATTCACGTTTTTTTATTTTATTTATTTAGTTCTTATTTATTGATGTAAAGAGGATCAATAAAACTCGCAAGCTTTTTTTTCCTTTTTTTTCTTTTTTTATTTATTATTTTTCTTTTATGTCAAGTCTTTGGAAATTTTTCCCTTCTATTTTTTTTTTTTATTTTTAATTAGCTTGTCACTTTTCGAAATACTTCGATTCTTATTATTCATTGTCGTTGAAGTTCTCACTCCGTTTATATAAATTAATTTTTAAACAAAGAAAAAAATCATTCGGATGGAAAATTTCAATTATTTTGTATTTAGAAAAAAATGCATTTTATTAAATTAGAAATTAAATGTAAGTTAAACATTTATTTTAGTAGAATACTTTTTAAATATTTATTAAAGAAAATAAAAAAATCAAATTTAGTAGATAAATTATTTATTTTCAACTTGAAAGTTAAATATATTTTTTCTACTAATTACAAAAATTGGATTCATAGAGTAAAAATTAGAAATTTTTTTTAATGTTTGACAAATTTTTTTATCATTTTTAGCAATTTTCAATTTGAAAGTTATTTACATTTTTTCTACTAATTAAAAAAATTGGCTTCATAGAGTAAAAATTAGAATTTTTTTTAAAGTTTGACAATTTTTTTTGTCATTTTTCCCAATTTAGATTTAGTGAAATGTGAAATTTATTTTAATTGCAACTCATAAGTTTAAATAGAGATCAGTTTGACAGTGAAGACTAATTAAGTTTGACAAATGCTTTGAAATGAAATCAAAAATAAATTTTTTTCTTGAATTTTTAGGTCATGGAACAATTTTAAAAGAATACTAATTAACATTTTTGAGAAAATTATACTTTATTTAATAATGACTAAAATTTTAGTATATTTAAAAAAAATACAAAAATACTAGAAAAACTTAGCAAAAGGCAATTTTCGACCAAAACTAATACAAAATGCCGAAAATAATATAAACATAATTTAAAAAATATATGTATAAAAACAAATAAGAAAAATACGAAAACAAAATACAAGAAGAAAAGTAGAAAAAATATAAAAAGTCGAAAACAATAAAAATACAAAAAAATATGACTCGTTAGAAGTATTTAATTGCAATAATACAATTTAAAAAAAGAATCAAGTAAACCTCATTTTTCCAAGTTTTCTCATTGCGGAAAAATAATACTGTAGAAAATTAAAAAAAAAATTCTACTCGCCCACAACTAAACATTTAATCAGTAAAATAGCTTTTCTTGAATTGAAAAATTATCGAATCCCGTGAAAGATGATTTGATCGTGCTTACATCTATAACGGGAATAATTTTTCAGTGAAGCACCCACGCAAAAAAAAGGAATATTGAAAAAGAATGATTCTCTTTGCCAAGGCTAAATTTTTTTCTCTGACTTCTATGCGGCAATTCTCAATATATATATGTCACATATTTGAGAGTTACCGCATTTAAAAGAGAAAGAGCGAGAGAGAAAGAATATGTGGACAATCCTTTTGATTTGTATTCTCTATAGATAGTCGATTTTCAATTTTGTTTGTCGAAATTTTTGTCCTTGATATTATTTCCCGACAAAAATTTTTAACGTCCTTGTTTACAGTGTGTGAGATCAAATATTTTATTGAAAACTCCTCCTCCTTTCTTTTTTTTTGCCTTGAAACAAAATTCACTTCCCCCTTTTGAAATACAAAGAGAGGAGAGATTTTAGCTTTAAAAGTGAATCTCTGTTATTTTAAGACTTAAAGCTTTGTTTTCGTTCACTTATATAAATTTAAATACTACCCATGGAAAAAAACACAATGTTCAATGAAATGAAATTTTATTCATCTGGTAAATTATGTAAAATATTTTTACTCCGAATTATGTAAAATTTTTACTGATCTGAAATCTTTGGTGGACTTAAACACTTTTTCTTTTTTTTTGTACAAAAAATTATCCTTTTGGTTTTTATTTTATATTTTTAAATTTTTTCCTTGGTAAAAAAATTGAAAAAGTAGAGTAACTAACGTAGAATAAATTTAAAAAAATATGTCAACTAGACTGAAAAATAATTTAAACAATACATTTCGACTTGATTCATTGATTAATTTATATTTATCTATTTATTAATTTAGTTTTATTTAGTAGAAATAAATATTTACTTGCTAATAGACAAGTAATTAAAACTTTGATTCAAATGCATTTTTTTCTTTTTTAAAAATTAAAAAAAAATTATTAATAATTAATTATTATAAATAATTAAAATTATTATTAATTATTATTATTAATGTTTTTTTTTAATAAAAGTACAATTTAAATAAAATAAATTGAAAAATAAACTTTTGTTAAAACAAAATTATATGGGTAAAAAATTCCAAAAATATACAGAAGAAAATAAACGGAATAAATAGAAAAATAAATGTTTGTCAAACAAAGTTAAATGGAAAATTAAAAAAACACAAAAAAGTGGCAAGTGAAATAAATAAAATAAATAGAAAACTAAATATTTGTCAACGAAATTAATCAAAAATATAAAAAATACGTACAAAGAATATTAGATAGAATAAATATAGCAGTAGAAATAAGTTAGAATATAAAAATAAAAAAATGAAGAGTAAAATATATGAAAAAATAAATAAAAATATAAGTAAAAAAATAAATAAAAAAATATATAAATAAATAAATAAAAAGCAGAACTTTACCTAACTTTTATATTATACAAGAATTATTGACATGCTAAAGTTTTCGACAAGAAGAAAAAATCCGTGATGATATTTTTAATATTTGTTAAACAGAGAGAGAGAGAGAGATGGAAAATTTTTTTTTGCAGTAATTTATCTAGAAAAAAATGCGGGAAACTTTATTTGAACGCAATTATGAATGAAGTTTAAAAGAGAAGGTCATCACAAAAGACAGAAACGTTAATGTTCGTGCTTGTTTTGATTGCATTGAGAATAAAGTTTTTTTCATTGTATGAGGGATTTTATTTTTGAGCCCGAGAGCATCTCGCTTTTACGTTCCTCATGCAAATATTTGCTCGTTTCCTGTCTTTTTTTTCAGCAGTCATTTTGCACCAAGGGAAGCAACCACAATACTTTGTTTTTTTTCTTTGCCCTAAAGCAAAATTTTCGTTCTCTTTGTAAAATATTCTCTTTCTTCGTTTTCGTTTTTCTTCTGTTTTTTTTTTGAGTTATTAAACGCAATATTATAGATTCTCTCATTAAAATCAATATTTACTTTTTCGTTTCTTATTTGGAGTTTAGTTATTTCTTGTTAATCGGATTATTATGTAGTAAAGTGTAATTGTAAAAGGGGGAAAAAACGAAAAAAGTGAAAAAAATAATTTTTTCGTTAGAAGTTCAAAGAAAGTTTATTAATTTAAATTTTTAAATTGAAATTAAATTTTTAATTTATTAATTTAATTTAAAGAACCGATTATTTAAATGATTCCAGGAGGTAAGTTTGCATCTCTAACTCCGTTTGTAGATTAAATAAATTGCAAATCAATTAGTTGTGTGGAAAAATGTGGAATTGATGAAAATTTAATTGCATTTAGAAAATATTTATTTGTGTGAGAAAGAATATTTATTTTTAGCAATAGAATATTTATTTGAGTCGGAAAAAATATATTTATTCGTTTCGATACGAAGTTAAAGTCCGCAACGCTTTTAAAAACGAAAACTCAAAAAAGAGTTTTTTTCAAATAAAATTCATCTCTAATTTCCATATGTCTTAATTTTTAAGAAATCAGTTGTTTCTAAGAATTCAATTTTTAAAAAATAACATTATTTACAATAAAAAATAAAAGTACCGACCCATTATTTTTTTTGTTTTCGTTTTTTGAAACGTAGTGGATTTCAGCCTCATGTTTCGATAGAATAATTATTTCTAACAAAAATATCGATTTGCATGCGAAGAAATATTTATTTTCACAAAAAAGAGAATATTTAATTGTTAAAAAAAATTGTTTTTATTAGAAAGGTATTTATTTGTATCGATAAAATATTTTTTTGCAATGAAAAAAATTTGCTTGTATCGAAAAAATATTTATTTGTATCGAAAAAATATTTATTTGTATCGATAAAATATTTACTTGCATGAAAAAAAATTTACTTTTATCGTTAAAATATTATTGTCGATAAAAACATTCTATCGAAAACATTATTTATCTGAGTAGAAAAATGTATTTATTTGATTCGATAAAATATTAATTTATGTAGAATTATCTATAATGTATTTATTTGTAAGTCAAAAATATTTATTTGTACGTAAAAAACATTTATTTGTACGTAAAAAATATTTATTTGTATCGAAAAAACATTTATTTGTATGTAAAAAATATTTATTTGTATCGTAAAAAAATATTTATTTGTCTCGAAATAATATTTATATTTGTCTCGAAAAAATATTTATCTGTATCGTAAAAACATTATTTTTTTATTTTTTCGCAAGTGTTAATAATTAAAATTTCTTTAAATTTCCATAATTTTTTTTTTTTGAAAACCGCTTGATGCGTGAAAGAAGACTTAATTTTTCTTGAAAAATAACATTTCTTCTTTCTCCGCAAAGACATTCACTCTTGATAAT
This sequence comes from Leptopilina drosophilae, assembly GCA_032873175.1. Taxonomy (NCBI): domain Eukaryota; kingdom Metazoa; phylum Arthropoda; class Insecta; order Hymenoptera; family Figitidae; genus Leptopilina; species Leptopilina drosophilae. Next base: position 64,768,562 of record CM065478.1, read on the forward strand.
CATTATTAAAAATTTATTCTTCAGTGACTGCGTGATATATCACTTCTTTAGCATTATTCTTAGGCGCTTTAAGACAGTAAACATGAAATAGTATTGAGACGAAAATATCATAAAATACTCGTGATTTGTGCTCATTTTTCAAATATTTATTCTTATTCTTCTTTTTTAATTTTGTTTCGACAGTTTCTATTTTCTCTTTCCGTATGCAATTGTTTCCTATCTTGGTTTAGATCAATTTATTTCTATTTTAAAATAATCTTGTCGCATGATTAGATCGCTGGATGGGTTTTCGATTCTTATTATTCTTATTATTATTCTTCTTATTATTATTGTTATTATTATTATTATTATTATTATAATTATTATTATTATTATTACTATTATTATCATTATTATTACTATTACTTTTATTATTGTTATCATTATTTTTTTTTATTTTTATTTTTATTATTATTATTTTTATTATTATTATTGTTATTTTTCATTAATGAGTGTTTTCTAGAACGAACTTGTTCATTTTCTTATTGTCAATGCTTATCTTCAGTCTGATAAAGATAAGAAGAAAGAATGTCAAGATGTCAGTTGTGTTTAATAATTGCAAGAGTGTAGTGTATAACTGTATATACTTGAGTTGTTAGTGGAAATATTCAGAATTGTGTCTCTCTCGAGTTCTCTCTATTAGTTTTCGAATATAGAACTGAAATCGAAAAATTGTTTATTTTCGTATTTTTATTAATATTTTATTTATTTATTTATTTATTAACATGACAAATTAAATTTAGAGATATAAGTTAGTGTCAGTTATGTAGAGATTAATTTACGAAATTATGTCATTTTATTTTTATTTCTTAACTCTCTTTATTTTTAATTATTCTTTATTTAAAATTTATAATTGTATCCTAGAATTAATCACTTCGCCTGTTAAAAAAACAAAAAATTGTCTGTTGAAAACAAAAAAATTACTGTTAGAAAAATTAGATAAGTTTCCCAGAGCTAAAATTTTACTTTGCTACTAAATTTACACTGGTGTAATATATCGTCTGACTGCAATCGACTTTTACTACTGATAACAAAATTCGTTTAAATTGCAAAGAATCGAAAAATATTTTTATTGCTAACGATAGTGGAGAAATAGTGTCTGACTGAAAGTGACCTTTTACTACTGTGACAAGAAACAATTAAATTTATAACGCCTCGTATGACTAAAAGTAACTATTTACTACTCGGACAACTAAAATAATGTGAATTTACTGCGTCGTCTGACTAATCTGACATTTACTACTGACACTAAGACAGCCTGAAATTGGAAAGTACTCTTTTTACAAGAAAATTCACTTGTACTATTTAACTAAAATTGAGTAATTAATTAAATTACTATTTAACTAAATTAATAAAATTTATTTAAATCTAAAAATATAAAAAATGATGATAACAATTAAATGGATGGGTAAAAGTAGTAAAAGTTAGTTTTAGTCAGACAACATGTTAGGAATTTTTTGTCAGAGTATAGTATAAAAAGTCATTTTTAGCCAGTAAATAATAAATAACTAATAATTAGTAAATAATAAATAGTTAATAATTAGTAAATTATAAATAACTAATAATTAGTAAATAATAAACAGTTAATAATTAGTAAATAATAAATAGTTAATAATTAGTAAATAATAAATAACTAATAATTAGTAAATAGTAAATAACTAATAATTAGTAAATAATAAATAACTAATAATTAGTAAATAATAAATAACTAATAATTAGTAAATAATAAATAGTTAATAATTAGTAAATTATAAATAACTAATAATTAGTAAATAATAAACAGTTAATAATTAGTAAATAATAAATAGTTAATAATTAGTAAATAATAAATAACTAATAATTAGTAAATAGTAAATAACTAATAATTAGTAAATAATAAATAACTAATAATTAGTAAATAATAAATAATTAATAATTAGTAAATAATAAATAACAACTAATAATTAGTAAATAATAAATAACAACTAATAATTAGTAAATAATAAATAACAACTAATAATTAGTAAATAATAAATAACTAATAATTACTAAATAATAAATGATAAATAATAAAAAATAACTGATAAATAATAAATGATGAATATGAAATAACAAATTATAAATAATAAATAATAAACAATAAATTAAGATTTAAAATAATATTATCGATAAATAATAAAAAATAAATAAATAAAACTAAATTTCTATCTGTAAAGAAGAATTGAGATTGTAGGATAAAAAGATTCTCGTTTTGTGGCTAACGGGCAGAGATTTTCTCTCCTTTTTTTCCCGTTCGATGTAATCGGTATCTAGTTTAATTCATGGCTTTAACGATTTATTCGATTGACATCCGAATTTGCATTTAATTTGTATTTGTTGTTCAGCGAACGTTAATACAAGGCCAATTAATAACAGTTGCATATTGCGAAATCGGGTTAAGAGTGCTCCATCATTTTGCTCGTTCATTCTAGTGGAACTAAATAATATTCATTATTGCTATCTCTGTGAGAGAATATTATAGACAGCAACCCAATTTAACAATAAAGGTAAATGGCGTACAAAGCCTTTTCTTATTAACATATGTTAAGCACAAAAGCAGTAACAATATATAAATATATAAATTAAATAAATTTTAATAATATACAAATAAATACGAATAAATAGTACAAATAAATATAATTTATTAATATATTATATCAAAACTATTAAATTGATACAGAGTTTTCTTGAAAGCGTCAAATTGATACCAAATTGATACCAAATTGGATCAAAATGATACCAAAATGATACCAAAATGATACCAAAATGATACCAAAATGATGCCAAAATGATGCCAAAATGATATCAAAATTGGTTTCAATTTATAATTCGATACACTTTTTGATATCAATTCGTTGCCATTTGATAATTTCAAGTTAACAATGTAAATAAAATTTATTTCGTAAATAAAGCAAATTCTTTTTAATATTTAGTGCATTAATTAAAACATCGTTCGTGTAAACAATAAAGCATGTCATTATTATTTAAATAAAAAATTATTGCTATCAAAATATTTTACGGTAAAATTTTATTCCTCCTACGAAGTATAATAAATAATATTATATTATAACGCGCTAATTAAAACAGGGAACAGGCGGTAATTAATAATAAAATATGTACGAGAGGGCAAATTTATTGGAGACAAATACCAATTAAGCGGCATTTATATCCAGGTGTACACTCTGGCTGTGTAAAATATATATATAGATGTGTATAAGCCTCATGATTACCAGAAAAAAAAGTTTTAACGTTTTTCACTTTAATCTAGCAGGTAATCAGTGCGTTGGCTTTGTATTGAGTCAAGAAGCAATCCATCACTGATCCCCTTCACAATATCCTAGTGTCAATTAAACCTAACCTGGGAAACTTCCTCTATATATACCGTTTTGTCTTCTAAGCCTCTATAGCACATACTCAATTTAGCTTCCCCCCTCAAATCCTCCCTTCTCCACATCCATACTTTGAAAACTTGTTCACTCTAATTTTTACGATTATCTCCTTTATTAATAGGCGCCACTTGATTCCCCTTCTTTTATTCAATTGATTTACTATTAATATAAGTTTATGTCATAAGTTTTTTTTACTAAAATTTTTAGACAATTTTTTTTTTATTGTTTTTCTATTATTTATAATTCTTAAATTCTTTTTTCCCTTCCATTTTAGGTGGGAAAAGCAAAACTTGTGCGTTCTTGTTTAGAATTATGTGCATTGAAAAAAAATTTATTTGATTCAAATAACTGATTATTTGACTATTATCAAATAAATATTTATTTGAAACAAATAATTTTTATTTGAATCAAATAAATTGTATTTGAATCAAATAAATTGTATTTGAATCAAATATTTCAGTATTTGAAGCAAATATTATTTAATTGATTTAAATAAAAATTATTTGATTCAAGTAAATATTAAATTGATTATAGTCAAATAGTCGGTTATTTAAATCAAATAAATTTTTTTTTCATTGTGTGAGAAAATATTTGAATATTGTAACTTTCAATTGGAATATACACTCTGGCTTCGCACTCATCTAATAAAACCAACTATTTACTACTTTTTTTACCTTATGATACTATTAGGGTACTTTTTTACTTTTGAACAACTAAAAGCTACTACTTCATGATCTCCAAGTTTTGAACGTTCAAATGAACGAAATATTTTTTCTTGAAGATTTTTTAATAAATTACTAATCATAAAAAAATTTTAAAACTAAAAGTTTACGAATCTATACTAATTCTGTTTTTCTTTTCTTTTTTAAATTTCCATTACTTTAAATCTGGTAATTACTAGAGATCAAAAAACTATCCACAAAAATTATAATAAAATTCTTTAAAACGATTCAATTAATTTTTAAACAGTACTCAAAATGTAATTATTTTCAATATTTAATATTTTCTTGAAATTTCGCGAAAGAATTCAATTATTTAAAAAATAATGATGAAATTCATCAAAAATTCAATTATTTAAATCATTAAAATTCCATTCGAATTCAATTATTTTAGAATAGCATTTTCAAAAAGACCAATTATTTAACAAAATTTGTATACAAATTTTTCAGAATAATTCAATTATACTTTCACTAATAATAATATTTTTCATGGAAATAAAATTTTAAAAAACTTGATAAAATTCTAATGTAAGAATTCAATTATTTTCATATATAATAAAACTAATCGAATAATTTCAATTAATTTTAATACAATTTTAAATTAATAAAAAAAATTGAATTTATTTTGAAAATTTTAATAAAATTCTCTGCAAGTACTAAATTATTTTCATAAATAATAAAATCCATTGCAGAATTTCATTTATTTTTAATACAATTTTACAAGAATTGCTCGGGAAATGTAATTATTCTTAAAAATTTAATTTCAATCTCCCTAAGAGATCAATTATTTAAATAATTTTTTTTTAATTCTTTGGAAAAATTCAATTTTTTTAAAAATGACAATTTTTTTACAGAAATTCAATTCTTTTAAAAAAAATTTAATAAAATTTTCCTCAATAATTCAATTATTTACGTATGAATAATAAAATTCTTCTTAGGAATTCAATTTGCTTTGAAAGTTTTAATAACACTTTTAACAACTATTCAATTATTGTCATAAATAATTAAATTCATCGCAATATTTCAATTACTTTTAATACTACAATTTTACATGAATTCTGCTCGAAAAATAATGTAATAATTTTTAGAAATTTAATTTCAATTTCCCGAAGAAATCAATTACTTAAAAAATGTGTTTGGAAAATTCTTTGTAAGAATTCAATTAATTATAAAAATATTAGAATTTTCCACAGGATTTAAATTATTTTAAAAATTTTAACAAAACTGTTTTAAGGAAATCATTTATTTTCAGTACAATTGTAATTAAATTTTTTTGAAATAATTCAATTATTCTTTTCGATTTTAATAAAATTCTTCTAAAAGAATACAATTATGTCAATAAATAAGAAAATTAATCCCAAAAATAATAAATTTCTTGGAAATTCAATGATTTTTAAGAATTTTTGGATTTTTTTTAATCAAAATTTTGCTTTGTCGCACTTTTTCCCCAACTTGTAAAATGAATTTTTTTGCAACTTAAACAAAATTTTATGTCTCCTAAATGAATGAACCGAATTAAATGAATCCAGCGGGAATATAAAGGGGATAAAATATACTTTCGTTTAGAATTAGAAAATTAAAAAAAATTTATTTTTTAATAATTATTTAATAAATTTTTTATAAACAAATTATTTTTGTTAATGTTCTTCGCCTTTAAAAAATTTGACAAAAATATTTTATCCCCTCTATAATGTTTCATCTTCTGCTGATTATCGGCTGGGGTTATCTTTTATTCATAGTGTATTAGATTAGTTAATTGGTATTGTTCTAGGCATATTTCGCAGGGAAAGAAAATAATTGTTTTAATATCAATTGTTAATAATACTGAATACATTTTTCAACCATTCGATTTTAAAAAAGAACTTTCTATTTTTTGTGAAAATTTTACGAATATTTATAAATATATACATAAATATGTACAATAACTTTAAAAAAAAATTAAAAAATCAATATAATTTGAGTTTCCCTCCAACGATTATTTTAATTTTTATCTTAAAATGATTATTAGACATCACTTAAATGATATCAAAAATAAACCAGAAAGGGTCTTGTCTTTTGGGTTGAATTTCATCCAAGCTCACCGTGTTTAAGATCCTAAAGTTCTGAACGTTCAAATGAACGAAATTTATTTCTTTCTTCTAAAAATTAAATTTTTATTGCAACTATTTTGTATCACTGACAAACAAATTAATTACTGAGTTTGTAAATGTAAAATTTTTGTTTTAAAATTTTTTTATCATTAGAAAAAATATTTCGTTCATTTGAACGTTTAAAACTTTGGGATCATGAACTTTTCCTCAATTGTTAATATACATTGTGAATTTAAAAAGGAAAACATTGTCGATAAACAATTTTCTCTTTTCTCCATGAGAAAAATTCTTTTTCTCTCGCGAAAACGAGAGCAAAGAATATATACACTGATAATAGCGTAGGATAGGCACTTTAGGTGTTGGGTTTCGGTAGTGTATCATTTTGCAGCAAGATGTAGGGAAAATAGAATTTTAAATGCAATCAAGTAGAAATTTAGTTGATGTTGGTTTATGTCTAGGAAATAGGTGCTTAACGATGGTGGTATGTGTTCTCTCTCTCTCTCTCTCTGTCTATATATAGTAGACTTATATTAAAAGCCGCAGAGCGCTATAGGTATGTGACGCGCAGAGATGTGGTTTTCAATAGTGATAAAAGGTGTGATCTCGGATGCTGGCACTTCCGAACATGAGAAATTCTGTCGTGAGAATGGCGATAAATCGCCCTCCCTTCCCTTCATCTACCCTTCCACTTCTCCTTTTCCCCCCAGGGGAGAGATGAAAGTAAATGTCACTAGAAAAAAAAAGAAAAAAGAAAGAAAAATTAATTCTGTCGAAATGGGCTTCCACTTGGTGTGATCGACATTATTTTTATGTAAAGCACTTTTTATCGCGATGAAGAGAGAGAGAGAGAGAGCAAAAAAAAATTCCTAAAGCTCCTTTTATATTTACCACAAGCTCCTGGTGTGTCTTACAAGTGAATTATTTCCCTAGTGCAGGTATTCTAGCAGAAAATAATCTTCCGCTGATATATGTCGATGAAAAACCATTTTTGTGAACTCTCTTCACGACCATTAGAGAGATATTATTTTATGTGAGAAAAATAGAAAAAATTTGGGATCTTTTTTTCTTGCGGAAATGTAGAGAAAATATTTTAAATTGTGGTAACTTTGCTTTTTTTTAAATTTGGTTTTTCCTTTTTATTCGCACTGATACTTTTTAAAGGGAAAAGATAATAAATGTTTTGTTTTTTGGTTTTTTATTTTGTTAAAAAAGAAAATATGTTTTTATTTCCACTTGGGAAAAAAATTGGTTTTGATTTAAATTTGCAAGGTACTGTGATTGATTCAAATAAAGATCCTAAAGTTCTGAACGTTCAAATGAACAAAATTGATTTATTTCTTCGAAAAATTAAATTTTTATTCTAATTATTTTGCTTCATTATCCAAACAATTATTTACTAAGTTTGTAAACGTAAAATTTTAGTTTTAAAATTTTTTTATGATTAGTTAATAAAAATATCTTAATTAATTATTAATTTATTAAAATATCTTCAATAAAAAATATTTCGTACATTTAAATATTCAAAACTTGGAGATAATTTCAAATAATAATTAGTTACTACAGAAAAAGTATATATTTTCTCTATAGAAATTATTATTCAGGTCAATTAAATTTATTTTCAATTTTTAAAAAATCTTTCAAGAATTTTAGATCGTTCAAGTGATATAGAATAGGTTAAAAATAGTAGGAACTATCACTTTTAATCTTTTTCCAAAAAAAACTGTAAAATTTGATTTTTTCAAACTTCAAAGCCAAAAAACTATGAAGACAACGCTAAATTTAAAAATAATGTTTTAATGAATTGTTTAATTATTGATACACAGTAAAAAAATAGTTTTTTAAAACAAAAAAACGACTTTTTTGACATACATCAAAGTAAAAAAACTTTATAATTAAAAAATAATACCAAACAATACGTATAGACTAATAAAAAAAATAATATACTGTATTGGAACATTCTTTCTTTAAATTAATTAAAAATAATTCGGTTCGATTACATTGTTTTTTTTCACAGCAGTCATAACCTAGTAATTATTTGTTTTCACATAATCTAATAATTGTTTATTTGAAGCAAATAATTTTCATTAAAGTCAAACAAATGATATTTGAATTCACTTTATTATTGGTTCTATAGCGTTTCATTATTAACTTCATCAATTATTTTTAATTATTATCGAATATTATTGGGTATTAAATTTTCTGCGTTCAAAACAAATATGTTAATTGTCTCAAATAATAGATATTTGTTGCAGATAAATATTTATTTAATAATTTTTCAAGCAATTGATTGTTTGCTGAAAATAAATATTTGAATTCAATAGATTCTAAAGTAATTGATCCACAATTTTCAAATATTTATTTCTAAATTAAATATTTTTCACAGTAACTAATTATTACATTTGGAATCAATTTTATTTTTTTATTTTTTAGTGAAAAATATTTAAAGTAGATAAATATTTTAATCATATAATTTCTAAGTAATTGTAGATTTGAATAAATTTAAATCAACTTAACTAATTAAATGTAAATTTATTTATTTAAAATAAATTACAAAATTTATTGTTTTTTTTTGTAATTTAAATAAATTGAAATAAATAAATTTCAATTTCAATTAATTTAAATAAATTTCAATTTCAATTAATTTAAATAAATTTAAATTTAAATTAATTTAAATAAATTTAAATAAATCATATAATTACTGATTTTTAAGTAATTGATTATTTGATTGAAATAAATACATCTGAATCAAAAAGTTTCCAAATAATTGGTGATTCGTTGAAATTTAATTTGCTTCAAATATTTTTTTTTCAGTTCCTATAGTCAAGGGAAAAGAGAACAAAAAAAACCAGTTTTGTAAAGAAATAAAAGAGAGGAAAAAATTGAAATACAAATGTATTTTGTTCCGTATTAGAAACAAAACGTGTTTATTGTTTTTGATAGTTACATCAAAGGAAAATTCAATGTAGAACTTTTTCAATCAATTACATGAAATATTTAATTACTCAAGAATTATTTATTGTACCTGTAATGCAATTTATTTACTTTTTAAAATTTTGTTTGAATTTACTCTTTTTATGATGTATTTAAATTTGTTTTGTTTAATTTATTTAGATTTGTTCAAATTTGTTTAATTTATTTAAATTTCTCTAATTTGTTTAAATTTGTTTAACTTGTTCAAGAGTGAAAATTGTAAAATTTTTTTATTTTAATAAAATTTTCCAATAGAATTTAATTATTAAAGAAAAAATTTGATAATATTCTACATGAACATTCAATTGTTTTCCCGAAAAAAATATAATTTTAACAGTAATTAAACTATTTAAAATGCAATTTGTATACTTTTTTTTGAAAAAATCAAATGTTTTACAATTTGGCATTAAATCTTCTGCAGTAATTCGATTATTTTTGTAAATTTTAAAAATTCTTTTCATGGATTTAATTATTTTTGTAAATAAAATCATTGTCAGAATTCTTTACGAAAATTCAATTATTTTCAAAAAATCTAAAAAGAATTGTAAACATTTCAATTATCTTTATGAATGCAAAATTCTTCGACAAAATTTAATTATTTTCAGAATTACATTGTTTTCAAATATTTTAATAATATTGTTCGAAAGAAATCATCTCTTTGAAACACAATTTCAATTCAATTTTTATAAAAGAATTCAATTATTCTTTTTGATTTTAAATAAATTCTTTTCAGGAATTCAATTATTTATATAAATAATTCTTCGAAACAATTCAATTATTAAACGTAAATAACAAAATTATTTCCAAAAATTCAATTATTTTGAGTCATTTTAAAAAAAAAATTTTGCAAAAACAAATATTTCCATAAATAACAATATTCATCACAAGAATTAAATTATAGTAGATAATAAATAAATAAAATAAATTTCTTCTTGTTAATTCAATTATCAATTAAATTTAATTGAATAAAATAATATTTGTTCGAGTCGATTAAATGGTATTTGATTTAAATACTGAAATTATAGGTTCAAATACCATTTAATTGACTCTAGTAAATATTAATTGATTCAATTAAATATTTAATAGATAATTGTCAATTAATCGGTTTTTTGCATCAAATAAATTTTTCTTTCAGTGTATATAATTGAATTAAACGTAATTTTTATTGAATAAAAATTATTGTTTATTGAATAAAAATTATTGTTTATTGAATAAAAATTATTGTTTATTGAATAAAACTTACAATATCGAAGAAAAATTATTTTTCATTCAAAAGCAATTTTCGGTTGACTGTTTAATAAAGATAATTATCTTTGATTGGAATTTATCGTTTTCTCTCTTATAGCGATCGACAGGACACTGAAAAGATTTCGCGACATCAATTTTTCTTCCCTTTATCGAGGGGGCCGTGTCATAAAATTTTTTTTTTTTTTTTGGAATAAAAATGCGACAATCGGCGATAAAAGTTTTTCCACGGAGAATGAAGGGCACAATGAATGAATATACGGTCTTGTGTGTGAACGATTGACGCCTCGAGTATGATAACATTTTATTATTATATATATACACACACATGTAAAAAAGCTCGTTCTCACATACCTGTTGAAACACGTACCACTTTCTCTCTCTCTCTTTCTCTCTGTTACCTAAAATGTTTTAAACGCACTGAATAAAGGCGAAAGAGCGCGAGCGGATCGATAGCGCACACTTTATAACAACATATATGTGTATGTATATAGAGAAAAGTAGAATGCCGGTTTATAAATGGTTTAACGTAGATGAAATTTCTCCATTGTGCATTGAAAATGAGAATATATGTTCATATCACCGCGAAAAAGATATGAATAAGTGCTTTTTAGTTTTGCGAAAGAGATATTTCAAGATCAATAAAAGAGGCGCTCTTTATTTTTCTTTCTTTGTTCCTACTACTACTACTACTATTTCTGATGCACTGACTTTCTAATTTTGCGAGCATTAAATGAAGAAAAAGTTTACCTTCCACTTTGTTAATGACTTCAAATGAATGTGCTTGTGGGAAGGCAAACATTAAAATCCTTTTGCTCTTATATATGTTCATTGTAAATTCAATTTTCTAATTTACCTTCGTTACAAAATCAATTCAATTAATTTTTTTCTATCCTAGTCAATTGTTCATCAGCTTAGTCTCGGAAAGTTTCAATAAAATTCCACTAGAGTTGTAGTAATTTTTTAATATTTAAATTAGTAAAATATTTGACTTAGTGACTGACTTTTTGCTTTTAAATCGGTAAATTTTACTAATGAATAATTTCTACTAATTATTGATCTTATTGATCACTACACTGAAAAAAAATTTACTTGATTCAAATAACCGATAATTGGACTATTATCAAATAAATAATTACTTGAAACAAATAATTTTTATTTGAATCAAATAAACTGTAACTGAATTTGAATAAAATAAACTGTATTTGAATCAAATATTTCAGTATTTGGAGCAAATATTATTTAATTGATTCAAATAAAAATTATTTGATTTAAGTAAATATTTATTTGATAATAGTCAAATAAACGGTTATTTGAATCAAATAAATATTTTTTTCAGTGTAAGTTTTATAAATTTGAAGCAAAGAATTCAGTCAAAATTTCCAATTAGTAAAAATTTTTTTTATACTTTTACTAATTCAGAACAAAGTAAAATTAAATCGATTGGTCTTGTGTATTCTAGTAACTTTGAATTCTACTTAAATTTTTCAGGGGAATTCAATTAAATTTATTTAAATAAATTATGGTGAATCAAATTAAATTCTATAAATTGTAAAAATATTAATTTAAATTTTATTAAATTAAATTTATTTAAATAAATTATGATGCATCAAATTAAATTATCTAAATTGCAAAAATGTTACATTACATTCAATTAAATAATTCTAATTAAATAAATTATTGTGAATCACATTAAATTATCTAAATTATAAAAATGTTAAATTAAATTTAATTAAACAATTCTAATTAAATAAATTGTGCGGTGAATCAAATTAAATTCTATAAATTGTAAAAATGTTAAATTAAATTTTATTAAATTAAATTTATTTAAATAAATTATGATGCATCAAATTAAATTATCTAAATTGCAAAAATGTTACATTACATTCAATTAAATAATTCTAATTAAATAAATTATGGCGAATCAAATTATATTATCTAAATTATAAAAATATTAAATTAAATTTAATTAAACAATTCTAATTAAATAAATTGTGCGGCGAATCAATTTAAATTACATAAATTGTAAAAGTGTTAAATGAAATTTAATTAAATAATTTTAATTAAATAATTTTAATTAAATCTAATTAAATTCACAATCATCACTTTTTTTTATTCCTGAAACATTACTTGAAATTAGAGATTTTTATATTTTTGCAGTAAAATTTTTTCTTCTCTCTCACATTTTTTCCATCTCTTCGTTTTTTGCAACGTGGAAAGAAAAAAAAGGGGTCGTAAATTATGATGTAAACTAGAAAGTGAAGAAGAAACTTTACGAGGTAAGATTCGTTGAAGAACTTCGTAAAACTTCAAAGCACGGGGATTTTTTTCCTCCTCCTTCACTTATTTTTTTTTAAGAGTTGGATATATTAAATTCTTAATGTCAAAGTTAAAAATTAAGTTCCCTGGACCTTCACGACGTCGTCGAAACTGTAAGAAGCCGAAAGCTTCAAATCGGAAAACTTTGTCAAACAAAAACTCTGTGGCAAATTTCTTTCCATGTGGTCGGCGTCAGTTTTTCTCTGATTTATATATTATTTTAGGTAAATAAAATTTGTCTTACCAAAAAAAAAAAAAAACAAAACAAAAAACAAAACAAAAACAGGAAAAAATTCTGATTAAAATTCAAATTTAAATTTGTCTGACTATTAAGGAGTAATGCTACTGACAAGAATCACAATCTTTTGTCAGACTCTTCATGATCTTTACTACTGATGACAAGAATAATGTTCGTCTAACTTTTTGTCTGATTTAAACGCTTCGCACTTATCTACTAAAATCTACTATTTACTACTTTTTTTAAGTTACGCTACTATTAGAGTACTATTTTCTTAATTCAGCTACTAAAAACTGATATTTCTTATTTTTAAGTATTTTCACTACTTTAAATTCGCTAATACTAGAAAATAAAAAACTATTATCAAAAATTATAATCAAATTCTTTAAAACGATTCAATTATTTTCAAAAAATATTCGAAATTTAATTCTTTTCAATATCTAATATTTTCATCAAATTTAGCTTTAAAATTCAATTATTTAACTAAAAATTGAAAAATTTCATCCATAATTCAATTATTTTTATAAATAATAAGAATCTCAAAAAGGATTTAATTCATTCATAATATTTATAATATTTCTAAAAAATTAATTGTTTAAAATAATGTTTATAAAATTCATATGAAAAATTCAACTATTTTCAAAAATAACAAAAAATTTTCACAGAAATTCAATTCTTTTTAAATATTTTAATAAAATTTTCTACAATAATTCAATTACTTTCATAAATAATAAAACTCTTCTTAGGAATTCAATTAGTTTAAAAAATATCAATAAAATTCATGGCAAAATTTTAATATTTAATAAATTAAACATTTTTTTTATTTTAATTAAATTTTCCAAAAGAATTCGATTATTAAAGAAAAATTTTGATAATATTCTACATGAACATTCAATTGTTTTCCCGAAAAAAATATTAATTTTACAAGAATTAAATTATTTAAAATAGAATTTGCATACAATTTATTGATAAAATCAAATGTTTTAAAATTTGTCATTAAATCTTCAGCAGTAATTCAATTATTTTTATAAATTTAAAAACTTTTTTAAGAATTTAATTAGTTTTGTAAATAAAATCATTGCTAGAATTCTTCGTCAAAATTTAATTAATTACTTTCAGAATAAAATTATTTTCAAATATTTTAATAAAAATGTTGGAAAGAATTCAATTGACTTAAACACAATCGCAATTAAATTTTTATGAAATAATTTAATTATTCTTTCAGATTTTAACAAAATTCTTTCCAGGAATTAAATTATTGGTGTAAATAATTCTTCATAACAATTCATTTTTTAAACATAAATAACAAAATTATTTCCAAAAATTCAATTATTTTGAGTCTTTTAAAAAATTTGTTTGTAAAATTCAATTATTTCCATAAATAACAATATTCATCGCAAGAATTCAATTATTTTTAAAAGTATTAAATTTCTTCTTGTTAATTCAATTATTTTGAAAAATTCTAATTAAATCTTCCGCAAGAATTCAATTATTTTTGTAAATAATAAAATGCTTTTTAGGAATTGAATTTTTTAAAATTAAATTTTTATAAAATACGACGCAAAAATTCAATTATTGGTAAATATTTTAATAGAATTTTTTGTAAAATTAACTTATTTTTAAAAACTTTTCTAAATTCAATGATTTTCAATATTTAAAAAAAATTGCAAACAGGATTCAATTATTTAAAAATTTTGTTGTAAAAATCATCGTAAGAATTCAATTTTTTCTTGAATAATAACAATTTATCAGGAATTTAATTATTTAAAGAAGAATTTGCATAAAATTAGTCGAAAGAAATGAATTATTTAAAAAAAGTTTTCAATTCTTCGCAAAAATTTAATGATTTTTATAAATATTTAAATTCTTTTATGAATAATACAATTCGTTTCTGGAATTCATTTTTTACGAAGTTAAAGTCCACAACGTTTTTCAACGAAAAAAATTTATTTAATTCATCCAAATATTATTTTGAATGTAATATTTAATTGTAAAATAATTATTATCGAAATATAAACATCGATCTTTTTTTCTAAATATTTTTGTGTCAATTTTGCAGCGTCGTTTTTAATTAATTTACCTAATGAATAATTTTTTTTCGTTGATCAACGTTGTGGACTTCAATTTTGTCATTTTTTAGCGTTAGAATAAGAAAGAATGAAATATTTTTTGTAGAAAAGAAAAAGTCAGAAAAATAAAATATGGATTTTTCGTCAGTTTTATAAAGTTTCTAAAACGAGTTTTTTCGTCAATGTTAATTTTTCTATAGATACTTTTTTACTTCTTTTCTTAGTCTGAAAGCTACTTTTTGCTCATTTTTTAAAATTAATTATCGAGTGCAAAGTCTGAAATCAAGAAAATTTTTACAAAAAACTGACATTTTTGTAAAATTTGTCTTAATTTAATTAATCGTTTGCTCAAAGTTTAAATAAAAAATATAAAAACTAAAAGGGACCTTTAATATATCAAATTAGCATAAAAATGAAACAATTCACAGTTCAGATAAATTCAATACAAGTAAAAATATTCATGAAAATTCAAAGTTAGAAGAAAAAACTTTCATATATTATTTTATTATACGATCCTTATTCGTAAATGTGACATCTTAAAATTTAATAACCTGAATATATACACCTAATAAGAAAAAAACCTGTAAATTAAATTAAACATTTCATATTTAGGTGGAATTTTTCTTTTCATTTTTTTTCTTTCTTTTTGCACACGACGAAATTACGATTTTAACTTTCATTTTATTTCCCTTCACACACAGCTTCATACAAATAAATGTGCGAATAAAATTTATGTATTCATTCATGGAAAAGTATGTTTCCGGTCAACTGTATAGGTGGAGATAAATGTTATTACCTTCATTTACCCTTTGCACGAATATCTGAGGATTCTTGGCACACATTTTCCTCGAGAAAAGCTTATCGCACTTGAGTCGAATATGAAAATAGGAATTGTTTTAGCCCTTCTTGGAATACAAAAGAGGTGTGCTACAGATCAAATATATAGATATAGCGAATTCTTAATTTGCATTTCAATGATGAGTTATATTTATATACATATAAAAAGTGAGAAAGCTCTGTTAATATTTGAGTGAAGTTTTTGTAAATATTTCATTCAATCCAATATTTCACTTTTGCATTTTAATTATTATTGAGGTCGTTAAAAATTCAAGCTGGGTTATTATATTTTTTTGCCTGTCGCTGTGAAAATATTATTTTAATTTATAGGATTATATGGAATTAATTATTTAGCATTTTTTTTTCTCTTCGTAAATTAAATTATGAATATTGCAGTGTGATAATTATTTAGAATAGATATAATGAAGAGGTAATTTCATTTAAATATTTTTTTTTTCTTTAATAATATAAATATTTCCCACCATTTCGTATGTTTGGAATTAGGAGAAAGTGTAGCTAATAATTAACATTCAGTACAAGTAATAAATTTTTACAATTTCTCAAGTACTGGAATTTTAGAATTTTAATTTTAGAATTTTAATTTTAGAATTTAAATTTTAGAATTTTAATTCTAGAATTTTAGTTTTAGAATTTTAATTTTAGAATTTTAATTTTAGAATTTTGAATCACGAACAAAATTTTTATATTTACAAATCATTAGTAGAAGTCAATTTTAGATAAGAAAGAATTCTCCATCTTCTATTGGCTTATTGTCAGTAGTAAAAGTCAGATCAGTCAGACAACGCAATAAATTCATATAATTTTAGTGGCAGTAGTAAAAGTTACTTATAGTCAGACAAGGCGTTATAAATTTAATTGTTTCTTGTCACAGTAGTAAAGGGTCGTTTTCAGTCAGATATAATTTCTCCGCACTATATCGTTTGCAATAAAAAATATTTTTCGATTCTTTGAAATTTTCACGGATTTTGTTATCAGTAGTAGTAGTAGTAGTAAAAGTCAACTACAGTCGGACAAAATATAATAATATTTATATTTATTTAAATTTTCTAAATTATTTTTGCACTACAGAAATTTTTATATTTTTTAAATATTTTTTTATTAGTAATTTTCTATTTATTATTATTATTCGTTGTAATATTTTTTTTACCTCCTGGTGTTTAAATAATGACAGGATAAATATACCTTTATTGAGATGCTTACGAGTTATTACTTTCTGGTTTTAATTTTCCAAAAGCTTTTCCAGCTGAATAATGCAGTTGAAATTTTTGTTTTATTCTCTGTAAATTGAAACAAATTTTAAACAGAAATTGTTTTTTTCTCGTCGTTTACCAATATTTCATGAAAATACAAATACACAACGAAATTAATATTCGAGAAATGAAAATTTAATACAAATTTTCATATTTTTTGGAACAAAATAATTTTTTAATATTAATTTCGGAAATTAAGATTTATTACTATGTGAATTATTTATATAACTTGGTGAATTAATTTGTATTTTCTGAATTAATAATGAATCGTTTGGAATTTTAATTCTCTCGAATATTGGTGAATAATTTTTATCAAAAAAAAAAAAAAAAAAAAAATTTTTCTCTAAAAGCAAAATTGTCAAGAAGAAAATTTATTCTCTTGGGAGTGAAATAGCCTTTTTCACATATATTCTGCGAATTGATTTTTAGTCTTTTGAAAGGAGGAAGAGTTTCGACTTTTTATTTTTTGAATGAAGAATACACTTCCTGTGAAAAGATGGTACATTATTAAACAGTACTTCCTCGCCTTCTTTATTCTACCTATGAACGAAAATTTTTTTTCCCCTTTAGTTTGAAATCTTATTGTTGTCGGAGAGAATCGTTTCATTTCTTTTGTACATATAGTCTAAAGTCAATATTAAAATAGAACCGAAAAATTTTCTTCGCACTTTAATCAAAAAAAGGGAGATTATTTTCTAAAGTATTTCAAATTATATATATCTTGAATAAATTTTAATGTTTTTTTTTTGTTAAATTAATTTTACTTTTCGCCATTTATCACTTAGAGTTTTTTTTCTCCCTCAGTTAATAAATTGAAACCGCCTTTTAGATGAATGGAAAAGTTATGATAAATTTTTTCTTTCAGTTTATTTTACATTGATGAAGGGTAAATTTTTTTTTCATCTTCTTTTGCAAATTTAGTTTTCAATTTTATTTTTATTTGAAATAAAGTCTTTCTTTAATATTTGAAACGAGGTTAAATGCTTCTTCTTCAACTGCTGAATAATCCATCAGGATATGCGCATCTTCGTTAAGGAGAATATTTTTATTGATTTTATTTATTATTCAAACTTTTATTCAGCTACGGGGAACTGCATACAAATTATTTCTTAAATATTGCATTCAAGACTGCTGGATATTAAAAATATGAAATTTCCTACTTTTTAAAAGTGTCTCTTCTTAATTAAGAGGTCGTTTATAAATTATTGAAAAGGTATATATTTTTTCGCTTTTTTTCCCCTGCAAATTGCAGTTCTGATTAAGAGTTATTTCTATGTGTTGTAATTAAAATTAGGTGCACTTTAGCTGATACAGACGAAATATTCTTTTATCAAATATTTTTTTAAATATTGATTGTGTTGTCTGACTAAAAAATGATCTTTACTGGTTACTCTGCAAGTACAGAAATACAAGCTTCGCACTTATCTACTAAAATCTACTATTTACTACTTTTTTACGTTATGCTATTATTAGAGTACTTTTTTAAAAATTTCAACAACTAAAAGTTACTATTTCTGTTTTTCTTTTCTTTTTAAATTTCTATTACTTTAAATCCGCTAATTACTAGAGAACAGAAAACTATCCATAGAAATTATAATATAATTTTTTAAAACGATTCAATTAATATCCAAAAAACACTCAAAATTCAATTATTTTCAATATTTATCATTTTCTTGAAATTTCGCAAAAGAATTCAATTATTTAAAAAATAATGATTAAATTAATCCAAAATTCAATTATTTAAATAATTAAATTTCCAATGGACTTCAATTATTTTAGAATAGCATTTTCAAAAAGATCAATTATTTAACAAAATTTTTATACCATATTTTTCAGAATAATTCAATTATACTTTCACTAATAATAACATTTTTCATGTGAATATAATTTTAAAAAACTTGATAAAATTCTAATGTAAGAATTCAATTATTTTTATATATAATAAAACTAATCGAATAATTTTAATTAATTTTAATACAATTTTTAATTAATTTAAAAACAATTAAATTTATTTTGAAAATATTAATAAAATTCTCTGCAAGTATTAAATTATTTTCATAAATAATAAAATTCATTGCAGAATTTCATTTATTTTTAATACAATTTTACAAGAATTGCTCGGGAAATGTAATTATTCTTAAAAATTTAATTTCAATCCCCCTAAGAAATCAATAATTTAAATAATTTTTTTTAATTCTTTGGAAAAATTCAATTTTTTTAAAAATGACCAAATTTTTTACAGAAATTCAATTCTTTTAAAAACAATTTTAATAAAATTTTCCTCAATAATTCAATTATTTTCGTATGAATAATAAAATTCTTCTTAGGAATTTAATTAGTATTGAAATTTTTAATAACATTTTTAACAACTATTCAATTATTTTCATAAGTAATTAAATTTATTGCAAGATTTCAATTATTTTTAATACTACAATTTTATAGGAATTATGCTCGAAAATAATTTAATTTTTCTTAAAAACTTAATTTCAATGCCCCGAAGAAATCAATTACTTAAAAAAGGTATTTTTTAAAATTCTTTGGAAGAATTCAATTAATCATAAAAATATTAGAATTTTTCACTGTATTTCAATTATTTTTAAATATTTTTAATAAAATTGTTTTAAAGAAATCAGTTACTTTCAATACAGTTTTTAATTAAATTTTTTGAAATAATTCAATTATTCTTTTCGATTCTAATAAAATCGTTCCAAAAGAATTCAATTATGTCGATAAATAACAAAATTATTCTCAAAAATAATAAATCTCTTCTTGGAAATTCAATGATTTTTAAAAATTCTAATAAAATCGTACGCAAGAATTCAATTATTCGTAAAATCCGAATTATTCTTTATAAAATTCAATTATTTTTGAAAATTAAATTATTCTTTGTAAAATTCAATTATTTTTAAGAAATTAAATTATTCTTTGTAAAATTCAATTATTTTTAAAAATTAAATTATTCTTTGTAAAATTCAATTCTTTTTAAGAAATTAAATTATTCTTTCTAAAATTAAATTATTTTTAAAAATTAAATTATTCTTTTTAAAATTAAATTCTTTGTACAATTAATTTTAAATTATTAAAATTCAATTAATTAAATTATTCTTTGTACAATTCTTTGTAAAATTCAATTATTTTTAAAAATTAAATTATTTTTTGTAAAATTCAATTATTTTTAAGAAATTAAATTATTCTTTCTAAAATTAAATTATTTTAAAAAAATTAAATTATTCTTTGTAAAATTCAATTATTTTTAAAAACTTTTTGCAATACAATGATTTTCAATATCTATCAGTTTTCATAAAATTTCCAAATAGAATTAAATTATAAAACTAATAAAAATTTTTTTTTTGTAAAAATCGCTGTAAGAATTCAATTTTTTTAATGAATAATAAAAATCTCTTAGGAATTCTATTATTTAAATTACAATTTGCATAAAATTTGTCTAGAGTAATGAATTATTTATAAAAAAAATTTATTAAATTCTTCGCAAGAATTCATTTTTTTCAAAAATCTTTGTTAGCTACTTTTTTATTACTTTTTTTACTTTGAAAGCAACTTTTTGCTACGTTTAAAAAATTAATTATCCAGTTTAAAGTCTGCGAATACTATTTTCTTCTTTATTTATTAAAATAAAAAAAATTTGGATACAAATTCGATATTCCAAAAAATATTCTATATTCCTTTATATTTACGTGGAATATATCGATAATTGAAACTCTTTATTAACATAAACTTCTAACTAATAAAATGAAATTTTAAAAGAAAATATTTCTACAAAAAATATTTTTTTTTGTTAAAAAAGTGTTACGTGTATGTTATTGTTTACATTTACGGAATAATTTTACTTTACAGAACAAATTTTTGTCTTGTATTTTCCACTAGGGCAGGTATAGAGAAGCAGACGAAAAAAGAGAGAAGAACAAAAACAATTCTCTGATGCTGCATATATAAAGGGATGAAATCGAAGTGTTTTTTATTGATACAGTATATAGAGACTACTAAAGTGGAGTGTATTTCAATTTCACTATTGTTTTTCTACGCATTAAAAAATAATATTTTTTTGTCACTTTTAAGAAGAAAATATATTTCTAAATTACTCTTTTAGAATTAATTTTAAAAGTATAGATCTTTATTATTTTGAATCTTTGAAATTTTTCTAATATACCAGAATTAAACCAGATATGAAATTCTTTTGGAAAATTCAACTTTTTTGGTAAAATTTAAATAAAATTCTTGGCTAAAATTTACAGTCTTTTCCAAAAAATTTTAAATCAATTTAATGATTTCCAGTATCTACTATTTTAATTTTATAACATAATTATATATAATTTATATATAGTAAATAAATAAATTTATAATTTTTACAAAAGAATTCATTTATTTAAAAAGAATTTTGCTCGAATCCTTCGCGAAATTTTTAATCAATTTAATGATTTCCAGTATCTACTATTTTAATTTTATAACATAATTATATATAATTTATATATAGTAAATAAATAAATTCATAATTTTCACAAAAGTATTCGATTATTTGCAAAGAATTTTGCTCAAATCCTTCGCGAATATTTAATTATTTTCATGTCTCTAAAGTTTCGAACGTTCAAATGAACGAAATATTTTTTATTGCAAATATTTTAGTAAATTATTAATCATGAAAATATTTAAAAAATAAAATTTCACGTTTACAAACTCAGTGATTAATGTTTGGGAATAGTGAAGTAAAATAATTGCAATAAAAATTTAATTTTTAGAAGAAATAAATAAATTTCGTTGATTAGAACGTTAAGAACTTTAGCATCTTTTATTTTCGTATAAATAATAAAAATTTCACGCAGGAAATCAATTATTTAGTTTTCATTTTTTTTTACTTTTTTATAATATTTTTTTTTGGTGAATCGGAAGATTCTTTTGAGTCCGGGGAAAAAGTGAATTTTTTTTTAAATCAGATGGAAATGAAATAAAATTTTCCTGATAACACTGTTTGTAAGTTTTTTTTATTCTTTTTCTTTTTAATATTTCAGTTGAATAAAATACATAAGTGATATTAAATAGGCAGCTAATTGATTTTTTATTTTGCGCCTTTTTTTCCTTCGCCACATACACACAAACACACAACAAATCAGATTGTATTGTGTGGATACAATTTAAATGGGCTTTTGCTGTTCCGTGTAGGGCAGTAATCCTCTTGATTCTCCCTTCTCATCTAACATAATCTCTTTCCCATCACGATGCGCCCTTTTTTTATTGCTTCTTTACTTTTCGTGTATACACGAGTTGTTTGGTGTGTTATTTTTAAATCAGTCTGAATATATATAAATAATATTTACTTTTCAATAAAAAAGTTTCAATGTTACCCAAAAGACTCAAAAAGACAGATTTTTTATGCCTCTAAAGTTTTTAACGTTCAAATAAACGAAAGTTTTTTTCTTTTAAATATTTTTCAATATTATTATTCTTAAATGTCAATTAAAAAAAATTTAACACAAATAGTAAGAAATATTATTAATATTATTAACATTAATATTATTAAAATTATTATTATTATTATTATTATTATTATTAATATTATTATCCTTAAATGTCAATTAAAAAAATTTAACACAAATAGTAAGAAATATTATTAAAATTATTAACATTAATATTATTAAAATTATTATTATTAATAATAATAATATTATTAATATTATTATTAGCAATTAATTTTTTTTTAATTTGTAAATTAATATTTTCTACCAAAATTCAAACATCAAAACAAATAATAAAAAGATTCGTTCATTTGAACGTTCAGAACTTTAGGGGTATGATTTTTTCTCTTTAAGAAAACTTCGGAAGGGAAAAATTTCTTTGCACTTGAAAATTAAAAAATAAAATTTTAAATTGAAAAAACTTTCCTGATTTTATGTGTTTTTTATTTGGAAAATTAATTTTGTTTTCGAAATTATCAAAAAAGAATGAAAATAAATTTTTTAAACAAATTAAACAATTAGTTTATAAAATAAAATTTAATTAATTCAAGTACGAATTCTAAAATGAAAATACCTTCTTTGATATTAAATTTTTCCGTTTGGAAAATGTCACTAATTTGATAAAAATAAAAGTCGTAATTAATTACAATCGAAAAGTACTTTTCTTCGAGATTTGAAAAATGTAATGATTATATATTGATAAAGAGGAGAAAGAGTAATTTAAAGAAGTAATAAATATCTCTTATCTACTCACTATACATGTAGTATCATTGAGATTTTACTTTTTGAGATAAATTTTCAAGTATATGTGAGAGATTTTTTTCTTTTTTTTTCATATATGAAGCAGCAATTTTTGCTACTTTTGCAAAAAAGTGTTTCGTGTACAGCATTTACGATATCTTATAAAGAACTTGAAGAACCCTTTTAGTAATAAAATCTCCAAAGATCTTAATGTTGTCAATGGAAGAAAAGTACAAGAGGCATAAGCGCTCTTGGATCATATTGAAAAGTTTGCGCGAAATAAACTGAAAAACGACAAAAGGGTGAATGAAAAAGTTTCGAAAGCAGCTGAAACAATATTTTGTTTCAATATGTCCATAGAATTTTCAGCGAAAAAATAAAATTTTTTTGTTACCCCAAGAAGAGGATTTTTTTTGTTTTAATTAAATTTGTCACCTTTCAATTTTGGTTACATTTTTTTCCACTATTGTATTTTTACTCTATTTTAAATTATTCTACATTGGCGAACACTAATTTATTTTTGTAGTATTAATTTTTTTTTAAATTAAAATAGTTATTTGTTTGCATTTTTATTTATTATTAGTTATTTTTTCCATTTTCTTTAAAAGTTATTTAAATGTTTAATCAGTTGAACGTCTATTTTTTATTTAATAGGACTAAAGTTTCCAACGTTCAAATGAACGGAATTTTTTCCACCTTCAGTGTTTTTGAAAATTACTATCGAAAAAAGAAAAAATATTAAAATTAAACAATATTCAGTTAAGAATTAGTTTTTTTTAACTTCAAAACTTCAACTTCTTTTTTTCACTTTTAAAAAATAGTTTTCGCTATTTTTTTATTGCTAAAAACTAAAAAGTATTTATTCCTTTTTTTTACTTTTGAAAAATATTTTTCTCTCATTTTTACTTCTGGGAAATAGTTTTTTCTTTTTTTCACTTTTGAAAAATAGTTTTCGCTATTTTTTTTTATTGTTAAAAACTAAAATGTATTTATCCCTTTTTTACTTTTGAAAAATATTTATCACTATTTTTTTACTTTTGAAAAATATTTATCACTATTTTTTTAATTCTGAAAAATATTTTTCTCTTGTTTTTACTTTTGAAAAATATTTTTCTCTCATTCCATGTTCTTTAAAAGTTATTTAAATGTTTTATCAGTTAAACGTTTATTTTTTATTTAACACCTTTAGTGTTTTTGAAAATTACTATCGAAAAAAGGAAAATTATTGAAATTAAATAATATTTAGTTAAGAATTAATTTGTTTTAACTGCAAAAATAATTTTTTTGTAAACAAAATACAATTTAGAAGAAGTAGAAAAATATTGTCGGTCATTTGAACGTTCGAACTTTAGGAACATATTATTTAATTTACTTTTATTAATTTAATTTTGTCAATAATTAAATGTTTAAATATTTAAATAATTTAATATTGATTCATTTTAATATTTCTACTATTATTATTTTGTCGACTTATTTATTTTTTTAATATTCATTTTTTTAATTTTTCATTTTCATAAATGCTCTTTTTCAGTTTAATATTTATTTCATTATATATTAATGTACTTAATTATTAATTGACTTTAACGTTTATTTACTTCAATATTTGTACATTGTAGACCAAAGGGCTTTTGGTCAATTAATATTTCAATAAATAAATAAATACTTGTGTGAATATTTCAACATTTATTTATTCGAATTCATAAATATTTAATTAAAAACATTAAATATGTAAATATTTCAAGAAAAATATTAAACATGTCAATATTTAAATGAAAATGTGCCAAACGTAAGTATTTAAATAAAAATGTTAAATATGTAAATATTTAAATAAAAATATTAAATATGTAAATATTTAAATAAATAAACATTAAAAAAATTTACAAACATTTTAATCAATTTTCTTCACAAACATTTTTTCGAACCTATTTATTTTAATTTTTTGAAATTGAAATTCTAAACATTAATTTAAAATTTATTTGGTTATATTTTGTTATTGTATTCTTCGTTTGAAATTTCGTTACATTAGTATTTTTCCGCGAGTGTGAACTTGACGCTCGTGTTTCAAAATTTATTTAAAACTCGATTATTTCGCTATTATCATATATACAATTGTATTAAAATTCCCATATTTACCACACTAACTTGTTTAATTAAATAACGAACTAATTAAATTTAAATTACGAAATATGAAATTGTGTCAAAACAAGGAGACGAGGAGAAATGCGAATATAGTGTGTTTGTGACTCGTTACAAAATGTGTCAAACTATTATATTGATAATTGTCTTGACTGGCAATTCAAAGTTTCTGTCCTTAATCGTAAAGATAAAGTAGACGTATATATAGTGTTGAGATGAATTTGCTGTCAATTATGTTGATATGTAATTGTTTTCTATCTCCTGCTTGAAATTTCACTTGAAATTAGGCATACCTGCACTAAATTATTGATTAAGCATGACATTATGACAATGACGCTGATTATTATTAATTGTACATGCTTCAACGCTTAACAAACGTCAGGGGACACTCACCCAAAGTGACGTATATATATATAATTATTAGAAAATCATTATTTTCCTTGTTAAAGGCAATATTTGTTTACAAATAACAAATCACTTGTGGAAAACAATAGATTTCTCTCTTTTGTTTATTATTTTGAAAAAAATATTGTTTCGCTCTCTTATTTTTATTTTTGAAAAATATTTTTCTCTTATTTTTACTTCTGGAAAATATTTTCCTCTTGTTTTTACTTTTTAAAAATATTTTTCTCTTTTTTTCACTTTTGAAAAATAGTTTTCGATATTTTTTTTTACTGCTAAAAACTAAAAAGTATTTATCGCTATTTTTTTACATCAGAAAAATATTTTTCTCTTGTTTTTTTTGTTTATATTAAACACTATTTTTTTTACTTTTGAAAAATATTTAACACTATTTTTTTACTTCTAAAAATATTTTTCTCTTGTTTTTACGTTTATAAAATATTTTTCTCTTCTTTTTTCTTTTGAAAAATATTTCTTTCTTTTTTTCTTTTTTGAAAAATAGTTTTCGATATTTTTTTTACTGCTAAAAACTAAAAAGTATTTATCGCTATTTTTTACATCAGAAAAATATTTTTCACTTGTTTTTTTTGTTTATATTTAACACTATTTTTTTACTTTTGAAAAATATTTAACACTATTTTTTTACTTCTAAAAAATATTTTTCTCTTCTTTTTTCTTTTGAAAAATATTTCTTTCTTTTTTTCTATTTTGAAAAATAGTTTTCGATATTTTTTTTACTGCTAAAAACTAAAAAGTATTTATCGCTATTTTTTACATCAGAAAAATATTTTTCACTTGTTTTTACTTTAAAAAAATATTTTTCTCTTTTTTTTTTTACTTTTGAAAAATATTTTTCTCTTTTTTTCATTTTTAAAAAATAGTTTTCGCTATTTTTTTAATTGTTAAAAACTAAAATTCATTTATCTCTATTTTTTTTACTTTTAAAAAAAATTTATCGCTATTTATTTACTTCTGAATAATATTTATCATTTTTTTCACATCTGAAAATTTGTTTTACCTATTTTTTTCTGCATGAAAAATATTTATTGCCTTTTTTACTTCTAAAAAAATTGACTTCTTTATTTTTCTACTTTTAAATTGAAAATCTCATTTGGTTCATGTGGCGAAAGTGTTGAACGTTTTGAATTTCAAATGAACGAAAATTTATATCCTAAGTGTTTTTGAAAATTATCACTTTCCAAGAAAGAAAAATAAGCGAAATTAAATAATATTTAGTTTAGAAAGAATTTGGTTTAATTTAAAAAACAATTTTTTTTTGTAATTAAATATGTATCTACAAATTGGAAAAAATATTGTCGTTCATTTTAACGTTCGAAACTTGAGGAATATTTCAGTTCTCTTTGTTGGAAAAATTATTCTTTACATTTTTTCCATTCTCATGTTTTCATTCAATTATTTATTTATTTTCTAACGAGAAATTATTTTTCTAAAATTGTTTTTTACAAATATTGTTTTTAAATTCACACTGTTAATTAATTTCTCTGTTGGAAAAATACTTGAACGTTTTTTCGCTCTTTGGTAAAATTAAATTTTATTAACTAATTAAATAAAAACTATACAATTCACCAGAAATACATGCAAATTATAAATAATTCACTTTTTGGAAAATATTCCCCTTTGCATTTTTTTATCCACTTATTTCCAATTGTAAATTGAATTAAAAAAATGGAAATTATTTATTTTTTACGCGAAAAGTATTTTGTGTGAAATTATTTAAAAATTACTGGACAATGTTTTTTTATCAATAATTTTACATTAAAATGATGTTTTTAATTTCATCGTGAGAGAATTTTCCATTTACAGAGAAATTATATAACACACGTTACATAAAGAGTGAAATAATAATAATTATTATTTTTCAGTGGAAAATTTATTTTTCACCGTTATATATGATTGACGCGTTATTTGAAACTTTTAAAGGGAGATTTATTTCCACACTGTGAGTGTTGTAATTAAACGATTTATGTTATCCGCTGAAAATATATATATAGATATATTTGTATATTGATATTTTGCTTGTTATCTCACTTTTAATAAATCGTTATAAGCAAAAGAATGCAGTAGTTAAAAATGCATTCCTAAAAATATCGTAAACCGTACGTATATAAAATAAGGGAAATAAAAGAGGCCTTTAAGTTTCAATCAATATTCAAACTGCCACTTAAAATGAGATTACGAGAAAAAGAAGTAATTTACATCGTTATTTAGAGAATATTTCTCGTAAACACAACAAGAAGTAAATTTTTTTTTGCGAATTAATTTTTTTTTGTATTTAATTAATTAATTAATTAATTTTTTATTTGATAATGAAAATGTAAAACATTTTTGTCGGATAACATTTTTCTGTAGTCAAAATTTATTTATTTTCCAAGCAGGTAATTATTTTTTATCGAATAAAATTTTTCGCTATTTTATTAATGGATTTCTTTATTTATTTAATAACCAAGAAAGAAATTATTCCTTTATCGAAGACATTTTTTTATATTTAACTAATTTATTCATTTGTTAACCAAAGCATAATTTTTATGATTAATAGCATTTTTTCTGTATTTTATTAATTAATTAATTAATTTGTTTATTTATTAACTAATTAAATTGTTTATTTACTAAGAAGTTTTTTATTTTTCACATTTAGTATTTATTATTATTATTTATTATTATTATTATTATTATTATTATTATTGTTATTATTTATTTATTTCACATTTTATTTTTTCATTTATTTTTTATTTTTTAATATTTTTAATTTATTGTTTCATTTTTTTATCGAACGAATTTTTTCTTTTTTTATTTTTCCAACTACTTAATTAATTAATAAATTTATTTATTCATTTATTTATTTCCTAACCAAGAAGAGAATTTTTTTTTGAAGAAATTTTTTCTTTATTTAGTGAATTAAATTATTTATTTATATTTGTTTCAATTGTAAGTGAGTTCTACTTGTTTATTTGTTTGTTTAATTAATCTTTTCTCTTTCTGACACTGCGTGGGAAAATATAATCACCATTTTCCTTTGATACGAATCGAAAATGAAGAATAGAGGGGGAGAAGTATTTTTTGTGAATTACTTCTGAAATAAAAAGCATTTATTATCAAAGGCACTTTCCTGCATTTCGCAGATGCTGCCACAATATTTCTATTGTCTCCTTCTTTTTGTGCTTTTAAGTTACAATTTTTTTTCTACCACTGAACATATGTGGTTGGAAGTTTCTTATATCAAAATTTTTCTCCATATTTAGTTCCTAAAACGATATTTCATCCAGTAAATGACAAAGTTTTTTTTTCGTTTTTTTCACACACATACACATAATTACAAAAATAAAGTGGACAAAGATTTTCTTATAGTAGGAACATTTATATTCTCTATATTTTTCGTCTATGACGATATTTCATTTAATCCTCGACTTCTACAAATTTAACGATTATTCGAAAAAAGTGTTTTTTATTTCATACATTTGGTGTGACCTGTATACGAGATTAATAATGATAATTATTTTCTAGGAAAAATTCTACTGTAAAATGCGCAGGAAAAAAAGTGATTTATGAAAAAAATATTTTTTTCAGGTAATCTTTTTTTGAAATTAAATAAGAAATTAATTTAGAGAAAAGATATTTTTGAAAAAGAGGAAAAACATGATAGTGAAGAAAAGAGGGAATAAATTTAAAAGGAAATGCTTATGAGGTACTCTTGGAAAATGGTTATTTGATTGTTTATTTACGATTTTGAAATTATTTTCCCGATGTTTTTTTTTAACCAATACGACGATTGATTGGTTATAAAATTTATTTCTACTATTGTTTTTACTTCCTTTGGAAGTGTCTTTATAGTGTTTGAATTACGAGGAGGTCTAATAGTTCGAAAAAGTGCAGAAAAAATTGTGTGAATTTTTTTTGTTTTGAATGAAAAAATAGGAAAATAAAAAAATTAAGAAAAAAAATATAAAACGTACCGAAAATACAATCTTTCGGAATTTAATATTTTTTTGGTGAAATTTAATGATGAATAAAAATTTTCGCACCTTTGGGATTCGAACCCAGGAAGGATTATTGAAGTTTGATTTCTAAACACTTTAGCGACTACGACCAATATCAATACAATTTGATGTAAAAGTTTTTTTTAACTTTTTAATACTTTATATGAAGTTTAAAAAAAATCCCTTATTGTTTTCGAAAACATTAATTTTCTTTTAAACTTTAAAACTTTTTATCTTTGAAAAAAAAATTTTAATGGTTAAATAATAATAAATTATGAAATAATAATAAACTATGTAATAATAATAAATTATGAAATAATAATAAATTATCAAATAAATTATTAATTATCAAAATATGTTAATTTATCAAATAATAAAATAATAAATACCATATTTATCATCGACTTCTTACTTTATGCAAATAAAAAATTAGAATAAAAAAATTATTTTATATTTTGTATAAAATCATAACTTTACATTATTTTGTTCATATTTTATGCCAACTAAATAGTAAAAAAAATAGAGAAAATACTAAAATTGAAAACATTTCTTAAAACTTGAGAAAAAATGAAAACATAACTTTAATCCCTTTTTTGTGGCGTGAAATAATTTACCTTTGACTGCTAGAGTGCAAGAATAGAATTAAATTAATTTAAATACGCCTAAAATCTCTATGTGAGAAGATTTTTGTACTTACTCAGTTGTAGATTATATAAATATATTTTTTTTTCTACAAAAAAAAGAAGAGTGTGAAGCCTTGGATTGCGAATTTTCACAGCGTGAAAACCACAAACGTTTACGAATGACCTTTAAAAAATGTAAGACTGTCTTGGTGGTATTCAACTCGAGTCGTGTGGATTAGTGAAACGAGTTCTATGAGAAATCCTTTGTATTCATTTTGCAACCCTTTTGCCGTGAAGAGCTCTCGGTTTTCAACCGTTTCACTATTATATAAAATGAAATTCTGAACAGGTTCGCGAAAATTTCACACTATACATCCACACGGAAAAACGCAATTCCATATATATTTTTTTGGGTAATAAAATATGAGCTTTACTTTTTTTTCTATTGTTGTATTGTTTATTATTTATTTTTATCTTTTTTTATTTCGATAGTTATTCTTCATTTTTCATATTTATTATTATTTCTATGTGTATTATTATGTTTTTATATATTTGTTATTTATTTCTATATTTATTATAAATTTTTTATATTTATTATTTATTTTTATGTTTTTTTTATTGTTTTTTTATTTTTTCATGTATTTCCTTTAGAAAATTGTTATAAACAAATTATGCTTGTTTTCGTTGCCAAAAAAACAGTTTTATCAACAAAATATCAAAATACATGATAAAATATAAGCTTTAATTTTTTTCTATTGTTGTATTGTTTATTATTTATTTTTATCTTTTTTTTATTTCGATGTTTATTCTTCATTTTTCATATTTATTATTATTTCTATGTTTATTATTATGTTTTTATATATTTGTTATTCATTTCTATATTTATTATTAATTTTTTAAATTTATTATTTATTTCTATGTTTACTATTCACATTTATATTTGTTATTTATTTTTATGTTTATTTTCTATTTTTTAATTATATTTTTATGTCTTTTCTTTATAAAATTGTTATAAACAAATTATGCCTATTTTCGTTGACAAAAGCAATTTTATCAACAAAATATCAAAATACATAATAAAATATAAGCTTTACTTCTTTTCTATTGTTGTATTGATTATTATCTATTTTTATCTTTTTTTTATTTCGATGTTTATTCTTCATTTTTCATATTTATTATTATTTCTATGTTTATTACTAAGTTTTTATATATTTGTCATTTATTTCTATATTTATTATTAATTTTTTATATTTTTTATTTATTTCTATGTTTACTGTTCATTTTTTATATTTATTATTTATTTCTATGTTTACTATTCACTTTTATGTTTTTTATTTATTTTTATGTATTTTTTCTATTTTTTATTTATTTGTTATGTATTTTCTTTAGAAAATTGTTATAAACAAATTTTGTTTATTTTCGTTACCGAAAAAACAATTTTATCAAAAAAATATGATTTTTAAAAAATCATGTACAAAATTTTCTTAATTTGTCACATAGAGTTAAATTTCATAACTGTTTTTACCATTTTTAAAATTTTTCTTTTGTTTAAATAATTGCTTAATTTAATTTTCCATTATTTTAGTTTAATTAATTTAATTTACTTTAATTTAATTTAATTTAAATTCATTTATTTGTTTTAATTCAATTTTCTATTATTTTAGTTTAATTTCTTATTTATGTATATATTTTTTGAAAATTCTTTTCAAATTGATTTTTGCAGTAAAGTTTGCTTTTCGTTTAGAAAAACATAAATTTCGTAGTACATTTTTCTGTGGCGGAATTCTTTATTTATTTTCCAGTAAATTATTATTCGAAACATGGACTTTAAAAAAAGCAAAAAAATTGTTATATACAAGTTTTAGAATATCTGCTGCTCTTTTTTTTGTGTTACGGAGGAGTGGTATTTTTTTTTTTAAAGTCACTGAAGGAAATTTATTGTTTTGATAGAAATAATGGTTTTTTTTCATTGTTATACACAATAAAAAAGAAATTGTTGTCTAACATTTATGTTTTATTAACGTCAGGTTTTGATGCTTGTTTTTTATGGTTGAGTGTGCTTAAAAATTTTGTTTTTTAAATTCGATTGTTTTGCAAGGAAAAAGAATTTTTATATTCTTATACATATATATTTTCGTGTATGCATATATATTTTTGTCTACAAGTACATAAATATTTTTCGTACGTATATACATATATATATTTTTTTTACATATACATATATAAATATTTTTTTACATATATGGATACTTTTTTTACATATACAGATACATTTTTTTACATATATACAGATACATTTCTCACATATACAGATATATTTTTTTTATACACACATATGTAGG
Source organism: Leptopilina drosophilae (assembly GCA_032873175.1). Taxonomy (NCBI): domain Eukaryota; kingdom Metazoa; phylum Arthropoda; class Insecta; order Hymenoptera; family Figitidae; genus Leptopilina; species Leptopilina drosophilae. The sequence goes on from CM065478.1 coordinate 64,801,473, forward strand.
GAAAAATGGGAAATATCTACATTGAACAGTATGTAGAAGTATAATATGTTATTGGATGAGATATGTGGAGAATACCAATATTTTATTTTCTCAGATATTGGATACCATTTTTATGGCTTGAAAAAAACTATTTTCACTGAGCCTGTAAAGCTTGTAAAACATATACCCTATAGGATATGGTTTGACGAAAGAGTACAAGATTTTTTTTTTGTTTTTCTAAACCATTCTCTGTCAACATTAAACTTTATGTGTTTTTTTATGACTTGCACTAAAAGCGAAATTAGTTAAAGCTTTTAACATAGCGAAATTCGGATAATTACTTTTCTTTTAATTAAAAAAAAAAATTTTAAACAAACTTATTAGTATACATTTTTTATTCACCTTATTTTGAAAGAGCTCTTTTTTTCAAAACACTTTTACTTCTCTATCTGTTTGCTATTTTACCTTACTTTTGCATGTTACTTTAAAAAAAACTGATTTTGTTTCCATCAATTCTTTTTTTTATTTAAAAAAATGTTTATTTAAAAAAATTTATTCTGTTTTAAAATTTCCAAAGGGGAGAATTTTGTTTTTCATTTTTGGCTAAGACGAAAATTACTAAATTCGTGCAGTTTGCATTTAAATGACTACTTTGTTTCAGTTTTTTTTGAACGACTTTTTCTAAGACTTTATTTTCTTATTTAAAAGAAAAACTAGAAAAAAATTTTTAAAGAAAGATTTTAAATTTATTTACATTTTCTTTTTTAAAAATTCTAATCTTTAGAGAATTTTGTTAATGAAAATTGGGAGAAAGGCGAGTGAAAAATACGTAACAGTAAATAATTCAAATCCCCGTTGTGTATATATAAAGTTAATTAGAGAATTAGTTCTGAATAATTGGAATTTATAGAGTACATGTGATTATAACATGAAAACGAGAACGAGTGTAAAGTGGATGGATTTTTAATATTTAAAGGCAATTATAAAGTTTTTTGTATTTGAGTTGTAAATATGTATATTGCTTTTTCTTGTGGTAATTAAAAAAACCGAATCGAGCAAATTTGACTAATTTAGAATTTTAATTGTGAAATTTTTTCCTCGGATTTTTCAATTTTCAATCTAATTCAAGTTTTCTTGTTTATTCTATTTCTTCACTTTATTGATTTTTTATTTTTTTTATTTTTTATTTTTTTATTTTTTATTTTTTAAAATATTTTTTATTTTTTAAAATATTTTTTATTTTTTAAAATATTTTTTATTTTTTAAATATTTTATATTTTTTTTTAAATATTTCTTATTTTTCGAATAAAGAGGAAAATTTGTAAATCAATTATCATTCGTCAATAATTTTGTTGTTAATATTGCAATAAACGGAAATAAAATTATGAACCAAAAATCATTTTGAAATTTGAATAAAATGGGACACATTTGTAAATAATTAATGTCAAATAAATAATGACTAAAATTATATGTAAATTTGAATTTGTGCAAATATATTGTGTTAATTGGGATTTATATTACATTAGTTAAATTTAAATTTACGGGGGGTTTAATAATAATATTGTCTCTCTCATTTATTCATGTAATAAATCATACACACGATATTACAATGTATAAACGGTAACAAATGTGCGAAATTGAAAAATTCAAAGAACAAAGAGTAATTAAAAAATATTTATTTACTTTTTTTATTTACTTAAAAGGTTTTGGACATTTATTAAATTTTTTATTATTTATTTTTATTATGAAATTTTATACGTATGTACGTAGAAATGTAATTTTTATTAATAAGTAATATTAATATTAATATTTCACACGTCGAATATTATATTTATATTTATATATTATTTATTTAATATTTATATTAATAATAGTAGTAAAAACAAAAAAAATAACCTATTTATTAAAAATAATGTAAAATATTCAATAACTATATGTATTGTAGATAAATTAAATAAATGTTTAACGTTTCAATTTGTAATAATTTCCAAAGTATATTTTTTTGTACTTTTTTAACCTTTTTTTAAATTTTAAAACAGTTATTTAAAATTTTTTTTTTTTTAAAATAGGATAATGGTTATTCTTCTTCAAAAATTTTTCCAAGTTTTCATATAATAAAAATATATATTATTTTGTAGCAAGAGAGAGAGAGAGAGAGAGACTCGTAAAAATTTCTGTCTCATTATAAGCACTATAAGGTTTTATGTTGCAAAGGAAGGTAGAATTACAAGGCATTGTTACAACGTGTTTTAACTAAAAGTAAAGCGCGACAGTGTTATTTATTATATTGTATATTGTATATGGAAGAAAACCTTTGAACTTTATTAGTTTATCCTTTTGAAACAAAAGTCACGGGATAAAAGAATTTTTTTCTCAAATTTCCACTGTTTTTTTCCAATTCTATGATTGATTTCTTTATTTCAATATTGAAGGAAAATATTTTTCTACTGGTTTCTTTTAAAAGAAATTTTTATTTATTTAAATATTTATTTATTTTATTTATTTTTTATTTATTACTTATTTATAATATATTTTTTATTCATTTATTGATTCTTTGTGGATATTAATAATAAAATTTAAATATTAAATTTTTTTAATATTAATAATATTCGCACTGTAATTGAAAAGTTTGCATCAACAAAATGCAAATTTGAGAGTGTTTTCTTTTTGAATTAATATTTAAAAAAAAAATTTTTTTTGAAATCCAATATTATTCTTTTTCACAAACTTTCTCTTAGGTGAATAAATTTTGTGTACAAAAAGTATTTTTTGTTTTACATTCACTGCACTCTTTTCTGTGTTTAGAAATCTGTTGAATATTGATGTATATAAATTGTAAATAAGTGCTCGCGGAAATTTAAAGAGAAACAAATTTTTTTTTTTTTGAAAAAGGAATAAAGGTAAATATTGCTTTTAAGTATATTCGAGAAAGATTATCGATTAAACAGAAGGGAAAGAGAGTGTATATATATATATAATGTACATATTTGTCGTGGACTAACGTGAAGTTCCACTTTCATGGATCGAAAGAGCAAATATGGCAATTAACTTTAGATTTCGGATGAGCAAATATCTCACGTATGCATATATATATAGAAATATATATATTGTACATGGAAAAACTTGGTTTCAAACATTGGCTGCATACAGTTGTCAACTATTTTCAAACAAGTGAATATAACTTAACAAAAGTAATATTTTAAAATCGTTGTCAAAAAAAGAAAACTTTTTTTACACTCTTTTTTTTATTAAATTCATAAAGCTTTGTTCTCGGGGTTTTTAAATATTTCATTTTTAGCGACGAAAAATAGTTATGGAAATTTTTTTTTTGCACCCGTATAATAAAATTGTCCGCAAGGTAATATTTAAATAATTGTAGGTTAAAAAAGTTTGTGAGTAATTTTTGTTTTCAAATTTTTTTTTTCATTTGTTTGTTGAATGAAAATTGTAAGAATTTTTTTCTTTCGGGTATTTTCAATTTGGTTAACGAGGATTTTTGTGTTTTTCACTTTATAATTTTCTAAATTTCTTTTATTATTTTCAAAAAATATTCGAAATTCAATTATTTTCAATATCTAATAATTTTATCAAATTTCGTCTTTAAAATTCAATTATTTAACAAAAAATTTATCAATTTCATCTAAAATTCAATTATTTTTGTAAATAATAAAAATTTCGCAAGGATTTAATTCATTAATAATATTTATAATATTTCGAAAAAATTAATTGTTTAAAACAATGTTTATAAAATTCACATTAAGAATTCAATTATTTTCAAAAATAACAGAAATTTTTCACAGAAATTCAATTCTTTTTAAATATTTTAACAAAATTTTTTACAATAATTCAATTACTTTCATAAATAATAAAATTATTTTTAGGAATTTATTTATTTTAAAAAATATCAATGAAATTCATGGTAAAATTTTAACATTTAATAAATTAAAATTTTTTTATTATAATAAAGTTTTCCAAAAGAATTCAATTATTTAAGAAAAATTTTGATAATATTCTACACGAACATTCAATTGTTTTCCCGAAAAATATTAATTTCACAGGAATTTAATTATTTAAAATAGAATTTGAATAGATTTTTTTGAAAAAATCAAATGTTTTAAAATTTGGCATTAAATCTTCAGCAGTAATTCGATTATTTTTGTAAATTTAAAAATTCTTTTCATGGATTTAATTATTTTTGTAAATAAAATCATTGTCACAATTTTTTGTAAAAATTCAATTATTTTCAAAAAATCTAAAAAGAATTGTAAACTTTTCAATTATCTTTATGAACACGGTAAATCGTTAGGTATTAAAATAACACCAAAAAGGATTAAAATAATCCAATTTAGTGTTATTTTAATCCATTTTGGTATTATTTTAATACCTAACGATTTACCGTGAATGCAAAAGTCTTCGACAAAATTTAATTGCTTTCAGAATTAAATTATTTTCAAATATTTTAATAAAATTATTCGAAAGAAATCAATTATTTTAAGTACAATTTCAATTAAATTTTTATGAATTAATTCAATTATCCTTTTAGATTTTATTAAAATTCTTCCCAGGAATTCAATTATTTATATAAATAATTCCTCAAAACAATTCAATTATTAAACATAAATAGCAAAATTGTTCCTACAAAATTTAATCATTTTAAACTCATTTAAAAAATTTTTTTTTGCAAAATTCAATTATTCCCATAAATAACAATATTCATTACAAGAATCCAATTATTTTTTAATGCATTAATTTCCTTCTTGTTAATTCAATTATTTTGAAAAATTTTATTAAAACCTTCCGCAAGAATTCAATTACTTTTGTAAATAATAAAAAGCTTTTTAGGAATTGAATTTTTTTAATTAAATTTTAATAAAATACCACGCAAAAATTCAATTATTGTGAAATATTTTAATAGAATTCTTTGTAAAATTTAATTATTTTTAAAAACTTTTCTAAATTCAATGATTTTCAATGTTTTAAAAAAATTTGCAAACAGAATTCAATTATTTAAAAATTTTGTTGTAAAAATCTTCGTAAGAATTCAATTTTTTCATGAATAATAACAATTTCTCAGGAATTTAATTATTTAAATAAGAATTTGCATAAAATTAGTCGAAAGAAATGAATTATTTAAAAACAATTGTTCATTGTTTGCAAGAATTAAATGATTTTTATAAATATTTAAATTCTTTCATGAATAATAAAATTCGTTTCAGGAATTCAGTTTATTAGCATTAGGATAAGAAAGAAGTAAATATTTTTTATAAAAATTAGGAAAAGGGCAGATAAATAAAATACAGAATGGAATTTTCGGAAGTTTTATAAAGTTTCAAAAACGAATTTTTTTGGTCGTCAAGTTTAATTTTTCTATAGCTACTTTTTTAATACTTTTTTCAGTCAGAAAGCTACTTTTTGTACTTTTTGATACTTTTTTAAAATAAATTATTGAGTGCAAAGTCTGAAATCAAGAAAAATTTTACAAAAAAATGATTCTTAAGTTTTGAACGTTCAAATGAACGAAACATGTTTAATTCAAGATATTTTAATAAAATACTAGCCATTAAAAAATGTAAAAACTATAATTTGACGTTTACAAACTCAATAATTAATTTTTTGGATAGTGAAGGAAAATAATTATAATAAAAATTTAATTTTTAGAAAAAATAAATAAATTTCGTTCGTTTGAACGTTCAGAACTGTAGATTCTTACAAAAACTGACTTTTTTTTTGTAAAATTCGTCTTCATTTAATTGATCGTTCGATCAAAGTTTTAATAAAAAAAAATACTTTAATACGTTTTAGTAAGAAAAATACTTTAATATTATTTAATCATAAAAATAATATGGTACACAAGTATAAGTAAATTTATATGTATGTGTAAAATACTCATTGCCCAGTAGGTAATGTAATCTGGATTGTACGATTTGTTCTCGATTCATGCGTGAAACATGCCAGAATATTCTCGTTTTTACATTGCAAAAGAAAAAAAAGAAAAAAAAATATAGAAAAAAAATTGCATGAAAAAAGAACTGCGAGAATACATATCGTGAGCGTGTTTTTATGACACGAGGGCGTTAACCAATGTGCAGAGAAAAAAAGGAGATTCAATGTCGATAGAATGATTTATGCCCTCTTCTTCGATGTTAAAACAAAGAAATAATATTAAATTTTTATGTCCGCATTCCAGACTATTTGCGCGCAACTGAAAACATTTTACAAGCTTCCAAGGACTACTGTATAGATATATATGGTAGACTATATATATAATCATGTCAACTTCTGTTCAATAACCTTTGATCTTAGGGTTTTTATTTCTTTTTTTAATCTATCCTATATATTTATTTGATCGACAAAACTTCAAAGAGAATCGTAATTTTTTTCCTTCCGCAATTTCCAATGTATCGAGTGCAATTTTAGACGAAACTATTTCGTACAATATAGCATATGCTGTATGTCTCGTACTTTTTTTTCTTCTTTAGTCTCTAAATTTCAATTTTAATAATTGAAATTTTATCTGGGGGATAGAATTTTTTATTTAGAAAAAACGTCTTTGTCTTTGAGATAGTTTTCAATATTTGTCATTAATTTTATACGGGTTAGTATTCAGAAGACTAAAAAATATAAATAATAAAAATTACAGCAATAATAAAAATTATAGTAATAATAAAAATTATAGTAATAATAAAAATTGTAGTAATAATAAAAAATATTGTAATAATAATAATAAGAATAATAATAATAATAAAAATTATAGTAATAATAAAAATTATTGTAATAATAATAATAAAAATAAAAATAATAATAATAAATATAATAATAATATACTGAGAAAACAATATATATTTGAATCAAGCATAATTATCTTTATTGTACAGTAAATTATCTTTGAATTGAACATATTAATTTTGATTCAATACAGAACAAATTTGATACAATAAAAATTATATTTAATTAAATTATAAAATACGTTTAATTCAAAGATATTTTGTTGGTTTTCTACTTACTTGTGAATAAAAAAAATTTTTTTATCTCAGTGCAATAACAGTAATTCGATTTTCGATTTATTATATTATTCAAAAGGACAAAAAATAGAAAAAATGACAATTTTAATTTTTTTTTTTGAGAGTGGAACATTGTGGAGAATTAATGTTTGCGAATTTCTGTTTGTCGATGTTGCAGAATGGCGAGAATGAGGGGGAGGCGCTATTGCTTGGAGCAAATTGAAAATATTGAAAGTTTTTAAAGAAAATTTGGAAGACTAGAAAAAAAAGAAATTCAATGCGTGCGTTGATCTACTGTGGAGATTGGCGACGAAAAGCTCGGAAGTATGACGTAGTCAGAGTGACCAGGAGCGTTTGGAATGCTCCAGATTATCGGTTAGGGTCGTATGGAGGGGAAGTACGTAACAACCGACAGCACCTGGTTTTTGAACCTGACGACGATCACTACTACTCAGGACTACGACAATTTCCTCTACGGATTTCCCGGCGAACATTCTCTTTACTCTACTTCTCAGGTTTGCATTATAATGATAAAATTTTTTTTTATATTTTATACTTTATGCAATTTTATATTTTCTGCTTTTATATTTTCTACTTTTATATCTTCTACTTTTTCCACTCTATACATTTTATACTTACAAATTTTTGTTCTCTATACTTTTTATACTTTAAACTTGTTATACTTTAAACTTTTTATACTTTACACCTTTTATATTTTATACTTTTATATTTTACTCTTTGAACTTTTATACTTTGAACTTTCATATTTTATACTTTTATATTTTATTCTTTTAAATTTTATTCTTTTATATTTTGTTCTTTTAAATTTTTTTTCATTTTTTTATTCTTTTTATTTTATATCTACACTTTTATATGTGACGTGATCTGAAGAAAGGAACCTTAGAAGCAAAAAATTATAGGTTATGTTTGCAATTTTTTAAATGAAAATACAAAAAAAGGATCGACTGTCAATACAAATTATTGATGTTTGAATCTTCATTAAAACTAAAATATTTAATAGTCACTGATTTTAATTTGAAAAAAGTAAGAAGAAACTTTCAATCAAGAAAAATGTAACACTAACATAACCTTAAAGTGATTTGCTTCTAAGGTCCCTTTCTTCAGATCGCGTCACATAGTTTTAACTTTTATACTTTACACTTTTATACTTCATGGAAAACAAATTTTATTTATAACAGCAACAAGTTTCATTTTATAAGCGAAATGTTTAGTTGTTTCAGTTAAAACTTTCTTTCGTTTAGAAAAACGTATCACTGTTCAATGTGAATTGTTTTTCGTGGCAGTTGATTTATTTATTTTTTGATCCTTCATGAAGGGAGAATTTTTTTTTAATTATAGACAAGTGAAGTTGTTTTTATAATTTATATACCTTTATACACTAAATTTTCTGTAAATTAATAGAGTTGTTTATTTATATTTTTTTTCAAATAATTGAAGTTAATACATTTGTTCGAAAAATGAGACCAAAAATAGTAAATCGCAATAATTAGAGCGCCTCTGCGTTTTTGTTGAGGAAATGATAATGTATTCAGAAAATTACATTGAATAATATATCACTAAATTATATAAAGGATTAGAAATGAGTGGAAGTTGATGATAAACTTGAATAATATTATCCTTGCTTTGCAAACCATTTTGAATAGAATATTGATGATCCTCATAGGTCCAGTTCAAAGAAAAAGAACAATAAACTCTTCACTTTTAAAAATAAAGAAAAATTATGATAATTTCATAAACTGCAGTTCATGAAATTATTTTTTAGACTTATTAAACTAATAATGATTATAAGTACCTAAAAACCTAAAAAAATAATAATTTACTTATTCAATTAATAAGTAAATTATTATTGAAAGTAGTCTAATTGAAAGTGTAATCAATGAATTTTTTTAAATCGTAATTTTTTTGTTACAAGCAAATAATTATTTGTAAATATCAACTTGAATTTAAAAATAATTTCATATTTAAAATTTACTTATTAATAACATGATTAATGATTACCTATTATTTTTTGTTACTGTCATGAATGTTATTAAAATTCTTTGCAAAATTCAATTATGTTAAAAATAAATAAATAAATAAATAAAATCTTTCAAAAGAATTTAATTATTCTCAAAAGTTTTGGTAAAATATTTTATAAAAATTCAATTGTTTTTATGAAAAATACATTTTTTCGCATAAGTTTAATTATTTTTAGTCAAATTTTTGGGAAATTTCTTGAAAGAATTCAATTATTTGAAAAAAAATTCAAATTAAATTCTGTGAAGAATTAAGCTATTTTAGTAAAATTTTGATAAAATTCTACAAATAAATTTTTATTAACAAAATTAGTAATTGACACGATTATTGAAGAAAATTGAAAAAAATTATTTATAAAAAATCCAATTGCTTTTCTTTTTAATTAAAATTATTAAAAAGAATTCCATTATATTCTAAAATGTTTTCCTAAAATTTTTTATAAAAATTCATTTATTTTTATAAAAAAATAAATTTTTTCGAATGAGTACAATTATTTTTAGTAAAATTTTGATAGAATTTCTTATTATTAAAATTTTTAACAACAATTAATAATGGAAGCGATTATTTTAAAAACTCGAAAGCTAAATTCTCTATAGAATTACTTTAAGAGATTAAAAATTTAATTACTTTCAATAATTAATTACAGAATTTTCAATAAAAGTCATAACAACATTCAATTATAAATATTAACTAACGATTATTATTAATATTATAGATTATTATTATTATGGAATAATATGATTATCATAGAATAATAATAATATTATTATTATTATTATTATTATTATTATTATTATTATTATTATTATTATTATCATCATCAATATTATTGAGTAAAATTTTATGTAAATAATTTTTTATACAAATATTTTGTCGGTATTAGGTAATTAGAATTTCAACTTTATTTTTTAATTAGAGTTCAAAGATTATTCTACGTAAATTTGGAAATTTTTTCTTATTGATTAATTACTGTCAATAATAAAAAAATAAATATTACACCCAGAGAAATGGTATATTTGTCTCAGAACCAACTAGACTTTTTATTTGTTTTAAATAAATTTTATTTGGTTTAAATAAAATTTTATTTCACTCAAATATATGTTTTATTTATGTCAAATATAAATTTTATTTAAAACAAATAAAAAGTCTAGTTGGTTCGGGGACAAAATATACGTTTATTTAAGTCAAATAAAATATATTTGGTTTAAATAATATTTTTCTCTGGGAGTAATAATATTAATTAAATTAAATGTTAATAATTATAACATTATGTAATAAATAGATACTGCTTATAATTGCAAACATAATTTTTAACTAAATGTTGAATAAACAAATTTTTCATTTTATTTTTGTAATTTTTAACGAACTTATAGTCCAAAACGTTAAACAAGAAAAAAAATTTATTAAATGCATTTAAGTATTTTTCTTAATTTAATATTTAATCCTACAATAATTATTATCGAAATAAACATCAAACTTTTTTTCCTAAATATTTTTGTAGCAATATTGCTGCGTAATTTTTAATAAAGTTTTTTAGTGAACAATTTTTTTTCATCATTATTATTAAATACCATCGAGTGATAAACTCAAATCAATATTAATTTTTTTTCATTAATAAACGTTGTAGACTTCAATTTAGTATTTTTAAAAACATATTTTAGTGAATATATTTTCGTTAATTATATCATTTTACATATTACATATTACATATTTCGTTAATTTGAGAGCTCAAAAATTTACAAATGTAAATAGTTTTAAAAAATTGTTTCATCAGAATGTAAATATTAATAGAAATAATTTAATTACTAATAATATTATTGCAATAAAAATAAATTAAATAAATTAATAAATTAAATTAAAAATTTTAATTAAAAAAACAATAATAATATGCATTGTTTTTTGGCTTCTTTATTATTAAGTTACAAAAAGCATAGCAAGAATAATAAATAATTAAAAAAAAATTTATAAACATAGAAAGTGATATTTGACTTTTTCCCGACTAATCAGATATTAAGCGTTTGCAAAAACTTTGAAAACAAGTGTGTCCGACCAAAGCCGATAATTTTCACTTAAACGTGTTCGGAGTGAGACACGTGCGGGTTCCTGTCTAAGTGTATAATGAAAAGAGAGATTTCGTTTCAGCAAGACATAAATACTTTTTCAAAGTTTTAATTGCCGTGCCGAAAAGTCATTTTCCACACTATAAAAGAGCCCGCACATGTCTGACAAAAACGTTCTATTTTCACTTGATCCTGAACAGATATGAACAAGGATTCTCTCTCTCTCTCTCTCTTGCTCTCTCTCTTTTTTTCATAGTTATATATAGAAAATAATGTCGGTCGTTGTAAATAACTCGGAATTCTTTTGTTAAAATACTCTTTTATTATATTGTGAAATTTTACGGTTTCAAATAAGTAGAAAAGAAAACGAGAGAGAGAGAGAGACGGAGAGAAAAAAAAATCATGCGTCTAACAATTTTCTATATTCATATAAAAAGAATTACATAACAAGAAAAAAATATTTGATCACAGACATTTTCTTTTCCTATAAATATATTCCATTTGAAAATTTATTCTCCTTTTGTGATTTTTATTTTATTTACTATCTAATGTTCTGCAGGTTTCTATGTTTGATATTTTTTCAAATACCTCTTTATTTTCGAATATAAATAAAAAATATAAATGCGTAGAAATAAAACAATTAAAAAAAATTATAAACAAATATAAATGAAAAAAAGTAAATAAAAAAGAAAAAATAGGTACTTTTAGAAAGAAAATTAAAAAATAAATATTCAGTTGAAAAAATTGTCTTCAATCAGACGGGGCTTTTCGTAAATTTTTCAACTTCTTTTTGTGGTGAAAAATTTTTCAGATTTAATTATTTACAATAGAAACAATATCTCACATCAGTGCGGAATGAAAAAATTTACAAAATTTGTGTAAATTCAGTTGTAAAATTGATTTTTAGCCAGACGTGATTTTTTGCTCGTTTCTTACGCTCGTGTTGTACTTGAATCTAAAAATAAAAAAAAGAATATCGTGTTCATTTAGTTTTTTTGAAGGTTTTTCGAGTACAATATTTACATAAATTACACTTAGCTCGTAAGTTTAAAATAAAAAAAAATATATAATTGCTTCTACATTGCCTTGGAGTGAAAAAGAAATATATTTTTAGAACAGAAAGGTTTTCTTCATTTTTTGCCATAATTGTGTGGTAAATATTTTAATTTTGTAAATTAAATTTATAAATAAGTATTTAAAGTACTATTTTCAAAATTTAGTATTTAATTTATTTTCTTCATTATATTTAATTGTTCATTGCTCATGGATTTATTCATATTTTAATTTTTTTCAAATTTAGAATTTAATTTATTTTCTTCATTATGTTTAATTGTTCATTGCTCATAAAGTTATTCATTTTTTTAATGTAAATAAGTAAATAAACAATTAATTAATGAATTAATTAATTTTAATTAATTAACTTAAGGAATATATTTTTAGAACAGAAATGTTTTCTCCATTTTTAACATAATTGTGCGGTAAATATTTTAATTTTGTATATTAAATTTATAAATAAATATTTAAATTATGACTTTCAAATTTGGTATTTAATTTCTTTTCTTCATTATATTTAATTGTTCAGTTCTCACAAATTTATTCATATTTTTAACAAAAGTAAATAAGTGAATAAAAAATTTAATTTGGTTTTTTCAAATTTAAATCAAAATGAACTTTTTGCTTTTGAATTAGTAAATTTTATTAATAAATAGCAATTTCTACTAAATTATTAGTTAAATTTACTAATTCAAGAGCAAAAAGTCAGTCCCTAGTTCAAATTAGTAAACTTTTCTATTTAAAAATTTAGAGAAGATAAAATAAAAAGTAAATGAATAAAAAGAAAAAGAAATTTTTTTTTCTTATTTATTTAAAAATACAAAGAACAAGTCCTCTTGTACACAATGCCAGCATTTAATTATAAATTAATTAGCAGAATAAAGAGATTTAAATTTAAAAACTGAAAAAATTCCTAAATTTCACAGTATTTTAATTATTTAACGTTGGAAGAAGGAAAAGGAAAATTCAACATTCCCCCTCCCCCAAGTGGTTTGTGGGCGAAAAAACGCACATAATGCATTTTAGAAAATTTAACTTGGCATGTAGATTTAAGTAGTATGATATTGCAAGAGAATTTCTCCACTTGTGTAATCCAAAGGTAATTGTAAGTTCACGTCACGTAAGGGGCTTGTCACGCTAAAGAAACGCAATCCGCCTCACGGTTCCTGTTTAACTACACACCTTTTGATAATTTTTCTCGTGAATTGTAAAAATTTACTTTTCCATTCCTGGAAACTAAATTTATTAACACTATAGGATTCCAAGATCGCAGCGATTATGAGAATCAATGTGTGTTCTCTTTTTTTCTGCTCTTTTAATATCCTACAAAAAAAATAAATAAAAACCTATTGAAAACATTTTTTTCACATTTGAAAATAAGATTTAAAATAATTTAAAAATAGTTTTTCTCATTGTTCGAATTAAAAAAATTTAGAATCGGTTAAATGGAAAAAATGTAAGTAAAGAAAATCGAAGAGGAAATAAAATTTTTATTTTTTTAAATTGGTACAAAAAAATGAGTTTTTATAAAGGAACAATCAAATGAAAGTGAAAAACTTATTTTTTTTATTTCCTTTACTAAAAAAGAGAAAAAAGGAGAAAAGAAAAATTATTTTTGTAGTAAGTTACATATTTATTCTCTTTTTCTTAACTTTTTCAACAATTTAACTATTAGTTAAATATTATTATTAACAAATTATCTGTTTGTTGTATATTTTCAATTTGGGATTATTTTTTCGCTGAATAATCCAACTCAGAAATTATTTTATAGTTAAATAATTCAACTGAGGAATTATTTTTTAGTTAAGTAATTCAACTCGAGAATTATTTTTTAGTTAAATAATTCAACTCAAGAATTATTTTTTAGTCCAATACTTTGACTTGGGAATTTTTAGTTAATTCAATAACGTTACTAATAAATTTCTTTTTAGTTGAATTATTTTACTAACAATCTATTAGTTAATTTTCTTTTTTACAAACTTTTTTTTTGATTAAACAATTTTGTAAAAAAAATTCTTAATTAGTAAAATAATTTTTACTGGCAATTTTTAATTAGTTTAATAATTTTACCTACTAACAATTTGTTATTAATTAATGATCCTCAAGTTTTGAACGTTCAAATGAACGAAATATTTTTTATTGAACACATTTTAATAAATTACTAATTATAACAAAATTAAAAAAATAAAAGTTTACATTTACAAACTCAGGAATTATTTTTTTTATTAAAGGTGAAAGAATTTAACAATTATTCCGAATCAAATCTCTCGAAAATAAATTTCTTGAGTAAGCACTAGATTTCGTTATGAAAATACAATATATTTTTCATATGTATCGACAGCGCAGAGATTTGATTCGGAATAATTGTTAAATTCTTTCACCTTTAATATTAAAATTACCGAATGATAAATTCACTTTCTTTATTTATATTTGCCATGAATTTGAAATAAGGCTTTACCATCTTCAAGAAACTCCCTACATTATCATGAAATAATGCAGGGAGGTATAGTATATATTAAGGAACTCGGAGAATCTTGGGGTGCATGTAGCTCAGTGGTCAGAGCAGTCTACCGGCAATAGAAAGGTCGTGGGCTCGTATCCCACCATGCTAACCAATTTTTTCTGAGTTCTTTGATAATTTTGAAATTATTAATTAATTTCGAAAAAATGATTTTCAGAAAAAGCAGGTTTCTGTATTAGGACAGCTGCGCTGTCGATACATATGAAAAATATATTGTATTTTCATAACGAAATCTAGTGCTTACTCAAGAAATTTATTTTCGAGAGATTTGATTCGGAATAATTGTTAAATTCTTTCACCTTTAATATTAAAATTACCGAATGATAAATTCACTTTCTTTAATTATTTTTTTTGTTAGTGACACAAAGTAATTGCAATAAAAATTTAATTTTTAGAAGAAATAAATAAATTTCGTTCATTTAAACGTTCAGAACTTTAGGATCATATTAATTAAATAATTTTGGTTTTTTGTTGTTTCAAAATTCTATTAAAATCTATTAGTTACAAACTTTTTTTTTTGGTGAACAATTTTGTTAAAAAATTCTCTATTAGTAAATTAATGTTGCTAGCAATTTTTAATTTGTTTAATATAATTTTACCTACTAACAATTTGTTGTTAATTAAATAATTTTATTACGTTACACATTTTTTGGTTGTTTAAAAATTTTATTAAAATCTAATAATAAAATATTTCTACCAACAAATTGTTTGTTAGTTTCAAAATTTTATGAACAAATTTTTTTTAGTTCAATAATTTCGGTATAAAATTATCTATTAGTTAATTAATTTAACTAGAAAATTATCTGTAAGTTAACTAATTTGACTATAAAATTATCCTTCAGTTAACTAATTTGACTACAAAATTACCAAATAGTTCAATAATTTTAGTGACAAATTTTAATTAATTTAATAATTTTACTAACCAATTTGTTATTACACTTAAATATTTTATTTATTAACACATTTTTTATTCATTTACTAACTTTATCAAACTAATCAAATTTAATTTAATCAAACTATCAAATTTATAAATTTTTTTTAAATGATTGTTTTTTTTTATTGTTTTTTATACTTTTTAACTAACAAAACTTTTTTTTCACATATAAAAGAGAAAAGTTATAAAACGGAAAAATATGTAAACTAAAAAGCGAGAAAAGTAAAAAAAATTTCGTTGTAATGCTTGCAGGCCATCATTCTCGCTCTACTTCTTGGAATTATTGTCATAGGAACTGTAATTGGAAACATTTTGGTTTGCATTGCGGTGTGCCTCGTGAGGAAACTGCGGAGGCCTTGCAACTACCTCCTGGTGAGCTTAGCTGTCAGTGATCTCTGTGTGGCACTATTAGTAATGCCGTTGGCAGTGATCTACGAAATTCTGGGAAGTTGGCCTCTCGGATCCTTCATGTGTGATATTTGGGTCAGTTTCGATGTTCTCAGTTGCGCAGCAAGCATTTTAAATCTCTGCGCGATATCCGTTGACCGGTGAGTGCAAATAACAATTTTCTCATATTATTCACTAAACTATTATGCAAATTGTTTCATTTATTATTCTTGACGTCATTCGCCGCTCATTCATTCATTCATTCATTCATTTATTATAATCGTTCGCAGGTGCTTCACCTCAATATGATTGTTCGTTGTTTCAATATTTGTCTTTTTTTACAATTTTTACAAATTTTATAAATTTTATAAATTTTACAAATTTCAATAATTTTAAATTTCTACAAATTTTACAAATTTCTACAAATTTTACAAATTTTATAAATTTTACAATTTTTACAAATTTTACAAATTTTATAAATTTTACAATTTTTACAAATTTTACAAATTTTATAAATTTTACAAATTTCGATAATTTTAAATTTCTACAAATTTTACAAATTTTATAAATTTTACAAATTTTATAAATTTTACAAATTTTTACAAATTTTATAAATTTTATAAATTTTATAAATTTTATAAATTTTATAAATTTTACAAATTTTACAATTTTTACAAATTTTATAAATTTTACAAATTTTAATAATTTTACAAATTTTATAATTTTTACAATTTTCAATCATTTTAAATATTTTACAAATTTCACAATTGCTCCAGAATTTACAATTTCATCAAAATTTTAAATTGCTGTAAATTTTACAATTTATAGAAACATTAAATTTTATACGTAAATTCAACAAATTCTTTTACAACATTTACATTTTTTTTACTAAACTTTACACTTTCCACAATTTTTTATTTTTATTCCTAACAATATTATTTAATAAATAATATTTAAAAATTTTTTTTTGTAATATTTTTTTAAAATATTTCTTTTATTTAAGACATTTAATTATTTATTTTGTCATACGATTATAATGGTGACGTCACAACGGTTTAAATAACATTTATTTGTTTAAAATAATGTTTAAATCGTTAAATTGAATTTAAATGTTTAACAATGCCATTAATACTTTTGAAAGAAAAAAAATTTGTTTGAATAAAAAAATTTGTTATTTTAATCCTCTTGAAATTAAAGATAAAATTTATTTGAATTGCAAAACATTTTAATTGATTTTAGAAAAAATAATGTTTTAATACTTTCAAAAATTTGACGTAGAAAAATGAAAGTAGTGGTAATAAAACTAATAATAATGAAAATAGTAATAAGTATAATATTGATCAAAATAATAATAAGTAAAATATTAATAAATATAATAATAAGTAAAATATTAATAAATATAATAATAAAAAAATAATAATTACAATATTAATAAATATAAATAATAAATAATAACAATCAATAGTAACAATTTAGTAATGAATTTAAATAATTGTTTTGTTGAAGTTTTGTTTAACAAAAAAGAAATGTATAAAATATTTTTTTTATTTGCATATTTCGAAAAAACAATATTTCATTGATTCAAGTAAAAGAATTCTACAGCTCTCGATTTCTTAAAAGTAAAGAGATATTTCTTTCACTAAACAAGAAGAAAGTTTAATGAAATAATTTCTTTCAATTTTCAAACAAAGAAACTTTTTCCTGTATGTACTATATTACACAAAAAAAAGGAATAAATTGTAAATGTTTTTTTTTTGTTACTCATTGAAATTGAGGAAAACTTTTTGCACAGTAAATACAATTAAATTTTTATTAAAGTTTTGATTTGAATTCAAGTTCGATAAAGTTTATTCCTCGGGGAAATTCAGAATGTGGTGGTATCTAAAGCCTTTCTCGGATCTGTTTTTTTAAAAGAAACTACTTCAGTTTTCAAGTTAGATTACGGGAAAAAGTATCTTTGTCACATGTTTATTTAACTTTTTTCTTTATAAGAATGCACTTACTTGAAATCCTGTTCAAGTATACTTAAAGAGTACGTTAACTTTTCTTGAACACATTTAATAGCAGGGAGTCTTTCTTTCTCAATGTTTAAAGTTTTTTTTCATTTTTAATTCGTGAAAGGAATTATAATTTAATTTTGAATTGAAAGTATAATCAAAATTAGAGAGGGAATTAAAATTGGAGTTGGAATTTGAAATTAGGAGTAGAAATTGAATTAGAATTAAATTTTAGAATTAGAATTTAGAATTAAAATTTAGAATTAGAATTTTAATTTAGAATTAGAATTTTCATTTCGAATTTTAATTTAGAATTAGAATTTTAATTTGGAATTTAGAATTTAAAATTTATAATTTAGAACTAGAATTGAAATTAAATTTTAAAATTAGAATTAGAATTTAAATTTAGAATTCAGTATTTAATTAATTAATTAATTAATTTAGAAATAACATTAAAATAAAATTTGGAAATTAAAACTTTAAATAGAATTTTAATTTATAATTAGAATTTCATTGTAAAAAAAGGTTCTAAATTAGAGCTGATTTCAGTATTAAAATAGAACCAAATTACAATTTAGTACCAAAAACTGGAACTAAATTCGTACCTTTCATTTTACAGTGTTTAATTTAGAATTCAGTATTTAAAATTTATAATTTAGAACTGGAATTAAAATAAAAAATTTGAAAATTAAAATTAGAATTATATTTTTAATTTAAAATTTAGTATTTAATTTTTATAGTTGAGAAATAAAATTAAAATAAAATTTGGAAATTAAAATTAGAATTTGGTTTTAAAATTTAGTATGTTTTGTATAAAATTCAGAATTAAAAAATAAAATTAAAAAATTGGTTTTAGAATTAGAATGCGAATTAGAATACTAATTAGAATAAAAATTCGAATTCAAATTAGAACAAAATTAAAATCATGAATTAGAATTAGAAATGGAGTTCATATTTGAATTAGAAGGAAAATTTAACTTGTACTTCGAAATAAAATCGTGATTCTCGTTAAAATTAAAATTCTAATTAAACTCGGAATTTGAATTTAGAATTTAGAATTTTAATTGTTATTCAAATGAAAATTACGATTAGAATTAAAACCTAAAATTTTAATAAGTATAAAAATAAAATTCTCAATAAATAATTCGTTAAGAAATAATGATATTGCAAGAAGAATGAAAAAATACAAATTATTAACAATTATTCTAAAATTTTAATCAGTATAAAAATAAAATTCTCAATAAATATTTCGTAAAGAAATAATTATATTGCAAACAGTACAAAGAAATACAAATAATTCAAAATTATTCTGTTGCAATATTGAAACGAGAAAATTGACTTCTTAGAGGTTTTTTTGGCACTTTAGAAGAATTTTTTCTTAAATTTTTGAGCTTTTCATTGGATTCTATGAACTGAGATGAAGTTTAAGTACTCATTAAAGGATTGTGTGCGAGAAACTAAATTTTTCAAAAACTTTCTACTGAAACTTATCTTTAGTTTTGGAAAGTTCTCTTTAGCAGTTATGGCACGTTTTAGATTAACTCTGAATCAGAAACTTATGAGAGAATTGTTGCCTGAGAATGTAGTTCCTTCAGAAAGTTTCTTTACGTCAATTGAGAGTTAAATTATAAAGTAAAATATACATATATAAATGCTCCGCTTAAATAGACAATCAAATCATACAAATGATACGAAAAGTTTTTAAGTTACATTTTCCGTAGCGAATATTTTATACACGTAAAAAATTTTTTTTTTTGGTAAAAATTGCAGTTAAATAAAATTATTTTTTTTCTTAATTTTAAATTTTATTTAGAAAAAGTTCTAAAGGTGGGAAATGAAGTTAAAGGGAATTAGAAGTTTCAAACATAAATGTTTGGGTCAATTAAAATAAATTCAATAAATTTCTTTCAATTATAGAAAAATTAAAATGAATTCAATAAATTTATTTCAAATTGAAGGTGAAAGTATTTAACAATTATTCCGAATCAAATCTCTCGAAAATAAATTTCTTGAGTAAGCACTAGATTTCGTTATGAAAATACAATATATTTTTCATATGTATCGACTTTCTTCAATTATTTTAAATTAGTTTTAAAAAAATTAAAATATGGAAAAGTAAACAAAAAGAAACGATTCTTTCAATTTTTTAAAATAATAAAACTAATGTCAGAATTCCAATTATTAAAAAAAAAATTTTATTCAAATTCTTTGAAAAATGTAAGTATTTACCAAAATTTTATTAAAATTCGTCGATAGAATTCAGTTATTTAAAAATTCGAAGATAAAATTCATTATGAGAATTCTTTTTTGATAAACATTTAATTATTAGAAAATGAAATTATAAGGAATTAGAAGTTTCAAAAATAAAAGTTTGAATAAATGAAAAGAAATTGAATAAATTTTTTTCAATTTAGAAAAATTAAAATAAATGCAGTAAATTTATTTAAAATTAGTTTTAGAAAAATTAAAATATGGAAAAGTAAACAAAACGAAACGATTCTTTAAATTTTAAATTAAACTTCTTAACGTTTAATTTAAAATTGAACTAAAAATAACAGTTTCCTACTTAAATTTAAAATTGGTAAAAAATTGTTTAAAAATTGTTTTCAAAATTGTTTAATTAAAAAAGTTTTTATTTTTAAAATTAGTTATAAAATTATTTAAAAAATTTTTTATTAAAAAAAGTAGAAACGAATTAAAAATCATAAAATAAGTTCAAGTAAGAAATTGTTTTTGATAAATGAAAAAAAAATCCTCCAAATTTTATTCCTGAATAAAAGTTTTATTTTTATTCCATTTTTTTTTTATTTTAGAAATAATATTTTTTTCGTTGGCGACAGTCTAGAATCGAAAAATAAGAATACACACTGTCTCGTTTGATGCAATTGTATATTTAGCGGTATAGAAAACATGCGAATTAAATAATTATTGTGTACATTGCTATTTGGGTCAATCTTTAATTTAACTGGGCGATAAGATAATTGATCGACCGCGTTATTCATCCGATGTTTTAACAGAGTTGACTGTTGATTAATTCAAAACTCCAGGCACGTAATTGTTTGTTTCATTTACACCTTTTAACTCCAGTCATAACTCTATTCAGCCTGAAAAATCAATCATCAATAATTTTTAATCATTCTCCAATGCAATGATAGGAAATAATATTAAAAAAAATCTCTAGAATTTTTCATTTCAGTTCGGAAAATATATAAGCGGAAAATTTATTTGCTGAATTCTAATGTTTTTTTTTATTGATCTATTCTGTACGTTTATTTTATTCTTTTATAATTTTTTATTTTTATTGTAAAAGAAAATTTTATTTTTATTATATTGTTATTTTTTATTGTTAAATTTTTATTTATAAAAGAAGATTTTTTATTATTATTAATATTATTTTGTTTATTATTCTTACTTTTACTATTATTATTATTATTATTATTATTATTTTATTTTCATTATATTATTTTTTTATTGTAAAATTTTTATTTATAAAAGAAGTTTTTTTATTATTATTAATATTATTATGTTTATATTTAGTATTAGTATTAGTATTAGTATTAGTATTAGTATTAGTATTAGTATTAGTATTAGTATTAGTATTAGTATTTAGTATTATGTTTATTATTATTATTATCATTATTTTTAATAAAGTCATTAGAATATTAAAATTTTACTAATTCATGGAACTAGAAAGGAAATAAACGAATAAAATTTTTAAAATATAATTAGATTTCTAAAATTTGGTATTTGGAGAAAAAAAATTTTTCTTGCGAATAAAATTTTCATTGAGGAAGTTTATTTAATTTTTTTATTTGTTTAGTAATTTTTTAAAATATTTCTTCATATTTCTTTTCTACTTAAAAAAATATTTTCTGCAAAAAAAAAGAAAAATGTAAAATAACGGAAAATGGTGAAAAAAAATGTTTTTTATCGATTGAAACAGGTTTTTGCATTATTTATTTCGGTTTGCATTTTACTGTTTTAAATTTTCCACGAGATAGGAGAGTAAGAAGTTGATGGTTTAAATATTCTTCCCCCCAAAACGTGCATGGAGTGTTGAATTCTATTAGAGCCACTTAGCCAACTTTCCAGGTCTTGAAGATGACCTGGAAACTAAGTTGAAAACTTAGTGTCATGGTGGAGTGCAATAAATGGCGTAACTATAAAATCTATAACTAGGTTTTTCATTTAGATATTCACCCGGATTAACAAAGTTAAAGTTTACGAAGAAACGAAGATGCGGTTGGAAGTTTATAGGTGAATCTTATTATATAGGCACTCTCTCTCTCTCTTTCTCTCAGCCGTGAACACTTTATGTGATAATAATTTCTCCATTCTTTTCATTTATCCACGCATTTATGTTAAAATTTTTAATTTTTACTTGATAATAATTCTTTTTATGCAGAGCTTATTTTTTTCAAGATTTTTCTAATAAATTCTGTAACATTGTAGAGTTATGTTGTATTGTTATTTTAGATTTGTGAAAAGCTTAATTTTTACTATTAAAAATTTTATTTTGGATTTGTAAGACCTTAATTTTTACTATTAAAAATTTTATTTGAATTTTTGAAATCTTTTAATTCTAACTTTTTAAAATATTTTAATTGTAAATTGTATTTTTAAATTTTTCAATTGTAAATTTTAATTTTAAATCTCTTAATTGTAAATTTTTATTTTTTTTAATGTACATTGCCTAATTGAACTTATATTCAACATGGTTGCAACTTGTCAGGGAATTCAGGGGGAAATCAAAGAAAGTAGAATTAGTCAGTAAAATCAAAGAAAAGTCAGAGATTTTTATTAATTTTGGATATTAAATATATAAGAATATTAAATATTAAATTAATTTTCCAAATTTAAATATTTAATTATTTTAAACTAGAAATTTTTAAGAATTTAGACCTTTTAAAAATGTAACTAATGCAAATTCTGCTGAAAATTATTTATATTTTTTAGCATAAATTTAAAAAAAATTTTTAAATACTGAATTTATAGAAGAATTTTAGATGAAAACATTAAAAAATCGAATTTTCAGAAAATTACAAATGCAATTGTAAAAATTTAATTATTTTCAGAAATAATAAAGTTCTTCACAGGAATTAAATTATGTTCAAAAATTAAAAAAAAATTATTGTCAAAAATTCAATTATTTTTATAACTAATAATTTTTTTTGGAGAAATTCAATTATTTTCAAAAAAATTTAATAGAATTATTTAAAAGAATTTAATTATTTTCATAAATAATGAAACTAATCGGAGGATTTAAATTATTTTTTAAACTGAATTTAAATCAATTCCTTGAAAAGTAAAATTTTTCATCGCAAAAATTAAATTATTTTTAACAATAAAATTCTTTCGAGGAATTCAATTATTTTCAAAAATAAAAAAACTCGTCGCAGAATTTCCACTATTGTGAATTCAACTTTAAATTAAAATTCTCGTAAAATGTAATTTTTCCTAAAATTTTTAATAAAATTCTTTGCAAAAATTTAATTAGGTTTAAAAGTTTTAAAAAAATTTAATTATTTTTGTAAATAATAAAATACTTTTTTTAAATTCAATGATTTTTGAAAATTTTCTCAATTCAATGATTTTAAATTTAAAATTTTTGAAAAAAAATATTGGAAAAATTCTACACAAAGATTTAATTATTTTAATAAATAATAAAACTTTCACAGGCATTCAAATGTATACAAATTTCAAAAATTTAATTTAATTTTTTCCATAAATAATAAAATTGCTTTTAGGAATTCAATTGTATCAAAAAATAATTAAACTTATTGCAGAATTTCAACTATTTCATTTTTAATTCATTTTTAAATTGTTTCATCAGAAAACGTTAATTAAATTTTATTGATAAAATTTTTAATGATAATTTAATTTTAAAAAACACTTAATTATTTCGAAAATTATTTTCTTTTATAGTTAAATAATTGAATTCTCGTAGAATTTTCAAACAGAAATTAATTTAAATTTGAATTTCAGTTAAATTTACGGATTTCTTACAAATTACAAATTTATTGATTTATTTTCATAATTATTATTTATATAATTTGATAAATAAATATGAAAATAATTACAGTATGAATTTTTTGAAATAATTGGACTTTTAGATGGTTTTAAATTAAAATGTCTGGAAATTTCAATTTAACATTCTTTTAAAAAACAATTATGAAAAGTTAATGTTTTTGATAAAGCTTAATTAAATTTTTTTCAAAAATTGTTTAAAGTTTGTATCTTCTAATGTATATGAAATTGAATAATAAAATTGTATTGTATACAAATGGATTTGAAAATTCTAAATTGGAACTTTTTCAGATGTTATTAACAATTATTGATTTAATGAAGAATTTTAGTTAAAAATTCTAGAGAATAATTCAATTTAAAATTATGAACATAATTTTGAAGAAGTTACAGTATCAATATTTTTATAATAATATTCTTATAAGTTGTTGAATTTCAAAAAGATTTGAATTAAAATTGTTTTTTTTAAATCTCAATTCCTGTAGTAGCAAAATAATAAAGATTAAATGTTACATAAACAATGAAATCATTGTAAAAATTAAATTTTTAATATTCGGTCAACTTTAATTATTATGAAACTTGAAAAAATCGATCGATATATTCATGTTTTATATTGATTTATACTTATAAGTTGTTGAACTTGAAAAGGGTTTGAATTGAAATGTTTTGAAAGTTGGTGAAGTTCACAACGTTTATAGTCAACAATTTCTGAAAAAAATATTTTTTTAAGAAAATTTTTAGAAATTTTTCTACAGATAATAGAATGTTTAATAGTTTTTTTAATAATGATTTACAAAAAACTTATTTGTGACAAAAAATTTTTATTCCCTTTGGTAGGAAAATAACTTTTTTTCTTTCAATCGTTGCGAACTTCATCGACGTACGTTTCGAAGACTTTTAATTCCTCCAGGAAAAATAATGATTAAATGTTTATTTTAAATAAAACAATTAATGTTTTCGAATGAATTCAAATTCGAAACAAAAAAAAATTTAGTTTAAGAATTTTTTTTTCCAAAACGCAGATTTGGAGAGAGAAGAAGAAAAGCGAATTCTTGTAAAAAATTTTCTAAACGTTTTTATTAAATAAACAAGGATAATCTAGTTTCGTGTAGAAACAATGTCTTGTCTTTGATGATACCTCGAGGGTGCTAGTTGACTAACGAACTACGTGACAATAGAGCTATAGATATTGTTCGCAGTATTATACAGGGTTGTACACAGTTGTTGCTCTTGTTGTTGTTGTTGATGTTGTTCATGTGTTGAATCTTGTTGCTTTTGCTTCAAAGGTACAAGGCCATCACGAAGCCACTGGAATATGGGGTAAAGAGAACACCACGACGAATGATCGGCTGGGTTGCTCTTGTATGGTGCATGGCTGGCTGTATCAGTTTAGCTCCCTTGTTGATACTCGGAAATGAGTACAAGACTTCCGAAACTGGACGAATCGATTGTTCCGTTTGTCAAAATTCATGGTATCAATTTTATGCCACCATGTGCAGCTTTTATATTCCAACGACCGTCATGATTTATGTGAGTATTGAGCAATTTTTACTTCTTTTTTTGAACTCAAATTTATTTCCAACTATAATTTATTTCAGACCGAAATTTACTTCAGAGTAAAATTAATTTTTACTCAAATTGATTCACCTATTTGTATTTTTTATATTTTTTATATTTTTTTTCGACTATAATATTCAAAATTAAAACAGGGTAAATTCTACCACATTATTTTTTTTACGTATATACTTCTTCTTTTTGTTTACTAATTATTATTAAATTAATTAGGGATAAATTTTTTCATTTTCTATTTTTAATATTAAAAGATTACAACAAATAAATAAAGAAATAAAGTATTTTATTAATTATTTAATAAACAATTTTTTAATTCATTTCAAAACATACTTTAATAAACAATAATTTAATTTGTTCTTAATTTATAATTAAGAACATTTTATGAAAAAATGTTCTTAATAAAGTGTAAAAAATAGAGAAAAACACAGAGAAAAAATAATTGTTGAAATAGAACTACCAAATTTTGTTTATTGTTATTACAAAATTTTTTGTTACCTCAACAGATTTGTTGTTATAAAAAAAATTTGAATTCTTAGGTGATCGTGATCCGATATAATCTGTTTGCAGTTCGAAGTAAATTGTTGTTTTCTTTTTCTGTTTCTTATCATTTTTTATAATTTTTATTATCAAATATTTTCAATTTAAAAAATTTTTAAAATGAATGTATTGAAAATCATCGAATTATAGCAAGAAAATTTATAAAAAAATTTGATAATAATAGAATACCTTCGAAAATGTTATTAAAATCTCGTGAAGAATTTTATTAAAATTTTTAAAAATCATAATTAAATTCTTTTAAAGAATTTCTTTGAACTTTTTTTTAAACTAATGGAGTTTGTTTAAAATATTTTAATTGACAATTTTGAAAGCACTTGGATTTTATGAAGAAGAACTTGATTAAAATTCTATTAAAAATAATTGAATTCTTGCGAAGAATTTTATTACAATTTATAACAATAATTTAAATATTTTTAAAGATTTTAAAATTCTTGTAGAAATAGAATTTTATGAAAATTTTTAAAAGTAATTAAATTCTTCCGAGAAATTTAATAAAAATTGTTTTAAAAATAATCGATTTCCTGCAAAAAATTTTACTATTTATAAAATTCATTAAATTCTTGTGAAGAATTTTACTATTTGTAAAAATATTTAAAATGATTCGAAGAATTGATTAAAATTTTCAGAAATAATTAAATTGGTATGAAGAGTTTTCTAGAAACAATTGAAAATAATTAATTTTCAGTTTTTCTTTTTTCTAAATATTTTCACAATAATTGGATTATTTTTAAAGAATTTAAAATTCTTGTTGAAATAGAATTTTATGGAAATTTTTGAAAATAATTAAATTCTCTCGTGTAATTTTATTTAAATTGAATTAAAAATAATTTAATTCCTTCAAAGAATTGTAGTATTTTTAAAAATAATTGAATTGCTTCGAAGAATTTATTAAAATATTAGGAAATAAAAAAAATTCATGAAAATATTTTAAAATATTTGAATTCATCCGAGAAATTTAATTAAAATTGTTTTGAGAATAATTGAATTCCTGCAAAGAATTTTACTATTTATAAAATTAATTGAATTATAGCGAAGAATTTTACTATATTTATAACAATAATTTAATTATTTCTAAGGATTTATTAACATTTTAGAAAAAAATTAAATTTTTTCGATGTGTCTTAAAAATTTTTTTAAAAATTGATCTCTTCCGAGAAATTCAATTAAAATTGTTTTTAAAATAATTGGATTTTTGTAAAGATTTTACTACTTAAAAAAATAATTTAATTGTTTAGAAGGATTTATTAAAATTTTAGAAAATTATTGAATTCTTTGGTAAAATTTTATTAAAATTTTTAAAGTATGAAGAATAATAATTAATTTTATTCTTAATAAGTGAATTTTAAAAATTTTTTCTACAAAATAACAAAATTTTTTGTTACCTCAACAGATTTATTGTTTTTAGAAAAAATTTGAATTGTTAGGACAACATAAATTTAATAGTTAATAGTTAATAGTTAATAGTAAAAAATTGTAAGGAAGTAAAATAAGTAATTAATAATAAAACTAAAATAAATAAAGCAATAGATTTTTTCTATTTTCGTTTTTTTGTTACCAGGAGATAAAATTTTTTAAAAATTCATAATTTTCATTAAAATTAATTAATTTCTCCCCTCAATGAAAATGTAATACTTTCACAATTTTTTTCAATTGTCATTTTAATTAAACCGTGAAAAAAACATGTAATCGAATTTATTACAATATTTTCCTTAATTTTTGACAAAGTTAATACAATGACGAGTATAAAAATAACGAGTATAAAGTCTAATAATAAATGGGTTTATAAAAAGTTTATTGAAAATTGATGCAAACAGAATTTTTCTTTATTACTAAAAAAGAAAAAAAAATTATTTAAGATTGTCCTTCGTTGTTGCTCAGAAATAATAGTGAAAGGATATTAAAAAAAATCTGTACTTGTAATAAAAGTGTGTTAAAAAATATTTTTTCTTCTCCTAAATAGAAAGATGGGAAAATTTTTCATTTTTAATAAAATCGTTCTTTCCTCTCATATTAAATGTTGACAAAAATTTGTACACTAAACAGGAAAAAATGTTTAAAAATTAATTTTAATAAAACGCAACCGAATTATGCGCGCATCGGTAAAAATAATCCATAAGAAATGAAAAACTCGGCTAATCCGACAAAATTAAAAGTAACTTCCCATCTCTGAAAAAAAATTTCTCTCTCTCTCTTTCTTTCTCTCTCTCTGCTTCCAAGAGATTAACATTTTTAGATTTGAAAATTTTTTTTCATTTTTTTTATTGCAAATAGTTTAAACCGATTTTTTGAAAAACAATTAAAATTTTTTCTGAAATAATTAATTTTTCCTAATAATTACATTTATTTGATAATTAAGTTTACGTGAAAATTAATTTTAGTTATGAATTAATTTTAGGTAAGAATTAATTTTTCTTTGTAATAAATTTTAATTAAAAATTAATTTTTCTTTGTAATAAATTTTAATTAAGAATTAATTTTACTTGGTAATAAATTTTAATTAAGGATTAATTTTATTTGATAATGAATTTTAATATTTTATTCATAATCATTTATTTAAATTCGGATTAAAAAAAAATATTTAAAAAAAGACACCTTGGTGTACGTTTAAGAGTTGTAATCTAAAGAATAATAATGTCGTTTAGCATATAGTAAATGATTCATTTGGAGAAATGTTCACGTTGAATTTATTATAGAACTGGGAATTTATTGCATTCGACTCAAGAAAAAAGGACGAACCACAAATTAACGCTCGAGCAAAAACCAAATGATATTTAAATGCTATTTGCATATAAATTCTATATATTTCTCCTTAAAATATTCTCTATATAAGATTCCTCGAGTCGACAAATTCAAATTCAATGAGAATCTGTTTTTAGTTACTCTTGAAATGTTATATTCAATTCTCGACGCCAAATTCTCTCATCCTTTTGAGAATGAAATTTCCCTTTCGTTTCTGCTTAATGAAAGGTCAAGTTTGTCGTTCACTTTGTCTTGAATATTATCGTTTCGAGAAAATTTATCAGAAATCTCATGTATATAATTTTACACTCAAATTGTATTTTTTTATTGCACTGAAAATTTTTTTTAATTTATTCAAATAAACGATTATACTTGTCGAATTAAAAATTTACGTAATATTTTTTATATTTTTTATATTTTCTATATTTTCTATGCTTTTTATATTTTTTATTTGTTATATTTTCTATATTTTCTATATTTTTTATTTTTTATATTTTCTATATTTTCTATATTTTCTATATTTTCTATATTTTTTATATTTTCTATATTTTTTATATTTTCTATTTTTTCTATATTTTCTATATTTTCTATATTTTCTATATTTTCTATATTTTTTATATTTTCTATATTTTTTATATTTTCTATTTTTTCTATATTTTCTATATTTTCTACAATATTAATAATTGTCATAGTTATTCATTATTATTTACTTTTATTTGTTACATTTTCTATAATTTTTTTACAAATTATTTTAATTTTTATATTTTTACCATTTTTTAAAATTAAAATATTTAATAAATTGTGTAATTTTTTTTCCAAAAGGTATACTACATGATCTTTCGGGCTGCCCGTAAAATAGTGTTAGAAGAAAGAAGGGCACAAAGTCATTTGGAGGCGCATTGTCATTTGGACATTGAACCGCCGCAAAATCTCTCTGTTCCAGTGATAACTCGTCCAAATAATTCCGATGGACAAACAACGCACACGAGTTCACCTTTGAAGCAACATAGAAGTTCCAGTGCATCGACCACGGTAAGCGACAATCAAATTTAATATTATTCTCTTTAAAATTTATAAAAATTTTCAATCAATAAAATGAAAAATACAAAAAAATTTTAATATTTTAAATATATTAAAATTTTTAAATTATATTCAAATTTTTAAATTAAAATAAAATTATTTATTTGTTTATTTTTTAAATATATTTAAATATATTAAATATTTTTTTTATTTAAATTTTTTAAAATAAAAAATCAATTAAAATATATAATAAAAATACAAGCAAAAAGAAAACAAAAAAGAATTGAAATGTAAGCAAAAAAGAAAACAAAAAAATAGTAAAAATATAAGCAGAAAGAAAACAAAAAAGTAATAAAAATATAAGCAAAAAGAAAACAAAAAAGTTCATAAAAAATAAGAATAATTATATAAAAATAAAAAACCAAAAATTGAATACAATAAAATAGAAATAATAAAACAAAATAATAGATGAAAAAGAAAAACAAAAATTAACACGAAATTTCCTCTAAGTAGGGAAGACCGCGGCTACATGCAACAGCGGTAAGTTGCAAAAAAAAATCCTTTTAAAAGCTTATATTGCAGTAGATACTAGATTTTTTACTTTTTCTCATTTCCCAGCCGGCTTTATTTAGTTTCATGAATTCATTTATCATTTAGGAAATGTGAATTGCTTTTAAAGAAATGTCACTTTTAAAATAAAAAAATTTATGTCTGAAATAACTTAAGAATTAAAAAAAATAAAGCGGAAATTAAATATGAAATATGAGCATTAGATTATAAGCCTTATAAATTATAGGAAAACTAATTATTAATATTATATATTACAAACTAGAATTAATTACGGTTGACGAGATATTAGTTATTGTAATAAATAAACATAATTTTTAATTATTTTTAAAGTAATTTTAAATTAAAACGACATAGCTTTCTTTAAACATCGACTATTTTGAATGATCCTAAATTTCCCAACGATTGGAGTACAGTTTTTCTAAAAATATTTTTTCTAATTTTTTATTTTCTAAAAATATTTTTTCTAATTTTTTATTTTCTAAAAATATTTTCTCTAATTTTTTATTTTCTAAAAATACTTTTTTTCTAATAAAGGTGAATTTTCAAAAAAAACTTTTTTCTAATAAAGGTGTATTTCTAAAAAACTTTTTTCTAATGAAGGTGATTTTCTAATTTTCTTTCTTCTAATAAAGGTTATTTTCTAAAAATTTCTTTTTTAAAAAGAGAAATTAAATAGAGGAAAACTTCAAAAAATTCTTTTCCTAAAAATATTTAATTTCTATTATAACGATTAACAGGTATTATGTGATTAAAAAATAAAGTTTACGAAAAATATTTAATTCTTAAAAAAAATACTTGACATTTTATTGAAAAATAGTAATAAAAAAATTATTAGAAATTATACAAATTATAATTATAAAAATGATGAAAATTATTATTTTTTTTAAGAACAGAATTTTTGTTAACAAATAGTTATTTTATAAAAATTTTTCTTCTTTTTCAAAAGGTAACTAATTGGGGAAACAGAATTATGGTTAAAAAACAGTAAACATGAGAAATAGTTTATATTTTTTAATCTTAGTTTTTTCACCAATTTTCTAACTTTTATCAAAAATTATGGAATTTTACAATTTTTAGGAATAAAAATATTAGAAATCATAACTTTTTAGAAAAACTTTTTTTAGAAATCAAAATTCATTAGAGAAACATTGTTTTAAAAATTAAATCTTATTAGAAAAACTTTTTTTAGAAATCAAAACTCATTAGAAAATTTTTTTTAGAAATTAAATCTCATTAGAAAAACTTTTTTTAGAAATCAAAACTCATTAGAAACATTGTTTTAAAAATTAAATCTCATTAGAAAAACTTTTTTTAGAAATCAAAACTCATAAGAAAAACTTTTTTTAGAAATTAAATCTCAATAGAAAAACTTTTTTTAGAAATCAAAACTCATAAGAAAAACTTTTTTTAGAAATTAAATTTCATTAGAAAAACTTTTTTTACAAATCAAAACTCATAA
Organism: Leptopilina drosophilae; assembly: GCA_032873175.1. Taxonomy (NCBI): domain Eukaryota; kingdom Metazoa; phylum Arthropoda; class Insecta; order Hymenoptera; family Figitidae; genus Leptopilina; species Leptopilina drosophilae. The sequence continues at coordinate 64,833,384 of CM065478.1, forward strand.
GAAAAACTTTTTTTAGAAATTAAATCTCATTAGAAAAACTTTTTTTTAGAAATTAGATTTGATTAGATATCACCGTTTTTATGCAAAAAGGATTAAGAAATATTTTTTATAAAAAGTGACCACCTACCTTTCTCAACGTTCAAATGAACGAAATTTATTTATCTTTTGCAAAAATTAAATTTTTATTCCAATTATTTTCTTCACTATTCAAAAAATTAATTACTGTGTTTGTGAAATTAAAATTTTAGTTTAAAAATTTTTTTGTGAATAGCAATTTATTAAAATATCTGTAATAAAAAATATTTCGTTTATTTGAACGTTCAAACCTTGGAGATAATTATTTTACAGTCTCTGATTCAAACAAATTATTTTCTGAATTATCTGTAATATTTTTCCACTGATAAATCAGTCAATTTTAACCGATTCTAAAGAAAAAAAATCACCAACTGTTTTAAATAAACGAAAATTATGAACTGATGTAGTCAGTAATTTTTTTATTTATAAATCTGATTTTAAAGAAAAAATCCATTTACTGATTGGAATAAATTAAAACATCTAAATTTATTCTTCGAGAGTCGGATTTAAATTTTTTACGTGAAAGTTTTAAATTATTATTAATTAATTAACTTATTATATTGAAAACCAAAAAAGAAGTACTCTTAAATTGCAAACATAATTAATCGCAGAGTAATTAATCTTTTTTTTCCTATATTGTAAGCACAAAAAACATGAAAGTTGTGAGAGATTGATAAGTAATATATGGAAATTTTTCTCCATTCTATTAAAAAATATTGTTAAATAGATGAAGGTTGTTGCTGTGTATAGGAAATTAGCATAGTTGTTCAAGATATGTAAATGAGATTTTAGTCACGAGTAAGTTTGCGTTGAATTTGATTTATGCAATTGAATTTCAGTATATAAGCTTTGTTTTCTCACAAACAAGGAATAGTATCAGGTTTAGTTACTTCCGCGAGTATAAATCCGTGACAGACAAAGAGCGAAGCATCTGTTGTGTGTTTACATGCTCACCGCAATTTTCCGAGGTTGCCTATTTCTATCATATTGCACTCTCGCTCTCTCACCCTCTCTTTCTCTCTTTTCATTCACTCGAATACCTACATCTGTTATTGATGTATTTTTCTTATATCGTTTCTTCATTCACTGTCTCGCGCTAATAATTAATTCCAATTGACGGGTTTATATCGATTTAATTAAAAATACATAAGCGTTCATTAAATCATTTTCTTAACAGCAAACTAATTAAGTTTTCTCTTCACCTGATTATCAAAAGATATGTAAATTGAAATTTATAGTGGAAAATTTAATTTTTTATTATTAAATTATTATAACTACGAATAATAATTCTTATTATTACTACGAATAATAATTCTTATTATTACTACGAATAATAATTTAATAATAAAAAATTTAATTATTATTATTATTATTGTTATAAATATTATTATTACTATTATTATTATTATTATTATTATTATTGTTATTGTTATTAAATTTTAATTGTTATCGTTCAGAAATAAAATTTATTTTCTTGTTTTTAAGTAAAAAATTTAATGAATCGATTTAAAAAGTAAAAAATAATTTATTTCTTCTTTTTAAAAATTAAAAAATGTAATTCTTTTAAAAGTGGTAACAAATTTCAATTTTTGGCTTGAAGAAAAAATTTTTAATCGACTGATTTTGAGGGTTGAACATTTTTTCTGCGGCTAATTTGTAAAAAATTATTGTAGTGATTTTTTTTGTCTGACGAAAATTGGTTTTTACTACTGCTGCCCAAAATTAAAAAAGAATTAAAAAAAAACTGTCTTACAAAACGTGACATTTTTTGCTTGAACCAAAAAACAATGATTTTAACTTTTCTGTCTAACCGAAATTCACTTGTACTACTGAAAAACAAAAATGTTTCACTATGTTTGAAACTACTATGCTTGAAAGTTTATGCCCGACTAAAACTGACTTACACTACTTGAAAACTGTAATTACAATGTTTGGAACTGTTTCGTCTGACTGAAAATGACTCTTACTACTCACACAGAAACTACTAATTTCACGTGACATTAAGTTTTTTTTCCATTAATTCATTGTCAAACAATGAATTAAGAAATTAAACAATTAAAATAATTACCTTTTAAATGAAATTAAAAAAGGCAGTTAATTGCAAACGTTACAGTCTAATGCTTTAGATAATAAATAAATAAATTTTTTTTAAAAAGACAAATGGAATTTATTTTCTAATTAATTTATTATTAATTTTAAAAATTAAAAAAATTTATTTGTTGTTCTAAAGAAGAAAACTTGAAATATATTGTTCATTAAGAAAGAAACAGTTCAAGGTGTTGTTTCTTTTTTTTAAAAAACAAAACTTAAATTAATAAACAAATTTAAAAAAAATTAAAAATTCTACTACTGGTAAATGTATAAAACAATTAGTTTATTACGCGTCTGACTACAAATTGATTTTTCCACTTTTATTCACTTAATTTTTTCTACTGTACAAAGTAACAATTTCTAATTTTTTTTTGTCTGACGTAAATTCATTTTCACTTTTATTATACAAATTAAAAAACTCCATGGCAAAATTGTCCGATTTCAACAGATATTTATTTCCTCAACTGAAATAGAAGTTACCCTAACTTCTTGTTTGATCGAAATCATAAAATTTAGAAAATTTATAAAAATAATTAAATTTACCAAAGAATTCTATTAAAATATTTTCCAATAATTGAATTTTTGTGTGGTATTTTATTAAAATTTAATTCCTAAAAATTTTTTTAGTATTTACAAAAATAATTTAATTCTTGCGGAAGATTGTATTAGAATTTTTAAAAATCATTGAATTAACAAGAAGATACTTAATACATTTAAAAATAATTGACTTCTTGGGATGAATATTGTTATTTATGGAAATAATTGTTTTTACAAAATTTTTTTTAAAATGACTCAAAATAATTGATTTTTTTGGGAATAATCTTGTTATTTATGTTTAATAATTAAATTGTTTCGAAGAATTATTTATATAAATAATTGAATTCCTGAGAAGAATGTTATTAAAATCTAAAAGAATAATTGAATTATTTAATAAAACTTTAGTTGAAATTGTGTTCAAAATAATTGACTTCATCCAAACAATTTTATTAAAATATTTAAAAATAATGTAAATCTGAAAGTATTAAAATTTTGTCGATGAATTTTACATTCATAAAGATAATTGAAATATTTACAATTCTTTTTAAATTTTTTTAAAATAATTCAATTTTTGCGGAGAATTCTGACAATGATTTTATTTACAAAAATAATTAAATCCTTGAATGGAATTTTTATATTTATAAAAATGATCGAATTACTGCTGAAGATTTAATACCAAATTTTTAAATATTTGATTTTTTTCAAAAAATGTATGCAAATTCTATTTCAAATAATTTAATTTCTGTGAAATTAATATTTTTTTCGGTAAAATAATTGTATTTTCGTGTAGAATATTATCAAAATTTTTCATTGATAATTGAATACTTTTGGAAAATTTTATTAAAATAACAAAATGTTATTAATTTATTAAATATTGAAATTTTACCTTAAATTTTATTGATATTTTCTTTAAATAATTAAACTCCTGAAAGAATTTTATTATTTATTAAAGTAATTGAATTATTGTGTAAAATTTTATTAAAATATTTCAAAAGAATTGAATTTCTGTGAAAAATTTTTGTTATTTTTGAAAATAATTAAATTTTTCATAAGAATTTTATAAACATTGTTTTAAGCAATGAATTTTTCGAAACATTATAAATATTATGAATGAATTAAATCCTTCTGAAAATTTTATTATTCATAAAAATAATTTAATTTTGGATGAATTTTATCAATTTGTTGTTAATTAATTGAATTTTAAAGTCGAAAAATTTGATGAAAATATTAGATATTGAAAATAATTGAATTTCGAATATTTTTTTGAAAATAATTGAATCCTTTGAAAGAATGTGATTATTATTTTTGAAGAAAGTTTTTTGTTTTTCATTGTTTGCTAATTTTCTGTCTAAATGTAACTCTTTTTCTTTCTGTAACTCCTACTACTGACATAGAAACTGCGAGAGGCACATGAAATTAAAAAAAATTTAATTAATTCATTGTTTTAAAGTAATTAAAAATTATTAATCAACTTCCACGAGAAATTAAAAAACACAAATTAATTACAATCGTCACATGCTACTGTTTTATTTAATAAATTAATTACTCTCTTTTAATGAAACAAATAGTATTTAATTTACAATTTCTTCAGTAAATTAAAAAAAAAACTAATTACACTTAAAAAAAATTAAAAAACTCGAAAAAATAATTTCTTTCATTAGAGAAATGTTTTTTTCCATTAAATTTTTTATTTGGAACAAATTATCCAGTTTTATTTTATTTTCTTTTTGCTTTCGATACATTTTTTTTATTTTTATTTATTTTTTTAAATATAAGGTTCGTTAAAACTTTTCTCATGAATTGAATATTTATCGAGACGAGAAACTTTCGTTCTTATTTCTTGAATTGTTTACACTCAACAAGTAATTCATTTTTAAATAAGTGATGGTCTATATATATTCGCAACTATTTGAAATTACTTTCAATTGACGTAAAGAAGTTGCGGTTCGAGGAGCTTCCTGCTTTGGCATAAATTCCGATAATAATCCAATAATAGCTGAAGAGGTTGGGAACGCTTAACGGTTGCACAGGTGCCAATAGCAATACAACCAAAGCTCAGCTTTATGCAGTGCATTAAGACCGCAGTTTCTTAGTTCAAATCGTTGACTAATATATTCTTTTACATTAATGCTGCTCTTATTATTATTATTATTATTATTATTATTATTATTATTATTATTATTATTATTATTATTATTCTTGAAATTATTATAATTATTCTTGAAATTATTATAATTAAAGCGTTTTGTGCAGAAACCGCATAAGTCCTTTTTTTCGAAAATCACTTTTTTATTAAAAATTTATCTTTAAATGAAGCTTTACAATCTGGTAAAATGTTAAATAAGCGATTAAACTCTAAATCCTTTTAAAAAAATAATGAAATTATCGTTTCGTGCAAAAACTTGTAATATTCTTTAATAAATTTAATTTTCTTGAGATATTCTTGACGCGTATTAATAATTTATATTAAACAGTTTATATTATAAATGAAATTCACTTAATGAAAGCAAGAAGCGATATTGGTGACTGAATTAATTTAAAATTAGAAAATATTGAAAATTGGTTAAATTTATTCTTAAAACAATTTCATTATTTATAAAATGTTACTAAAAATTATTCAAATTCAATATTTTAAATAAATGTTATTAAATATTTAATAAAACTTTGATACTTTACTCGATTCAATAAATTTTCTGTGTTTTTCATTTCATTTTGTGCAGAAACAGCATAAGTCGAAATGATAATTTATTTTTTTATTTCTTATATTAAGTATATAAAAAATTAATTAAATTGGATTTTTTATTTTATAGGTTACTAGAATATAATTCAATAAGCAGAATTAGAAAAAATCTCAATATTTACAAGTAAATAGTTTTTATTGATTCCTGAACAATTTCGATTTATGGACTTATGCTGTTACTGCACAAAACGCTTCAATTATAATTATGCTTTTTCTTCTTTTTCTTATTATTATTTTTTTTAATTCATAGGGAAGAGAAAAATATTAAATAGTATTAAAAATCTTAATAGTATTAATAATATTATTAATAATAATAATAATAATAATAATAATAATAATAATAATAATAATAATAATAATAATAATAATAATAATATATTCCTGTTTAGTCTTTTTTATAAAATAATTTATTTATTTAGAAAAATAAATGCAAAAAGTCCCTTTTTGGTAATTACAAATTCATTATCAGTAGTAAACCTGAATAATAGTCAGACAACGTATTGTCTTGGTATTAAGTTATTATAAGTAGTGAGAGTTAGTATAAGTAGTATAAGAGAATTTTAGTCAGGCGGAAAATGGCCAATTTCTTCCTGAATTATCGTGGAGTAGTGAAACGAATTTCCAGTCAGCCAACAAACTTTGTTCTTGTAACTTTAGTCTCAGTAGTATAAGTCAATTTTAATCAGTGTGCAATAAATTGAGATATTTTTATCGCTAATAAAAATCAATTCTATGAGCATTTAGCTCATAATGAATTCTTGTTTTTAGTGGTAGTAGTTTAGCAGTAAACGCACTTTTTAGCAAGACATGAAACTTTCTGTCTTTTTATTTTTACACTGAAAAAAAAATTTATTTGAAACAAATAACCGATTATTTGACTATTATCAAGTAAATATTTACTTGAATCAAATAATTTTTATTTTAATCAATTAAATAGTATTTGCTTCAAATAATGAAATATTTGATTCAAATAAAAATTATTTGATTCAAGTAAATATTTATTTGATTCAAGTAAATATTTATTTGATTCAAGTAAATATTTATTTGATAATAGTCAAATAATCGATTATTTGAATCAAATACATTTTTTTTCAGTGTAAATTGGTACTTAAATACAGTACGATCAGACAAAAAAATAAATATGTAATTTTAAAGTTGTACAAGAAAATTGCAGTCAGACAATTTTTTCTGTTAACTATAATTTGCAAACCAAGTAGTGCAAGTAAAGTTTTATTTGATAAATAAAATATTTTTTTAATAAATTTTTAGCAATAAACTTTCAGTTAATAAATAGACATATTTCTTTCTTTATTCATAAACAAGAAGTAAAATTTTATAGAAGTAAATACTATTTAGCTGTATTGAAAATAATATTTGCACTCAATTGATTTTTAAATATATAAACTCACTGACATGAAAGAAATAATAAATTTTTAGCGGGACAAAAAAATTTACGATCTTGAAGAAATACAAAAGTTAAGATTGGAGAAAATGATGATTAATCGTTTTTCGCATTTTACAGTTAATTCATTAAAGGGAAAAAGGAATTTCTTTTTCATGTTTACTTTGATCGCTTAGTCAAACTGATGTTGATTCATTGCTTACTTAGTCATTTAATCAATCATCATTATTTATTATAATATTTCTCGATGTTGACTGTTTAAATTTTTTTTTCATTTTAATTCAGGTTCCGGACCATAATTTAGGGGAAAAAAATTTTTCTTCGCAATTCTAGTAATTTTAGAAGAAGAAATTATAAAGCAAATATAATTTAAAAATAAAAGTTGGAAATAATTTACGTACATTAAATTACTATATTTTTGCTTGGGGAAAGTAGCGGGATTTGCAAGTCGAAATTGCTGCTCATATATTTTTCGCTCTTAATTTCTAGTTATAAATCTATTTTTCTATTATTATTATTTTTTACATATTTTTTTCTTTTTAAATTTTTATTTTTTTGTATTTTTTTTTATTGATATTTTACATTTTTTAAATATATTTTTTCTTTTTATATTTTACTTTTTTCGATACATTTCTTCGTTTTATATTTTTCTCTTTTCTTATTATATATTTTTTCTTTTTACGTTTAATTTTTTTTAATATATTTTAATTTTCCTTTTTACACTTTCTTTTTTTTCTTCAATTCTTTTTTTGTAAATTTTTTTATGTTTCCTCTGACAAATATTTTCTATTCAGTTAGTAAATGCAGTCTATTTTCTCCGAACGCGTTTCACGTATAATTATTATCGTTAAATTTCTGCTTGGTTACTTTTCTTTACTAGCGAAAGATATTTAAAAAAACATTTTTTCGTTTTATTTACCTTAATTTTTAACGGCTTGTTTTAATAATAATTTAACTTTATATTTTTCAATATAAATAGCGCAAACAAATTTTTATATAAGCTTTATTATTGGTAAACTGGGTTCTCCATTTATACTCTCATTATGAGATTTTAAAAAGAATGTTTGAAATTTTTCCTGCGGGTAAAAATTTAATTACTTGTTTTTTATATACATGGAGAGTAGGAAAAAAGAAGAATATATTATGTAACACTTTTTCTTTTTTTTTATAACACTCAACTTATTCACCCCCTCATTATCATGATTTTCTGAATATTAGTCTTCAATATTTAACACTCATGAAAAAAATGCTTTGTACGCTAAACTTGGATAATTAACTTGAGAAATTTCCACCTAATATATTTGGAAAAAAATGGAAGAATAAATATAAAAAAAAGTATTACTACTTTATAATGGAAAAGTCAATATTTACTCGCGCAGGCTTCACGCTTATCTACTAAAATCTACTATTTACTATTTTTTTAAGTTACACTACTATTGGGGTACAATTTTTAGATTTCGGGCACTAAAAGCTACTATTTCTGTTTTTTTAGTATTTTCACTACTTTAAATTCGCTAATACTAGAAGACAGAAAACTTTTTTCAAAAATTATAATCAAATTCTTTAACACGATTCAATTATTTTCAAAAAATATTCGAAATTCAATTATTTTCGATATGTCAACTTTTCTTCAATTTCGCCTTTAAAATTCAATTATTTAACAAAAAATTGATAAAATTCATCCAAAATTCAATTATTTTTATGAATCATAAAAATTTCACAAGGATTTAATTCATTCATAATATTTCGAGAAAATTAATTGTTAAAAACAATGTTTATAAAATTCTTATGAAAAATCCAAATATTTTCAAACATAACAAAAATTGTTCACAAAAATTCCATTCTTTTTTAATATTTTAATAAAAATTTTCACAATAATTCAATTACTTTTGTAAATAATAAAATTATTTTTAGGAATTCAACTATTTAAAAAAAATCAATAAAATTCATGTTAAAAATTAAATATTTAATAAATTAATAAATTCTTTTTATTTTAATAAAATTTTTCAAAAGAATTCAATTATTAATGAAAAATTTTGATAATATTCTACACGAACATTCGATTATTTTACCGAAAAAAAATTATTTAAATAATTATTAATTATTTAATAATTAAAATTATTTAAAATAGAATGTGCATACATATTTTGAAAAAAAATCAAATATTTTAAATTTTGGCATTAAATATTTAGCAGCAATTCGATTATTTTTATAAATTTAAAAATTCTTTTTAAAGATTTAATTATTTTTGTAAATAAAATCATTATCAGAATTCTTCGTAGAAATTCAATTATTTTCAAAAAATCTAAAAAGAATTGTAAACATTTCAATTATCTTTATAAATGCAAAATTTTTAGACAAAATATAATTACTTTCAGAATTACATTATTTTTAAATATTTTAATAAAAATGTTGGAAAGAAGTCAATTATTTTAAACACAAGTTCAATTAAATTTTTATGAAATAATTCCATTATCCTTTCAGATTGTAATAAAATTCTTCCCAGGAGTTTAATTATTTATATAAATAATTCTTCGAAACAATTCAATTATTAAACATAAATAACAAAATTTTTCTCAAAAATTCAATTATTTTGAGTCGGTTTAAATTTTTTTTTGCAAAATTCAATTATTTCCATAAATAACAATATTCATCACAAGAATTTAATTATTTTTAAAAGCATTAAATTTCTTCTTATTAATTCAATTATTTTGAAAAATCCTAATAAAACCTTCCGCATGAAGTCAATTATTTTTGTAAACAAGAAAAAGCTTTTTAGGAAATGAAATTATTTTATGAAATTTTAATAAAATACCACGAAAAAATTCAATTATTGGGAAATATTTTAATAGAATTCTTTGGTAAATTTAATTATTTTTAAAAACTTTTCTAAATTTAATTATTTACAATATTTTAAAGAAATTTGCAAACAGAATTCAATTATTTTAAAATTTTATTGTAAAAATCTTCGTAAGAATTCTTTTTTTTAATAATAACAATATATCAGGAGTTTATTTATTTAAATAAGATTTTGCACAAAATTAGTCGAAAGGAGTGAATAATTTTTTTAAAAAATTTCAATTTTTCGCAAGAATTAAAAGATTTTTATAAATATTTAAATTCTTTCATGAATAATAAAACTCGTTTCAGAGTTTTAATTTTTCAGCATTAAGATAAAAAAGAAGTAAATATTTTTTACAAAAATTAGGAAAAGTTTAGGAAAATAAAATATATAATGGAATTTTCGTCAGATTCATAAAGTTTATAAAACGAGTTTTTTTGGTCGTCAAAGTTAATTTTTCTATAGCTACTTGTTTACAACTTTTTTTACTCTGCAAGCTACTTTTTTAAAATTAATTATCGAGTACGAAGTCTGCTCGCGGTGTGCTTGAACTAATTTTAAGTGAAATCATTTGCAAGTAGATGTTATTGTTGATTATATTTCCGTTGTGTTTCACGCAAATTTAAACACCGTACTTAAAATAATTTTTTTCCTCAATTATAAAAATTTTTTTATTACAATTTTTTGTTTTGTTTTATACTTCGATTCTGGTTCTATTCACAATTCGCCGAAATTAAAACACTATAACTGAATTTTTTCTCAATTAGTTATCGTGAAATTAATTATGAAAAAAAAGATTAAATAATTTTATAACAATTTTATTTTATTAAATTGAAGATAATTTTATTATTTTATTTCACTTGTTTATTAATGGTAGTTTTTTTTAAATAGTTTAAATGAATAATTCCTTCCATTTATTCTAAAACTTTCCATTACGTTTGATTACAAATAAAAATAAAAACTGATTAGAAAAAATAGGTATTTTGCATTTTTTCGCGAAAGTATTTTTTTCTAATAATGAAGAATTTTTTAAATAAAGTAAATTAAATTTTTTTTGAATTCGAGTGGTAAAAATTCTCATCTCTTTTTCTTGAATTACCCGATGTTTGTAGAGATGTTTCTATTTGATAGCAAAAGTGTTAGACATTTTTAAATCGTGTCACCTAAGCTGTTACATATCTGAAATGTAAATCTAAAAATTATATATATATATATATATAAATGTATCAATGTGGGAGAGAGAGATGAAACGAGCCGGATATGTTACAAGATAAATGCGGACCATCTTGAGATCTTTCGTATGTATGACGTCGTGTGCAAGTTTCTTCTCAGATGTCTCAAGGGGGTGAAAATCGTTGTACGAGTATCGGGTTTCCTAACTTCTGTACTTCCTTTGGGCGATAAAATGCTTCTCAGCGATAATTCGTAAAGTTGTCAATGAGAGTTTTGGAAAAGCTGCGATTCTATATAGTGAGTGAGAGTGAGAGAAAACTTTTATTATATAAATCATTTCCTTTATGTCCTTTATTTATTTTTCTTAAAGCAGAAGAAATGAAATAAATTAAACAATAAATAGAGAATGGAGAGAAAAATCTAAGAGACCTGTAAATTAAAAATAATCTACTTTTGCTACTTACGAAATTTTATTGTTAAAGTTTTTTTTTGTTTTTGTTTTTTTTTTTGTTAGAAATTAATATATTTCAATCATTTCAAGTTTTCAATGATCGAAATTGACTTATACTACTAAAAAATTTATTATTTTAGTTTGTTAGTGAAATAATTTATTATTATTGTATAAAAATGATTTTTTTCTATTCTCTCTACAACTTAAAGTATAAAAATCCAATAATAAAAGAAAAGCAAATTTCTTCGACAACATTTAATTACAGTAATTTTTCTTTGTTTGACCGTATTAAATATTCATTATCTTACAAATTAAAATTTAATTACTTTCAGAATTACATTATTTTATGAGGCTGAAGTCCACAACGTTTTTAAAAACGAAAACAAAAAAATTAATTGGACAGTACTTTTATTTTTGATTGTAAATAATGTTATTTTTTGATAATTAAATCCTTATTAACAACTGACTTCTTAAAAATTAAGGCAAATGAAAATTAGAGATGAATTTTATATGAAAAAAACACTTTTTTAATTTTTCGTTTATAAAAACGTTGCGGACTTTAGCTTCGTATTATTTTCAAATATTTTAATAGCATTCTTCGAAGGAAATCAATTATTTTAAACAAAATTTCAATTAAATTTTTACGAAATAATTTAATTATTCTTTTAGATTTTAATAAAATTCTTCCCAGGAATTCAATTATTTATATAAATAATTCTTCGAAACAATTCAATTATTAAACATAAATAACAAAATTATTCCTAAAAATTTAATTATTTTAAAAAATATATTTCTTCTTTTTCTTTAGTAAGAAGAATTTTATTATTTATGAAAGTAACTCAATTTTGCAAAAAAAATTTTAATAGTAAAATTTCAATATTTGATAAATTAAAAATTTTTTTTATTTTAATAAAATTTTCCAAAAGAATTCAATTGTTAAAGAAAAATTTTGATAATATTCTAAACGAACATTATTTTTGTTGAAGCATAAGGAATGAAATAAATTAAACAACAAATAGAGAATGGAGAGAAAAATGCAAGAAACCTGTAATGTAAAAAAGAAAAAAATTATAACTTTTATTTTCCCTATGACATTGTCTAAATAAAACTTACATTTAATTTATAACTGCGAGAAATATCCAATTAGAGGAATTATAGACTATAGTTCAGTTTTTAAAATCCGATTTCACCTCACATTGAATCGAATCAATACATTTTCATTAATTCCCCTTTAAACAGGTGTTATAAAACCTTCTATTGTTCATATGTATAAAAATCGTGGTATTTAACAATCAATCCATATTCACTTTCATAATTAAATATTTTTGCATCCGGCCATAAAATATTTGCAAGAATCTTTATTAACTGTATTTTATGAACAGAAAATCATTTCGTACATTTTGATATGTTTTAATTATTTGTGTAGTTTATAGGATAAATGAAATCGTTGATTAAAAATATATTCTATTTGAAAAATTTCTTCTTTAGAGTGAAAAACGATTTTTTGTTATTAAAAAAAATATTAATTAAATTTTATAGGACATAAATAGTTCTTATTTATCGAAACAAATAATATGTAAAACATTTTGATGCAAAATGTTAAAAATTGAATTTTTTTTCCTTATTGAATTTAATTCTATTTTGACAAACAAACTTTGATTCTTTTTAAGACATTTTTTGCCTTGTTTCTAATTGAGTTTCTGTATTTAATTTATACATCGATAGTAAAAATAGATTATTTATTATTATTATAAAATTTGAAAATTCTTCATTAAATTGTTTTTTTTCTACTATTAAGTATTCCTGAAGTATTTATCAATTGGAATTTATCTTGACAATGAAAACGAATGTTTTTTTAAGTGCGAAACTGTCGTTTTTAAAGAGAAAGGTAATTTTCAAGTGAATTGTGAATAGAATGGACGCTTGACTAAATTGGTCGTATTTCTCATTGAATGATAATGTGCATTTTAATTTAAGAGTCCCTTTGGAGGAATTTAAGGGCGAAAGAATGAATCACACGTTAAAGAAAATTAAACTCGAGCACGCTATGAAATTTGCTTCGAAAAATTTCTCGAGGATAACTTATTTAGGCAAAAAAAGAAAAAAGAAAAAAATCTATAGAAGAAAAATAACGTCACAGGAAAGAGAATGAGGGGGACACAGAGTGAGACCTCTGAAGAAATAAAGGGACGGGGAAAAAAATTTTTTTTTTCTTTATTACCTTCGACGGGTATCTGCACTAGATTTTTTTCCTTTTTTAATTTTATTTTTTAAAAAGTACTAAGAACGTTATCGATCTTTTACTTTAGTACGCTTATGAGCACATCACTTTCAAGTAAAGGAGATAGAGTAGAAGAAAGAATGTATTTTTAGAGATGAACTTCCTTCGCGAAATGAATATTATTCCTGAAAGTACTCAGACTTTCATCTCTTGCCAATTATGACTGCTAGTGCTTCTTTCGAGATTAATTTTCTTAGAATAATTTTGTAATAACTGTCTCATACTTATTCACAAAAGTATATAGAGGTAGAAAAAAAACAATTGCTATAACGCTTTTCCGACATTAAAAAAAAAGAAGAATTTTTCTTTTCATTTTGTTTGTCTTTTTTTCTTAAATATAAAAGAGACTGGGCGATGACAGGAGGAAAAAAATATTCAAAGAAATTGTTATGGAACAGAAAATAAGTGAGGGTGGAAAAATGTTAAATTGGAATTTTAGAATAAATTTGCTATTCAATTTTGATGGAGAATGAAAAAAATTTTAAATTGTAAATGTCTTAGCACTGATGTGCTTATTTTGAAAAATGTGATTTAGTTTGTCTGGCTGAAATTTGCTTCTGCTACTGGTAATTTATGTATAAAATCGTTTGAAAATGTTAGTGTTGGATTTATAATCTACTTTTGCTACTTAAAAATTAATAGATTTCAATTATTTCAAATTTTCAATGATTGAAATTGACTTATACTACTAAAAACCTTATTATTTTAATTTTATAATAAAACTTTGTTAGTATTTTTATAAATTTTTTTTTATATTCTCTTTACATCTTAAAGTATAAATATCCAGTAATAAATAAAAAAGCAAATTTCTTCGGTAAAATTTAATTAATTTCAGAAATATATTATATTCAAATATTTTAATAAAAATGTTCGAAAGCAATTTTAAACACAATTTCAATTGAATTTTTATGAAATCATTCAATTACTCTTTTATATTTTAGTAAAATTCTTCCCAGGAAGTCAATTATCAATATAAATAATTCTTCCAATCAATTCAATTATCAAACATATATAACAAAATTATTCACAAAAATTCAATTGAGTCAGTTTAAAAAAAAAATTTTGCAAAATTCAACTACTTTAATAAATAATCAAATTCTTCTTAGGAATTTAATTATTTTAAAAAATATCAATAAAATTCATGTTAAAATTTCAATATTTAATAAATTAAAAATTTTAAATTTAAATTGCATTTTCCAAAAGAATTCAATTATTAAAGAAAAATTTTGATGATATTCTACACGAACATTCAATTATTTTACCGAAAAAAATATAAATTTTACAAGAATTAAATTATTTAAAATAAAGTTTGCATACATTTTTTTGAAACAATAAAATGTTTTAAAATTTGGCATTAAATCTTTAGCAGTAATACGATTATATTTATAAATTTAACAATTCTTTTCAAGGATTCAATTATTTTTGTTAATAAAATGATTGTCAGAATTCATCGTAGAAATTCAATTATTTTCAAAAAATCTAAAAAGAATTGTGAACATTTCAATTAACTTCATGAATGCAAAATTCTTTAAGAAAATTTAATTACTTTCAGAATTACATTATTTTCAAATATTTTAATAAAATTGTTCGAAAGAAGTCAATTATTTTAAACACAAGTTCAATTAAATTTTCTTGAAATGATTCAATTATTCTTTTAGATTTTAATAAAATTCTTCCCAGAAATTTAATTATTTATATAACTAATTCTTTGAAACAAGTCAATTATTAAACATAAATAACAAAATTATTCTCAAAAAAATCAATTATTTTAAGTCATTTTAAAAAAAATTTTGTAAAAACAATTATTTCCATAAACAACAATATTCATCACAAGAAATCAATTATTTTTAAAAGTATTAAATTTCTTCTTGTTAATTCAATTATTTTGAAAAATTCTAATAAAACCTTTCGCAAGAATTCAATTATTTTTGCAAATAATAAAAGCTTTTTAGGAATTGAATTTTTTAAATTAAATTTTAATAAAATACCACGCAAAAATTCAATTATTGAAAAATATTTTAAAAGAATTCTCCGTAAAATTTAATTATTTTTAAAAACTTTTCTAAATTTAATGATTTTTAATATTTTAAAAAAATTAGCAAACAGAATTCAATTAATTAAAAATTTTGTTGTAAAAATCTTTATAAGAATTCTATTTTTTCTTGAATAATTACAATTCATTAGGAAATTAATTATTTAAACAAGAATTTGAATAAAATTATTCGAAAAAAATCAATTATTTTAAACACAATTTCAATTAAATTTTTATGAAATAATTTAATTATCCTTTTGAAATTTTATAAAATTCTTTACAGAAATTCAATTATCAATATAAATAATTCTTCTAATTAATTCAATTATTAAACATAAATAACAAAATTATTCCCAAAAATTCAATTGTTGAGTCAAATTTATTTTTTATTACAAAATTTAATTATTTCAATACATAACAATATTCATCACAATAATTCGATTTTTTTTTATTGTTATTTTCAAAAGTATTAAATTTCTTCTTGTTAATTCAATTATTTTGAAAAATTCTAATAAAACCTTCCGCAAGAATTCAATTATTTTTGCAAATATTAAAAGCTTTTCAGGAATTGAATTTTTTAAATTAAATTTTAATAAAATACCTCTCAAAAATTTAATTATTGTGAAATATTTTAATAGAATTCTTTGTAAAAATTGGTTTATTTTTAAAAACTTTTCTAAATTCAATGATTTTCAATATTTTAAAAAAATTAGCAAACAGAATTCAATTATTTACAAATTTTGTTGTAAAAATCTTTATAAGAATTCTATTTTTTCTTAAATAATAATAATTCATCAGAATTCAATTATTTAAATCAGAATTTGCTTAAAATTAGTCGAAATAAATGAATTATTTCAAAAAAATTTTTTAATTCCTCGCAAGAATTAAATGATTTTTATAAATATTTAAATTCTTTCATGAATAATAATATTGGTTTTAGGAATTCAACTTTTTTAGCATTAGGATAAGAAAGAAGTAAATATTTTTGATAGAAATTAGGAAAAAGTCAGGATTGATATTACTGGAAAACTTATTATTTTAGTTTTTTAAGGAAAAATTTTGTCATTATTGTACAAAAATGATTTTTTTCTATTCTCTCTACAACTTAAAGTATAAATACCCAAAAATGAGAGAAAAGCAAATTTCTTTCTTTTCGGTACTTACGTCAATAATTTTTATTGAAATAAAGAGAAGAACCAAATAATGTTAACTTGAATAAAAAACAACCTCCACAGTAGTATATCCGTACTCATAAAATTCAGCTTATTAAAAGCATATGCAACTGAAGAGCCAGTGTAAACATAAGTTCAGCATTTATGAACGCTATTGAAAAATGAGGAACATCAAAGTACATTGCTAATATGCAAAAACTTTTTTTTTTTACTCCAACCTGCTTTCACTCTTTATACACAATACACACACACACACACACTTTGTCAACAAAAGTCGCTCTTAAAAAATTCTCTTAAAAAGACTGCATAAAAAAAATTTCCATTGCATTTTTTGATTTACAGATGCGACTTGAGATTATTTTTATATTCATTCGTAAATTATATCGAGAGGAGATGTATGTTTTAGTGCATTATGTATATATACTGTATATGAAAGGTTCGTTTAACTTTAAATAGAAAAGCAAATTATAATTCCTTTCCTTCTTTATATAAAAATTTATGTTTAGGATCTCGTAAAACGAAAGAGTTGATATTTATGATTGACGTTTAGTACATGGATTATGGGGTATTTTTTTATTTTTGAATATAAAGGATAAATCTAATTTTTACGATTTTTATTGGTGACTGAAGATTTGAAAAGAAACTAGTCGGTAATGTATTTCATTCAAATTAGCGTATATTTATACTTTAAATTCAGAATAGAATGATAGAAATAATACTACTACTAATTTTTTTTTTTGCTATTTTTTTAAAAATGTATCGAATTTTTTAATTTTTATTTGTAAATTAAAAAAAAAACGAGTAACATTAAAATACAACTGCTAATTTTTTATGAGAGCATTTTATCATTTAACAACAGTAATAGTAATAATATTAATTATAATAATATTTTTTTATGACCGGTAATTTTTTTTCGCTGTTTTCCAGTTTTGAGTGTTTCAAAATGTTTAGGATAACAGTTTTTGACATTAATTCCCAGAAGGGTTTTAAGGGATGTGTTAAATTTCGTACAGTGCGAGTAGATGCGGACGCGTAAGTTGACACATTAATTAAGTCCTCTTGTTTCCCTTGTCACTCGCGTAATTCTATGGTTTACTCTAATTATATTCTTAATTGATCTAATAAAACTTTCGATATCACGAATATTCGCGAAAGTTCTGTTTCCATTTCAGAATAAATGAGTTTTTTTTAGTTTTCAATTTTATGACGAAAATATTTTTAGTCTATATTGTTTATATTTTTTTGCTACTTTTTTTAAAATATTTTATCACCTTTGATTGAGTATTTATCTCAACTTTTTTTTTATCCTTATTTATTTAGATATTATTTATTTCAACTAATTGTAAATTTTTTTCCACTTGTTACTTATTTTTGTACTGTTTAATAAGTTGTAATATATTTATTTATCAACTTATTTATTTTTATTCTTATTTAATAAGTTATTATTTATTTCCACTAATTGTAAATTCTTTTCCACTTGTTATTTATTTTTGTACTGTTTAATAAGTCGTAATTTATTTTTAGATTTTTTTATTAAGTTGGTGTTAGATTTTGTCTGGACTCGACTGCGAAGGGGTTAATTTAGAAAATAAACTAAAACTCTTTTAAAAAAGCTAGAAATTTAAAACAAAAAACCAAATTAGATTAATTTTAAATTCAAAATGAAAGAATGTAAAAAAATTTTTTTTTTTGTTATTAGCATTCTTAGAAAGATTTTTTTTCTATTTGGAACTTTTCCTTTTTCTCCACTTGTAAGAAACAATTTTCAATAGGTAACAATTGCTTCTTTATTCTTTAAACTTTTGTGAAAAGCTTCTTTCTTTCCTTCTTTTTTTTTAGAGGGTGAGAGAGAATTGAAAGAAAAGATGCATCAGTAAGAGAAACGTTGAGAGAGAAAGAAAAAAGCGGCGAATAATAACGACAAATTGTTGTAGTTGTCTGGTAATTTGAAAAGTTTCAACAACTTGACAAACTTTCTTCCACTTTAAAGATTTGAAACTGGAAATTAGTGTCGGCGCACTACGCAATTATATGCCTTTTCTAAAGTGTTTTGTGATGTGCGGCGTCATTATATAAGTAGAAATTGCACCTCGAGTTGTGTTTCCTTTAAAGTGAAACTCGATTTTCCGCATGGTGTGTGTGTGTGTGTGTTTATAAATAAACGTACACACTACGCGGTGCGGAATTAATTACAGCCTAAATTCAAGATTTATCGTAGAATTTGTGGTTTAGATTTCTCACAGTTTTGCGGAGTGTATAATATGTATATATTTATCATGAGGTTTTGAAAGCTTTCCGGATAATTTATTCCTTGTGCTTGAAACCAAGCGTTCACCACTTTGTTGCTTATACGTGTAGCTAATATCAAATGCACATCATATACACAACTTTATAGTCTTTCACTCGACTTTATTCTTCATGAGCAATATGGCCTTTTTAATATATAATTCTTTTAAAATAATGTTTACATTGTGCGCTAAAAGCTGAGAAGAAAAATTGCCTGATTTAAAAAAAAAAGAAAAACTGTCCTAAAAGGTAGGTTTTCTTTTTTCTAATTCGGTAATTTTTTCCTTTATTCAAAAGACGAAATATTCTTTATTACTTTACTATTTATTTATTTTTGTTTTCGTGAAGTTTTCTAATGTTTTCTAAAGTTTTGTTTTCTAAAGTTGGTGCAATAATATTGTTGGTAATTTAGGAGTAATTGGGAGTAAAAGCAGTATTTTAACCCCTAGTGTCAAAAAACAGGAAATTAAAAAATTATTCTATTTTCTAGGGGCAAAAAAAAATTTACTCCTTAGGGGTTTAAATACTATTTGACACCCAATAAGAAGAAGAGAAAGCTTTGCTACCTTGAAATAAAAAATTTACATAATTCTGGAGGGTAAAAAAAATTTATTAGCTGAAAGTAAAATCACTCTTTTAGTTACTTTTAGTTCCTTACAATTTACTGACATTGAAATTCTTCAAAAGTTGATTTTCGAAAATTGTATCACAATAATTGAAAATTTGTTAAAATTAATTAAAACTAATTTGTTTTATTTTTAGCATTGTGAAAATCAAAATAAGTTGCACTTTTAAATTAAAAATTGTTGTATTTTACACTTTAATTTTTATACACTTTTATAAACTTTTTTTGAATTCAATTATATTTCATACAATTTTCAACAAAACTTCAACTTTTAATCAATGCACTTAAAATTATTTTCCAAAAGTTCTTCTGGAATTTAATTTTTTAAATGAATAAAAAATAATAATAAATAAAATGTTATTAAATAAAAATAATATTTTCAACTAATTATAAAGAAATTTTTACAATTAATTTTTAAAAAATAATTTTAAATAATTTTTCAACTTTAAAATTTGATAAAATCTTTTAAAAATAATTTAATTTTTGAAAAGTATAAATAAAAATGATGAAATGTTTGAAATTAATTCTCAAAAATTTAATGAACCCAAAAAGTAAATTTTGAATCTTATAAAAATTAATAACAAAACAATTCTAATAATTAGATTTTAAAAATATTTTAATGTAATTTTTCGAAAATAGTTGTATAAATTAAAAGAAATTTTGTATAATTTAAAGAATTTCATTTAATTTAATAAATTTAATGAATTTTTTGATGAATTTTAACTAAAAATTTTGAACATGATTTCTTTTTTTTCAAAATTTTAATAATAATTCTAAAATTATTTTGAAAAGTATGGAATTAAAACTATTGAATTTTAATGAATTAGAAGCTAATTCTTATTTTTAAATTTAATTTTAAAGATTTTTAATCACAATTTTTGGTAATTCAATTATTTTCAAAATTTGCAATTAAAATTCATCAAAACTTGATTTTCAAAAACTGTTTCAAAATACTTGAAAAAATTAATTATTTTCAATTAAATTTTACATAGTTTTAGAAAAAAACTGTAACAAAATACTTGAAACAAATGAATTATTTTTAATTAAATTTTACATAGTTTTAACTATTCAAAAACCATTTTCGAAAGATTTGTTTATAGTTATTTTTCGCATTTCTAAAAATCTAATTAAATTGCACCTTTTTTTTAACTAAAAATTGTCATATTTCGTTGCAATATTTGAAAGAGAAGTCGAAAAACTCGCAATTTTTTTAATTTCTCTGACAAAAAATTTTTTTCACGACATGAAATGTCGAATCATGAAATTTTGTAAAAAGAAATTTATAGAAACCCTGCCTTAGTAAAGTAAACTTTTTTCCTACAGAAAAAAAGACCAATATTAATATCATCGTGACGAGAGAAAAAATATTGTTCCCTCTCCTTAAGAATTTTATTTTATTCCTTCAGATTTAGAAAAAATAATTTCACAAATTATCCCGAGAGAGTCTTGTGTTAAAATATGTTAGAAAATAATTTTCAACAAACTTAGTGTGAAGTTAAATAAAGGATGTTGAAATTGTCGGGGATTTTCCCAAGTCTATAGACTTGGAAAATAAAGGGATTTTCGCTTAAAACTATTTTACAACGATTTTAGTTACATAAGGATGTACCACGAAATCCAAATTTTTTTCAATTTTCCAAACCACTGAAGTGTAAAGCTCTTTGGTGTATATATATACTCATGATGTGCGAATCTTGTTCGGTTTGTAGCTGAATTTTTTCGGGAGATTTTTTTCTTAAATTCCATTTAAGAAAGAGAAGAAGAAAGAGAGAGAGAGAGAGAGAGGTTAATATAAAGATTATTTTCATGTTTCGAAAGTAAATGATCTTCGGAAGTTCATATCTATATTTTTCTTTTCCCTTGTATTATTTTGTCGACGTTATGAAATATTATCAGGAAAAAAACTTTTTTCTGTTGGAAGAAATATTTTTAATTGTTTATGAAAGTTAATGTACTTTATCATTTTTGTAAGAGACTGATTATTTCTTCTATTTTTACTTATAGAATTTTTTAATTTTGGACTTTAAATTTAAAAAAAATATATTTCTGAATAAACTTGTCAGACAAACTTCCTGCTACTGCCTAAAATTTTCTTTTTCTTCAAACATAGAAAGTAGTAGAAATTATTAACAACAGATAAATTTTGGTTAAAAAAAATTTTTCATTTTTTGTTAATTGTCGACTGTGGTTACATTTTATTAATTGTGAATTAAATTAATTTGATAACCGGGATATTAATTGGAATTATTTTAACCATAGTTTAGGAACAGTAAATAATTTTTAAAAACAATTTTTTTCAAACAAAAGATAAATTTTGTAAAAAAATAATTTTTTATCTTCTGATAATTATCGCCTGTTGTTATTTTTCAATTTTTAATAATTGTGAATTAAATTAATTGTTGTTTTGATAACCCGGATATTAATTGGAAATTATTTTAGTAGTAGCTTAGAGTCCAACAAACGATTTTTTTATCAACAATTCTTAATAAACAAAAGATAAAGTTTGGTCAAAAAAATTTTTTTTTCATTAACCGTTATTTCATTAATAATTTTTCATTAATGATTATTTCAAGAATAAAGACGACACTTTAGGGAGGAAAATAAAAATTTCAAATCTTCAAAAAAAAAGTTGATGTTTTTATCAGGATTTATTGTACACCAAAATTTTATGTAATAATTACAGCAGAGGCATTTTATGCATGAAAATTTGTCAATTTCAGTGAAAAATTGGATGAACACTGTAAAAATTTATGATGGCACATAAAAATCGCTTATAGTGGTAGAAGGCGCACTTTGTCAGACAGCAAATTTTTAAAGTCTACTAATAACCCATAAAATAAAGTAGTTCATAAATTATTCGGAAATATCTTCTGAAAGTTTATATCTCCAAATTTTTAAATCAAATCCATCAATTTCAAATTTTTCTACTTCTAAATATTAAAGAATATTAATTACAGTTTAATAATAAATTAATAATTCTATAGTTCATTACGTTTTACTCCAGCATATTAAACGCCTAATTTTTATTTCAAAAAGGGTATTATTTTTTGTAAAATTATTTTTATAAATATTTGTATAAAGTTATTAAGTAAAAACAGCAATAATTTTTATTATTATTATTTTTTATTGTTAATATTATTTTTATTATTATTATAATTATTATTTTTATTATTATTATTTTATTATTATTATTTTTATTACTATTAGTATTATTTTTATTATTATTATTATTTTTTTTTATTATTATTATTATTATCAGTATCGAAAAAATAGAAAGAATATGAAATTATTTTAATAATTTGTACATGCGAAATAGCAATAAAAAGGAACAGTAATTACGATTTAAATTAGCTCTTTGCAGTTAAATTAAAAAAAAGGAAAATTCTTTCGCTACAACTGAATTTGAATTGAAAATAGTAATTCGTGCAATTGTAGGTTAATTCGAAAGCTCATTATCTTTATTAATTAAGGACATTCAGCACATTAGAAAACAAGTTAAAACAAATATATGTATATGATTTCAATTAAAAATTAAATTGCCAACACACAATGCAATATAATAGAAAGTAGTTATTTTTTTCTTTCCCCTCCTTCTAATTCGTAATTGTAAATCAAAAAATTAAAAATAAAAGGAAAATTCTCTTTTTTAGTTATTTGTGTAATTAAATTCAAATAAAATTTTCTACATTTTTAATTTTTTTTGTTTTTTTTAAATTTTTTTTATTTCGTAAATTGATTTTTAAATTTAAATTTGTTTGCCTTTGAAATGATATTAAAATTTATAGACTGTGAGTGGAATTGTTTTTCTATATTTGAAAATTCCTTTTAAGGAACATGTGTCTCTGAAAATGTATATTGCGAGTAAGGTCGGTCACAATGTAGACAGACGTTTTTCTACTCACTGACTAGAAAATTTAACAGACTATATAGAAGACTGTCTTCTACTCGAAGAGTGGTTAACCTGACTCATATATCTTCCTTTATATCTACCCTCAAAATTGGCCCTTCACTTTTAAATTCTTTCCTGTTTTTTTCTAAGCAAAAAAAAAAAAAAAAAAAAGAAAAAATGAAAAAACAACTAAGTTGTGTGTGAAACTATTTCTTTAGACGAATTAAATTTCTCGTTGAAAACGAGAGATAAACATTTTAATTTTTTACCAAAGCATTAATTTAGAGGAAAATAATTCTTCACATTCCTTCTTCATTCTCCTTCGTAAAGTGGACGAATAAAAGTGGAGATTTAATTAAAAAAAAATTAAGATAAAAGTAAAAATAATAAATAAGTAAAAAATAAGTAAATAACATAAATTAAAAATGAATATAATAAGTAAATAAAAAATAATGAAAAATAATAAAAAAATTAAAAAATAATAATAATAAAGCTATGTAAAATTTGGGTCGAATTTTGGAACCGAAAAGACAAGAACTAAAGTAAAAAATAATTTATTTTATTCAATTTAAATTTGAATTGGGAGATATCGAATTATTTGTAACTATTCACAGTATTTAAAAGAATTTTTAAAAATTTGGAATTTCAAAAGAATTATTTTTTACGTTATCTAAATAATATTTGATTCCAAGGTAGATTTTTTTAAACTTTTTAACAAATTAATTGTATTTTTTACAAATAATTTTAGGTAAATAAAATTTTCCTATTTCCGAATAGAAACATCGAAATTGTAAAATTCAATTTTTTTTAATCTAATTGTAAGAAATGGAATAAATGAAGTAATTTCTAAAGTAATAATTTTCCAAAATAAACAAATTCTGGAATATTTTGATTTTTAAAATATACATTTGGGGATTTTTAGTTCCAAAAAATAAATAAATAATAAAAATGAATTCATTACAAAAAAAAATTTAAATTACTCATTTGAAAATTGATATTAAAAAATAAAAACGAAATCAATATTTTAAAATTCAATTTTCGAGTAGAAGAATATTAAATTAATCAGGAAGAAACTTTTTTTTTAAAAAAGTGCATTATTTGCGAATGACAGAAAACAAATTCTGTCTTTTTAAATTAAACTTTATTGGAAATTTAAATTTATCAATATAGAAATTCTTATTCAGTGGAGAATAAATATTTCTCAAATAGTAACTTTATTATAAAAAAAGAACAATTTTCCCAACTGATCTTATTTGAAGAAAATAAGTTTATAGAAATTGAACTTTATTTGGCGAGAATTTTCTGTAAATTGAAACTTATTAGAAAAAATATTTCAATATTTATTAAATACTTATTAAAAATTTTTAAGTTCCCCCAAAAAATAACAACACGTTTTGAATTTAATTTAATGGAAAAAAATTCTTATAGACTATTTCATGAGAAAAATAGTGTTTCCCTAAACTGAATTTTATTAAAAAAATAAACTTGTTTGTAAATTAAATTTTGTTTTCGACAAGTATTATTAAAAAGTATATTCATAAATTGAGGTTTATTAGAACAATTTCTTTTTCTTGTAAAAAATAGAAATTGACATTGATTAAGCAAACAAAAGTTTATGAAAAGAAAAAATGAGAAATTATATGTATCAACAAGAAAACAAAAAGTAATACCAAATTAACCTAAAGTCAAGACTTGAATAAACTGTCTGCTAAAAACATACAACAACATATGTGAAGAAAACTTTAAAATTACTTTCATGCTTCACAATTTCTGATTTATTTTAATTAGAAAATTTAATCTTAAAACAAACTTTAATAATATACATATATAGTTCCGTCTGTTATTTAATTTACAAGTTTCAAATTAAGTTTTGCAACCTGAAATTCAGAAAGTGAGAGAGATAATTTTATTAAACATGCAAGCGAAATAAGAATATTAATCTTGAAAATCTTTCGTGGAAAATTTTAGAATGGAAAATTGAAAATAATAATTTCAAAAAGAAAATTCTTATTTTCTCTTTTTTTTCTTGAAAAAAATATATATAGGAGATAGGGAAAAATCCAACGATCCGAATACAGTGAATATAAGTTCATCCACTCGTGAGATATTGGGTTCTCGTTGAATCAAACTGTTGTTATTACGACAGGAACCTTGAGTATTTCAAATACTCGACACAAATCTTTGTACTGACTACCTACATTCTAGTTCAGTAATTGCACGCTATATGCGCACCGTATAAATCAATTGATATTTCATAACTATTGAAAAAAAACTTCCATTCAAGGGAAAATTTTCACTCAAGTGGGAATTTTAATTCGTTTGTATTCAGTTTTGAACTATTGTTAAATAAAACATGAACTTTTGTAATTTGTAATGTAAACAAGTATATTTTTTGCAAAATAATGATATAATTGGTAATATATTATATTCAAAAATATAATTAATTAAAAATTAGCAATTAATATAATTATTTTTATAATAATAATAATAATAATAATAATAATAATATAATAATAATAATCTTCTATATTAATAAAGTTCGTGATTCTGGAATTTTTTCGCAGTTTGAAGTTAATTGTTGTTTGCTTTTTTGTTTCTTAACTTTTTTATAATTCTTTATGTCAAATATTTTAAATTTTAAAATTAATGTAGGTATTAAAAATCATCGAATTATTGCAAAGAAATTTATCAAAAATTTTGATAATAATAGAACTCCTTCAAAAAATGTTATTATTTTATCAAAAAATTTAATAATAATAAAATTCGTTTACAGATTTTCATTATTTAGAAAAATAACTGAATTCTCGCGGAGAATTTCGTTTAATTTTTTAAAAATTCTAATTGAATTCTTTTTGAAGAATGTCTTTGAATTTTTTGTCAAATAATGGAGTTTCTTTAATAATTTTAATTCAACATTTTTAAAATAATTGAATTTTATGAAGATGGATTTTATTAAAATTGTATTAAAAATAATTGAATTCTTGCGAAAAATTTTACTATTTATAAAAGTTATTGAATTGTTTCAAAGAACTTATTAAAATTTTAGAAAATAAATTAATTTTATGTTAATATTTGAAGATTTAAATTCCTTTGAGAAATTCTATTAAAATTGTTTTAAAAAGAATTTATAAACATAATTGAATTATTGCAATGAATTTTACTATTGATAAAAATAATTAAAATTTTTCGAAAAATTTATTAAAATTTTCGGAATTAATTTATTGGTATGAAAAATTTTATAGAAATAATTGAAAATAATGAAATTTTTTTATAAATATTTTAACAATAATTGAATTATTTTCAGAGAATTAAAAATTCTTGTAGAAATAGAATTTTATGGAAATTTTTGAAAATAATTAAATCCTTCCGAGGAATTCAATTAATATTGTTTTAAAAATAATTAATTTGCAGTAAAGAATTTTACTATTTATAAAATTCATTAAATTCTTGTAAAGAATTTTACTATTTATAAAATTCATTAAATTCTTGTATAGAATTTTACTATTTATAAAAATTATTAAAATGTTTTGAAGAATTTATTAAAATTTTCAAAAATAATAATTTTTTTTTCTTTTTTATAAATATTTTAACAATAATTGAATTATTTTGAAAAAATTTGAAATTCTTGTTGAAATAGAATTTTATGAAAATTAAAAAAAAATAATTAAAAATAATTTTAAAAAAATAATAATAAAAAAATAATTAAAAAAATAAAAAGAATTATAGTATTTTTAAAAATAATTGAATTTTTTTGAAGAATTTATTAAAAATTTCAGGAAGTAAATTAAATTTATAAAAATATTTTAAAATATTTGAATGCATCTGAGGAATTTAATTAAAATTTTTTTGAAAATAATTGAATTCCTGCAATGAATTTTACTATTTATAAAATTAATTGAATTTTTGCGAAGAATTTTAATATATTTATAAGAATAATTTAATTTTTTTGAAAGATTTATTAAAAATTTTAGAAAAAAATTGAATTTTTTCGAAGTGTGTTAAAAATATGTTTAAAAACTAATTTCTTCCGAGGAATTCAATTAAAATTGTTTTTAAATTAATTTAATTTTTGTAAAGATTTTACTTCTTAAAAAAATAATTGAATTGGTTAGAATTTATTAAAATTTTAGAAAATTATTGAATTCTTTCGTGAAATTTTATTAAAATTTTTAAAATACGAATAGTAATAATTAATTTTGTACTTAATAAGTTGTACTTAATAAATTGTTTAGAAGTATTTGTTAGAATTTCAGGAAATATTTGAATTTTTTCGTGAAATTTGATTAAAATTTTAGAAAATATGATCGTAATAATAAATAATTTTGTTCTTAATAAGTGAATTTTTTAAATTTTGACAATGAAATTATTTAAAAAATGTATGATTGTTAATACAAAATTTTGTAATTTGCATAATTTGCATAACGATTTTTTCTGTTCCACTTCTAATTTTTTACAATTAATATTCTCATAATATAATAATAAATAATATAATTATTATTCTAAACTGTTATGATTTAAGAAAATAATAAAAAAAATATATCATTTATAATCAAAAACTAAAAAAAAAGTTTTCTAACAAAATTCACCGTCTACGTAACATGTAATTCATAAATATTCTCAACAGAATTAAATAAAAATAAAAAATGCAAAAATAAATCATTTATTGCGAGCATGTT
This sequence comes from Leptopilina drosophilae, assembly GCA_032873175.1. Taxonomy (NCBI): domain Eukaryota; kingdom Metazoa; phylum Arthropoda; class Insecta; order Hymenoptera; family Figitidae; genus Leptopilina; species Leptopilina drosophilae. The sequence goes on from CM065478.1 coordinate 64,861,656, forward strand.
TGAAAAAAATGGTATTATCGTAATTATTTTCGCAATCATTTAGATTAGTTCAAGATCGATACAGCTCAAAGCCATTTTAAACTCGTTTGTTTCTCGTTTATGACGTTATTTCCGTCCTGTAGTTTAACGAACAGAGAAAGTAATGTCACGATGTTTTAATTAAAAAAAAAAAAAAAAAAAAAAACGCCTGAGGTCTCAGCTTTCAAGTTACGCGCAGTCGAAAGTTATTTAGAGTGTGAGACCTTTTTTTTTTGTAAACTTACTAGTGAATTTTTTTCCCCATTTTCCTCTCATTATTTCCTTTTTTTCTCACCTTTGAAAAATACTGACAAAATAGTAAAATACTTTTTTTTTCTTTCTTTCGCCCCTTACCCTCTCTTCTTACTTGTAAATTATTCGTCAAGAGTGTCATTAAACTTTTAAGCACGTAAATTTTTTTTTATATATCTCGTTTCAGTTTAATTTACACTGTTAGTAATTTTTTGTCTTACAAAAAAAGAACCAGAGCTTCGTCTTAATTGAAACATTTTATATTACACGAGGAAAATTTATATGTGTACAATTTAATTTTTTCTACCTTACTTAAAAAAAAGAAATTTGCAGAGAAAAATATGAAAAATGTTTGGAAAAAAATTGAAAAAAGCGTGAATGGACAGTAAAACGAGGAAGTGCAAAATAGTCGATGAAATTTTCAAACAATCAGCGATAAAATGCAGGAGAGGGAAAGTAATATATTTTCGAACAGAATTTTACTGTTTTTCAAGTTTAATTTTTTTTGGGATTCATAAAATTTTTTATTTTCTTTTTTCTCACAATTGTTTGATTGTTTTATTTTTTGGTTATAGATATTTTTTCCTTTTTTTCGATCGCTTGTTTAATTTTTTTTAAAATTTAATTTCTGTATGTTTGTTTTTTCTCTATCGATTGTTACTTTCATTTTTTTGGAATTATTTTTGTTAAATTTTTTTTTATTTTCTAATTTTGTTTTTTTCGATAGATCGATTTTGTTAATTTCGCTTTTTTTATAGATAAAATTTTTTGTTTTCTTCTTTTCCAATCGATTTGCGATTGAAATTAGATAATGGTAAACATTTCCTTTTTTTCGTTCTGTAATGGAAAAAAAAGGTTTTTGGCGAGGAATCAAGTGTTTAAATTCTAATAGCACACGTACGAGAAGGAGAAAATTTCAGTTTAGATGGAGAAAAAAAAGTTTGCTATATATATATGTATATATAGATGTATTTAAATTCAAAAGGGGTTTTGTAAACGTGAAGATGCTTAACAATAGACACAGAGCCATATTGTATTCCCCGAAGGGTAATTCTATAGGTCAATTCCTTTGAGAGAGTTTGTGGTAACGAGAAATGGCTACTGACAACCAAACAGTCGCGCCATTTGTGAAAATATCGTTTTTATATAGTAGACACTTTGAACTATACAAAAGTGACATTTATTTCTTTTTTCTTTGTTTTCTCTTCTTTTTTCTTGCACTGAGAAATAATTACACAATAATTAGGCACAGTATTTTCGAGTCGCATTATTTGCTGCTTTTTTTCTTCAAAGAAAACTAAACTTTCTTTTAATATTTTAGGAAAACTTTTTTACATTATTTTTTATATTATATTTTTTACAACTATTTTTATTAATTTTTACAACTATTTTTATTAATTTTTACAATTATTTTTAATATTTTTTACAATTATTTTTATTATTTTTTACAATTGAGATTTATTTGTTGATAAATAATGTAAAACTTCAAGCAAATACATTTTTTTCATTGTTGTAAATATTAGTGTTTAAATAAAAAAAGTGAATGTTTATTTAAATAAAAAAAGAAACAAAAAAAAAGTTTATCTACGTTATTCTTATTCTGAAATATATTATTAAATTTCCAAACTTCTGCAATTATTTTCCAGAAAGAAAAATTCATTTATTTACTTAAAAACTAATTTTTAAATTACAATTCGCCCGTTTAATTTCAATTTCAAAATAAATTTATTTACCTCTTTCCTTGTTCATTTTTCGAAAAGAAAATTCTTTTATTCAGTTGAAAAATAAATATTTAATTCTAATTCGTTCGTTTATGAATTTGAATTTAAATTTTTAAATAAATTTAGTTATATATTTTCTTATTCATTTTTCGCATTAAAAATTCATTTATTCATTTAAAAAATAAATTTTTAATTCGAATTCGTTCGCTTAGGAATTTGAATTAAATTTAAAAATAAATTTATTTGTCTATTTACTTATTCATTTTTCGAATTAAAAATTCATTTATTCATTTGAAAAATAAATTTTTAATTCGAATATTCTTTGATTTGTGAATTTGAATTTGAAATAAATTAATTTTTGTATTGAACAGATAATGGATAAAAATTCTTTCTTTAAAATTCATTATTAATTTTCCAAACTTCTTTAGCTATTTTTTGAAAAAAAAATTATTTATTTGCATGAAAAATCATTTTTTAATACAAATTCGTTAACAATAAAAAAAATCGCCCGTTTATAAATTTGAAAAAAATTTACATTGGAACAGAGAATGGATAAAAATTCTTTTTTTCAAAATTTCATTATTAATTTTCCAAACTTCTTTAGCTATTTAAAAAAAAGAATTTATTTACTCACTTAAAAAATAATTTTTTCAATTCAAATTCGTTAACAATAAAAAATTCTCCCGTTTATAAATTTGAAAAAAAAATTACCAACTAAAAGGAAAAGAAAAAAATTATCACAAGGGCTAAGTTGTAAAAATTCGCAAAAAATGATATTAACTTTTGAAGGAAATAAAAAAAAATAAACAAACTGGATTCTATACTTCTGAAACAGTTTCCTATCCGGTTCATGTATACACCAGTGTTCAATAGATATAGCATGAAAAAGTGAAAAGAAAGATATATTCTCTTGAGATATAAAATCTAGGCAGTTGGTACAACTTGGTACTGCGGAAAAAGAGTAAAGCAAAAATTCGTCAAAAGAGTTCTTTTTACATGAGAAAAGAATTTTCATGTCTGAAAATCGAGATTTTACTGAATAAATTTCTGTCTTCCTTTCTCGAGTGATACGTTTCTAACGAGCATCTTTTCATATCGATTTTCATTGCTATATACATTAGATATATATTATACACGGGGAAAATGTAATGATAAATTGGATATGACTTTATATTTTAAATAAAAAAATAAAGAAGAAAAGAGACAAAAAAGAAGTTTTCATTTTTCACAACGCGTATAGAGGATGAAAATGTACTTAAACAGATTTTTGAAGAAATATTTACAAGAGTGTCATTGTACTTATTTTTTTACTTTCTTTTTTATTTTTTTTACTTCTTTTTTATTTTTTTACTTCTTTTTTATTTTTTCACTACTTTTTTATTTTTTCACTACTTTTTTATTTATTTACTTCTCTTTTTTTGTTTACTTTTTTTTTATTTTTTACTTCTTTTTTATTTTTTTACTTCTTTTTTTATTTTTTTACTACTTTTACTTCTTTTCCTTTTTTCACTTGTTTACTGTTTTTTTGCTTCTTTCCCTCCTTTTAAATTTTATATTTTTTCCTATTTTTTTTTCTTTTTTTAAATAACGAGTTATTAATTAAACACGATAAGTAAAATGTTTCCTCTTTTCAATATATTTTATATTATATATAAACTGTGCCAGTTTCATCATCATTGAAAGATTATTTTCAACAATTTTTGTATAGAATTTACTTTTTAAACATTTTTATACATAATATTCCTTTAATCTTTAATTAGTGCATTCTCTCTTTTTTTGTTGCTCTTATTAGAAATGTGCAAAAATTTTCATATTTCTTTTCTTATTTTTAATATGCCTTTGGCAAGATAAAAAAATAATTCTAAGGCTTATTTTTCTCTTTTCTTTCTATTCACACCAGAAATGAACGTAAGATGAAAAGTTTCTTCTTTCTTTTCTTCAAATCCTTGAATACTTTACATCTAATTTCACCCAAATAACATAGAAATGAAGTTGGTTTTTGTAATTTTTAATGAATTTTTTTCTTTTTTTCTTCTATTGCAAGTTCTTGGTTTTCTTGGATGTGAATTATGATTTTCTTAAGTTTGTTTGTTCAGGAAATGTTTTAGTTTGATTAAAAGTACTGTTTGTATTTTAAACCGTTGATTTTTGGATTTTTTTATTAAATTTCGTTTCATATTTTATTTTTTTATATATTTTTTGCTACTCTTTCTTGTAGAATTTTTGTTTTTGTGTACATTTATTTTAAAAAACTTATTTTTATTTATTTCACATTTTTTATACTATTTTTGTATATTTTTATTATACGTTTCTTTATTTTTTGTATATTTTGTATTTAATTTTTTGGACAATCTCTAATACCTTATATATATTTTTTATACCTTTTTTAGTATATTTTTTATTTCTTTTTTTGAGTTAATTTTTTTCAGTTATATTGAGGAAAAAATGTCCATTTTTTGCTTCTATTTTTCCTTTTTTGGGACATTTTTTCTAAATTTTTAAATATCTTTTTGAAACATTTTCCTTATGCCTTTTTTCTACATTTTTTTAATATCTTCTTTCGTAAAGTTTTTTTTGTCAATTTTATTTAAATAGATTTTTATATTATACTATCAACGTAAATATATTATTATTATTTTTTATTATTATTATTATTATTTTTATTTATTACTATTATTATTTTTATTTTTTATTATTATTATTTTTATTTATTATTATTATTATTATTATTATTATTTATTGTTTTTAATTTTTTTTACTATTATTATTACTATTTTTCATACAGATACATAAAATTTATTGGAGCGAGTCAAGAAAATATTATACTTGAACATTGAATGAAGAACTGCATTGAACTTATATTATTTCGCGAACAGTGTATATAAGGGGGAAAAAGGGTATGAAAGGGTGGAGGGAAAAGAAAAGAGACGCGATATTGGCATTGATGCGATTTGTTGAATTCAATCGACAAAGAGATCTTGATGCTCTTCGTATTCCAATCGTTTTCACCCGATTTTAGCTTCAAAAGAAACTTTTCCCCCTTTATCTCTCTCTTTTTCTTTCCTTATCACTCACGAACACTTTTTTTTTGGCACAACAAAAAGGTCAATTTTTTTTTTTGGTTAAATATATATTTTTGACATAATTCGAAACTATATATAATGTGACACAATTTATTACTTTGCCAATAGTAAGTGATTTCTTTTTTCTACAAAAATGTTTGCCAACAAAATTTTTGTGAAAAGAAATCGAAAATTTTGCTTACTAATCACTCGTGGAAATAAATAAATAATAATAAAAATAATGATAATAATAATAATAATAATAATAATAATAATAATAGGTAATAATATTAATAGTAATAATAATAATAATAATAATAATAATAATAATAATAATAATAATAATAATAATAATAATAATAATAATAATAATATAATCATAAAAATAATAATTTCTTTACCATTGGTTCTTTAAGTACAAGAATTGATAATAATTTTTATTATATTTGTCTATTTACTGTGAAATTACACAATTGCAATTATTTATATACAGAAAAAAAGGAATTGAAGAAAATTAATAGTAGGGAAATTTTTTTTTAGGAGTCAAGTAAGTTTTTTTTCTTCAAAAGCAATAATCTGATTTGTGCGTTTTGATATTCCTCAAAAGACGGAATTCTCGCAGATTTTCTCCAATAGCCACGAATATATCAAAAGTTACTTTCTCAATATTCAATTTAAATTCTTTAATGAAATATAGATCACTGCAGACTGAGTGTACCAATTTCCATTCCATCTTTGTTACATTTCCTTTTACGACAAAATTACTTTTTATTCATAATGTTAGTCACTTTTTAATGTAATAGTTGGTTACATTATTTTGGATTTCTCCATAAAAAAATTAACAGCAATTTTAAATCAATTGTAAATTAAATCAATAGCAGTTTTAAATTTTCAGCAAATAAAAACCTAAAAATAACAATTTTTTTCAATAAATGATTTTTTTCTTAACAGTAGTTTTAGTGAATTAATTAAATTATTACATTTAATATATTTTGGTAGATTTAAATATTATTATTTAATTTTATTTAATTATTATGAAATATTATTGATAATAATAATAATAATAATAATAATAATAATAATAATAATAATAATAATAATAATAAATCTAAATGATTGATTTATTAATTCGGTTCAGGAAAGATAGTAAAAATAGTTTAGAATTCATTTGTACTTTCGAAATAGAAAAAAAGGAGTTGAATAATTTAAATTTTGCGACATTTATAACTTCGACCTTTCATTCGAATTTTGCAACATTGTTTCATTTCATTTTGACAAACTTTTTAAATATAGTTTTGATCAATAAATTTCTCACAAATGGATGATAAATTTTTTAAATGCCAACGATACTGTTATCTTAAAATACAATGTAAGTATACAAAGAAACGGGGATCAATAAATTAAAAAGTTAATGACTTTTCCAAAGAAGAGAAAATCAAGAAATTTCTGATACTATCGAAGTTCTATTAATTAATTTACAAACAAATGAATCAATTAATTAAATAATCGAATATGAAAAATAGAAGCAGGCAAAAATAGCGAATTCCGAATAGAATTTCTAAAATTTTAAATAGAGATAAAAAAAAATTACAACCAGAACTAAAAATAAAATTACATTATCTGAAAATAAATTATTAATTTTGAAAGTTTTTGTTCATGGAAAAATGTGTAAAAATAATTGAAAGTAGAAATAAATTAAAATAGAATGAAAAAGAAATTGGTAAATTTATAGAAAGAGGAATTTTGGGACAAAATAATACGAAAATTTTTGTTATAAAAAAATATAAGGAAAGTTATCTGTCATTTTGCAGAGTGTGAATTACATATTCTTTTTATTTCCCTTTATATGGAGAATTACAGAGAGATAATTTTTTTTCCTAATCCCTTTCAGTTGGAAGTGTAAAATAAAATTAAAAAAAAAGTCTATGGAATTATTTATATAGAGAGAGGTTAAAATTTTACAGGAGAATTGACGGTAGATTTGAAACTTTTTCATCGAAATAATGTTTATTATACTTGGTGCGCAATCCTCTTACTTTAAGTATCCAATTCTAAAAAGTTTTTAAGTCCTTATCATCTCCACCGACGTGCAATATGAGCTACAATAACTTACGAAAGGAGTAATGAAAAGTGTAATAGTAAGAGTGGATATTTTTATTTCCTTCGAGGTAAGAATAAACAGTGACTGCGAAAATCTAGAGAAAAATAAAAGAGTATATTTCGAAAAATAAAAACACTTTTCTATTTATATATCTATACGTATATATGTACAATCATTTGAAAATCATTTCAAGACAATTTACAAGAGAAGAAAAATATACAACTTTTAATGCCATAAAACTTTTTATTTGCAAAAGATTTAACTTTACTATGTAAACTTTTATATATAAAACTTTTTCTCTTAATCTTTTCTCCTTTTTTTTCGTCTGTTTACAACTTTCTTTTTAAATCAATCTTCGAGGAATAAATTACTAAGAAATGTATTATCTCCTGAAAAGTATTTATTATACTGACAATGCTTTGGATTTTTTTTTTAAATTCTTACATTATAAATGTTAAATATTATGTTAAATTAAAAGAAAAAAATGCTTTTCTAATAATAAATTTGAATAATTGAATCATAGGGAAAAATTAGTAAACGTTTTGTCTTCTTTTGCTTATTAAGAAAGGGAGAATATAAAACAACAACAATAAACGATTAACATTAATTATTGCCATAATGCTTTATTGCTGTCGTGACTATTTCATCTGGATTTATTCAGCGGCAGAAGACAGAGACTTTAATAAATCAAGATTACAGTCGCAGACGGAATAATTTATATCGAATAAAGAATGATACTCACATTTCAGAACAAAAATAAAATGATTTATTGCTGCGGTATTGTTTTAATCATTTAATTAGACTTTCAAAATCTCGTTTCGCGTTCGAAAAAGATGCGCATAAATTTCTTATCGTTTCATCAACAACAACAAATATTAATGAAAGAGAGAATGAAAAAGTTTATGCTACTTTTGTTGAATCAAAATTTTAAACTGATATCGAGTAATTTATGTAAATTTGGAAGTTATATTTTATAATTTATAATTTCAGACTTCGTACATGATAATTAATTTTAAAAAATTATCAAAAAGTAGCTTTCGAACTAAAAAAAGAAGTAAAAAAATTGAATTCTATTTGGAAATTTTAGGAAAAATGATAGCTATTGAAAATCATTGTATTGTGAAAAGTTTTTAAAAATAATTAAATTTTACAAAGAATAATTAAGATCATAAGAATAATTGAGTTCTTGCAAACGATTTTATTAGAATTTTTAAAAATCGTTTAATTTTAAAAAAGAAATTTATTATTTTTGGGAATAATTTTGTAATTTATCGACATAAAAAAGAAATATAAAAAAAATGTTTTTATGTTAAAAAAACAATATTTTTTTTTTTTGTTTTTTTGTTTTTTTTTTTTTTTTTTTTTTTTTTATTTTTTATTTTTTTTTGTTTTTTTTTTTATTATGTTTTATTTTTTTATGTTTTTTTATGTTTTTATTTGTTTTTTATTTTAAAAAGAAATTTATTAAAATCGAAAAGAAGAATTGAATTATTTAAAAAAATTTAATTATAATTGTATTGAAAATAACTGATTTCTTTAAAACAATTTTATTAAAATATTTGAAAATAATTGCACTCCTGTGAACAATTCAAATATTTTTATGATTAATTGAATACTTCCAAAGAAGTTTAAAAAAAATTTTAAAGCAATTGATTTCTTCGGGGAATTGAAAATAAATTTTTAAAAATAATTATATTATTTTTCGAGCATAATTCCTGTAAAATTGTAATATTAAAAATAATTGAAATCTTGCAATGAATTCTATTATTTTTGAAAAAATTGAATAATTGTTAAAAATGTTATTCAAATTTTCAAAAATAATTGAATTTCTCAGAAGAATTTTAGTATTTATACAAAAATTCCTGTAAAATTGTAATGTTAAAAATAATTGAAATCTGGCAATGAATTTTATTATTTTTGAAAATAATTGAATAATTGTTAAAAATGTTATTCAAATTTTCAAAAATAATTGAATTTCTCAGAAGAATTTTATTATTTATATGAAAATAATTGAATTATTCAGGGGAATTTTATTAAAATATTTTAAAAAGAATTGAATTTCTGTGAAAAATTTTGTTATTTAAAAAAAAAATTAAATTTTTCCCATAAATTAAAAAATGTATTAAAATAATTGATTTTAATTAATTTTATTAAAATATTTTAAAAAGAATTGAATTTCTGTGAAAAATTTTGTTATTTAAAAAAAAATTAAATTTTTTACCATAAATTTTAAAAATGTATTTAAATCATTGATTTCTACGGGGAATTGAAATTTAATTTTTAAGAATCATTACATTTCCCGAGCAATTCTTGTAAAATTGGATTAAAAACAATTAAAATCCTGCAATTAATTTGATTATTTATGAAAATAATTGAATTGTTGCAAAGATTTTTATTAAAATTTTCAAAAATAATTAAATTTTTTTAATTAATTTAAAATTGTATTAAAATTAATTGAAATTCTTCGATTAACTTTAATGTATATGAAAATAATTGAACTCTTGCATTAGAATTTTATGAAAAGTTTTTTATTTCTATGAAAAACGTTATTATTAGTGAAAGTATAATTGAATTATTGTGAAAAATTTGTATAAAAGTTTTGTTCAATAATTGATCTTTTTGAAAATGCTATTCTAAAATAATTGAATTCCAATGGAAATTTAATTATTTAAATAATTGAATTTTGGATGAATTTTATAAATATTTTCTAAATAATTGAATTCTTTTGCGATATTTCAAGAAAATACTTAATATTGAAAATAATTGAAGTTCGAATATTTTTTGGAAACTAATTGAATCGTTTTAAAGAATTCTATTATAATTTTTGTGGATAGTTCTTTGATCTTTAGTAACTAGCGGATTTAAAGTAATGAAAATTTTGAAAAAAAATAAAAACAGAAATAGTAACTTTTAGTTTTAAAAATCTAAGAAAAGTACCCTAATAGTAGCATTTGTTTATAACAATTTTAAAAACAAAATACAATACTCTTAATTTTTCACATAGAATTAATTAGTGTTAACAGTTTTTAAAAGTTAAATTTTTTTTAATAATTTATTCAAACAATTAATATTGTTAAAAAATTGCAAATTGATAAAAAAAGCCTATTTTTTTAATGTGTTATGATTCTAATTGTTACTTTTTTTAATACAATGACTGGTTACTATTATTTAATGAAAATCTTTTTCATAAAAATTATCATAATTAGATGCTCCAATTGATAGAAAATAACTTTTCGATGTTTCTTCAACCATTTTATGATTGAAAGCAAACATTTTTATTAATACAACCAATCGTGATCGTTTTTAAAGCAACGTTGCATTATTAACAAAGCTTTAAAAATACAATCTCAATAAAATTTATCTTTTTTTATCGTCTAAGGTTAGTGTATCGCAGTTTAAAGACTTGCAGCTTCTCATAAATATTGATTTTTTTCCGACAAATTCCCGACGATTTTTTCATGAAACTTTCTTCTTCTTTTTCTTCAAATTTTTTTTTCACTCTTCGTAAGTGAGAAGAAAAAGTAAAATGTTGGGGAAAAAACAGAAATTTTAGTAAAAGGTTGAAACGTAAGAGTAATGTGAAGGCAAATAAGGAAAAATTCATCTTTTCCCGAGGAGTGTGTATGGTGGAATATTAAGAGAAAGTATTTTGTTTTTTTTGAACTTTTGGAGAACATTACTCTGATGTGCTTAAGTAAAATGGAAAGGTACTCCGTTAGTACAAATTTTTGTACTAAAATCGTAATTTACTGGTTGTAATTTTTTCTAAAAAATTCTTGCAAGTCTAAATAATGTAGAATGAGCTTTTCTATCAGACTTTTTCTTATGTTCTGAAAATTTTAATAGATTAATTAATTTTAATAGATAATAATTTAAATAGAGTCATTTGGGGTGAATGTAAACAAGGGGTAAATGTACATAGTAGATGTTTCTGCTAAATTTACAAATTTAAAAATAAGTTCGACGTCAATATTTTTACCTCAGCTCACCTACAAGATGCTCTGAGTATTGCGAATATTTTATTTTGACAATTGGCAATGCCATAGTGTAAGTTATCTTTTAATGCAAAAAGATTGAAAATCAAAATTTTACTGTTTCAGTATTTGTCTCGCATTTGCATAAAAATAAATTCAAAAATCAAACTAAAATTTTTCATTCTTCCTTATTAATGCCTTAACAAAAATTGACTTTGATTTTTGATTTTCGTCAATTTAGTTAATAAATAATTAAGTGTTTACAATTACCTCGAAAATTCGAAAACTCGGGGTAAATGTAAACAGAACTTCAATTACATTAAAAAAAAATTTAATAAAATTATTGGATCTTCCATTTTGAAATTTAAAAATTTGATTTTAGATTCTTTCAGCAACTTTAAAAACTTTTTTTTACCAAGTTCAGGCTTCGCACTCCATTATGAGTTTAAAAAAAGTAGAAAAAAGTAGCCTAGATGACAAAAAAAAGTAGGAAATAGTAGCCACGGTAACAAAAAAAAAGAATTAAAGAATTTCATTAAAAACTTTTTTAAAATCGAATTTTCAAAGTATTTAAATTCAATAATTGATAAATAATTAAATTTTATAAGGAGTCACATTCTAATGTACTCAAGTTTCTTGGTATGAAGATTAATAATTAAAATTTTTATTAGTTAATTTAAAAAAAGTACAAACTTCAAATTTTTTAATAAAATTGAATTTTCGCAGCTTTTATTAAAAAATAACATTTTTTAATTGTTATTTCAAGATATTGAATTTTTATGAACAAATAATTGAAAATTTTTGATATAATTGAAATTTCCGTACATTCTATTAAAAATAATTTATTTCTTTTAAATAATTTTATTTAACTTTTTCTAAATAATCAATGGAAGTTAGTCATCGTATAATTATAATTTTATTTTTTAAAATTTATTCGCAACATATTTAATTATTTTCTTCAATTGTAAAATTTCGACAAACTGAAATTACTTTTAGGAATTTTATTAAAATTCATTGTGAAAGTTCAATTATTTCTATAAGTAACAAAAATTCATTTACATATTAACCACAAGAATTCAATTATTTTCAAAAATTTTCTTAATTCAATGATTTTTATGTCTAGTATTTTAATAAAATTTCCAAAAAGTATTCAATTATTTGAAAACAATTTTTAGAAAATTTTACACAAATATTCAATAATTTTCTCAAAGAATGGAAATTTCATAGGAATTGAATTATTAAAAATAGTTTATTTAAAATTTTTTTCTTAAAAATCAATTATTTGAACCTTTTTTTGAAAAATCCTCGCAATAATTTAATAACATTCATAAATAATAAAACTCATTACAGAAACAGAATTATGTTTAATACGATTTTAATCAAATTCGTCAAAAAATGCAATTATTTTTTAAAATTTGATTAAATTTTGTCTAAAGAATTCAATTACTTCAATTATTTTTATAAATAGCAAAATTTTTCCGATTTACTAAATTCTTTCGAATATTATTTTTGAAAAATATTCTTCACAAGAATTCAATTATTTTCATAAATTTCCATAAAATTTAAAAAAAAGCAATTCAATTATTTTCAAAAGTAATAGAAATGCCTGCAGAAATTCAATTATGTTTAAAATTTTTTGAAATTCTCCGAAGTTTCAATTATTTTTTATAAATAATTAAATTTTTCTCTACAATTCAATTATTTTCAAAATTTTTAATAAAATTCTTCGCAAACATTTAATTATTTTCATAAATATGTAATAACATTCATTGGAAGGATTCAATTGTTTTTATAAATAGTAAAATTCTTTGCAGAAATTCAATTAGTATCAATAAATTGTAATGAAATTGAATTAATCAAATTTTCCCTTATAATTATGAACAGACAAGATTTTTTTTGGAAAATTGAAAAAATTTCTTGTTTAATTCAATTATTTTTCAAATTGTAGATTTATGTTCGAAATAAAGTAAATTTAAATTTGATGAAAAAATAAAAGCGGTAAAAATTGGGACAAAGCCGGAAAAACGGGGAATTTAAAGGTTAAACACAATTTATAATCAGTCACTATTGGTAGAGTAAATGTCGGTAAAATTATTTCCTATCATCTTAATGGCGGTCGTTTTTCGTTAACGATTTTAGTTTTTAACACTGTTTTTAAATCGAAATGTGAAAACTAAAAATCTAATTTTGACTATTGGTTCAGAAAAGTAGCTTTTAGTAGCATTAGGCTGAAAAAAGTAGCCAAAAAGTAGCCTCGTATTAAAAAAGTAGCAAATAGTAGCTTTTAGTAGAAGAGTGCGAAGCCTGCAAGTTGAATGAAAATCTATTGAAATTTGTTCAAGTTATTCAAGTTTTACATTACTAATTTTGTAATGGTTGATTGTTTATTTATATGATACATTATCAGTCATCTTTTGTTCTTATTAAAAAAAAAATAAAAGAAAACTTTTTCTTCTCTAAACAGCGAAACATTTAGAAACATTTTTGTTTCGTTGTTTAGAGAAGAAAAGGTTTTTTTCTATTTTTGCTCAAAAAGTTTTTTTTTTAAAGAAAATAAAAGGCTCTGAAATGTTTCAACGTGAACATCTATATTTTTTCCAGTTAGTATAAATAATAACCCCCCTCTATTTGTAAACTGTTTGAAAATCATTCTCGCCTTTCAAAAAAAAGGAAAAATGTTTTTTTTTACCCTTTTGTATATATATTTATTTACCAAAAGAAAAAAGCAATTTTTTTCCTATTCTCCACGTACACATGTACAGAACATAAATGCCCAAGAGTCATCGTTTAGGTGAATATAATTCTTTTAACTGCGCGCCCACGCCGTATAATTAATGTTCTCAAAGGATATAATGCAAGGTTGCTTTTTGTTCACACTTTTCAACGTCGCGAAAAAGAGAATGTTTCATTTAGTTTTGTACATTCGCATAAGGAAAACTCTTTTGACGCCAACAGGACATGGAGAGATTCATATTCCGAAAGAACATTCACGGAAAGAGAGTTATATATTTCTACCATAAATGTGACCTGGATTCAGGCGCAAGAGAGAGTGAGAGATATCTCACAGTAGAGTACTATACTTGACTATATATATACATATACATATCTATATACTATGCGTGCAGAATGTCGAGTCATGTTCATGTATATGCGGATTTTGGTAGTGCGAAGGTTCGCCTTTAATTCTTGCTTTTTATAGACCTGTAAACCTCGAAGCGCTCATAAAGTCTTATCTACCATTCACCCCAGTTTTCTTCCTCCTAGAGAAAACACACGCTCGATTTTCTATTCGAAAATCTTTTATTCCAATCTCTGATTTTTTTTTTTTTTTTTTGAAAAAAAGAAGGAAGGAAGAGGGAAAAAATTGAAAGTGGAAAAAGAACTTTGCTAAATACTCGCACGTAAGGTAAAAGGATAATCCTAGCAAAAAGGTTCTTCATAATCGTGAATTCCCTTTTTGTAATTTTTCCTTTACTGGTAGTAAATATCAATTTTAGTTAGAAGTCATGATGCTAATGTTTTGAACGTTCAAATGAACGAAATTTATTTATTTCTTCTACAAGTTAAATTTTTATTGCAATTATTTTACTTTAAAACCAAAAAAATTAATTACTGAGTTTTTAAACGTAAAATTTTTGTTTGTAGATTTTTTTATGATTAGTAATTTGTTAAAATATCTGCAATAAAAAATATTTCGTTCATTTGAACGTTAAAAACTTGGAGATCGTCAGACGTTGATTTCTTTCAATATTTTTATTCTTGTTATTTAATAATTAGTTGAATTATAATTATTTATAGTTAATAATTATTAGTTTATTTATAATTAATTATAATTAATAATTATTAGTTGAATTATAATTTTTTATAATTAATAATTATTAGTTTATTTATAATTAATTATAATTAATAATTATTAGTTTATTTATAATTAATTATAATTAATAATTATTAGTTTAATTATAATGTCAGTAAGTAGTAACAGACAATTTTAGTCAAACTGAAGTTTCTCTGGTGGAATTTTTGAATTAAAACTAATAAAGATCCTTTTTAGTCAGACGTAATTTTTTTTATTATTTTTATTTATATTATTTTTGATAATTCACGTAATTATAATGTCAGTAAGTAGTAACAGACCGTTTGAGACAGACTAAAGTTTCTCTGGTGAAAGTTTTTAATTAAAAGTAGTAAAGATCCATTTTAGTCAGTCTTTTCTTTCTTTCAATGTTTTTATTACCATTATTTGTAATAATCACTTACAGTAAGATTACATTTTTTTTAATTTTTGAAAAATTATTTCTCATTAGGATAAGATTTTATAAGTCAGACAATAGTTTTTATTAAAGAAAAACAAAATTTAAGTTTCTTGCAATGTGAAATTTTATTAGTCATTTTTGTAAAATCGAAGCATTTGCTGATGCTTGTAATTGAAGTGCTAATAAGTAGTAAAATACAGTTTTAGTCAGTCTAAAGTTGCACTGTTGTATTTTTTTAATTAAAAGTAGTAAAGATCCATTTTAGTCAGACGTAGATTTCTTTTAATGTTTCAATTATTATTATAATAATAATAATTATTATTATTATTATTTTTATTATTTTTATTTTTATTATTATTATTATTATTTTTATTTTTATTATTATTAATATTAATATTATTATTATTATTATTTCTAATAATCATTCAAAGAGGGACTAAAGTTTTAAATTTCAAATGACTATCTATAAGTAGTATAATATTCATTGTGTCAGGCAAGATTTTTTTATTAAAAACTAATATTAATTTATTTACAAGTAAAAAAACAATTTTTTCTCTTCTCTTCACATTAGACACATTTTTGAATTCAGTGGCCCAGTTTTCTTACTTAAATTTAAAAAAAACGAAAAGTTCGTAAATTCTAGAAGATATAATTTGGAGAATTTTAAAGAAATTATAAAAATGATCGCAGCAAATCAATTATTTTCAAAAATTTTAATAAAAACTTCGTCAAAATTTCAATTATTTTCAAGAAATTTCCTGAAATAAATGATTTTTAATCACTATTTACTTGAATGAACATTTACAAAAGAATTTAATTTTTTAAAAATTTTTTAATAAAATTCTATGCAAACATTTCATTATTTGCATAATACAAAAAAATATAATAAACATTTTTTTATAATATAATAAAAATATCACAGAATATCAATTATTTTTCTAAATTAAAAAATTTCACAGGGATTCAATTATTTTTCTAAATAATAAATTTTTTTCTTAGGAATTCAATTATTTATTTTTTTTAACAACTCATCTTTGAAAATAATAAATTACTTCGTCAAAAGTCAATTATTTTTAGGAATTTTAGTAAAATTCAATTAAATGCAAAATTAAAATATTTTCATTAAAACAAAAACAAAAATTACAAATTCATGAAAAGAATTTAATTATTTTTAAAAGAAATGAAAATCCATTATTTAAAAATTTTTTAATAAAATTGATGTCAATGTTTCAATTATTTTCAAAAAATTTTATAAAATTCATGTCAAAATTTCAAATTTTTTGATAAAAATTTTTTTTAAATATTGTCGAAAGAATTCTCTTTCAAGAAAAATTATAAATATTCAATAAACTATTATTTTGTGTTGAAATAGTTGAATTCTAGTATAATATTCTGATCAAAATTGATGTAAAATTGAATTTCAGTTAAAAACAAATTAATTTTACTATTCTCGAAAAATAAAATAAATATTTTTATAAAAATATTTTTAAAAACGATTTCTTTAAATGTTTTATTATTATTTTTTTAATAACCATTTTTAAATAAATGATTTTTAATCACGATTATTTGAATGAAAATTTCCAAAAGAATTCAATTTTTAAAAATTTTTAATTAAATTCTATGCAAACATTTTATTATTTTCATAATATATTAAAAATATTACAAAAATTCAATTATTTTCATAATATAATAAAAATATCTTAGAGATTCAATTATTTTCACAATATAATATAATAAAAATATCACAGAAATTTAATTATTTTCCTGAATAATACAATTTTTCTTAGGAATTCAATTATTTTTTTTTAATAACTTATCTTTGAAAATAACAAAATACTTCGTCGAAAGTCAATTATTTTTGTGAATTTTAAATAATAAAATTTAAATAAATGCAAAATTGAAATATTTTCAGAAATAACAATATTCATCACAAGAATTTAATTATTTATAAAATAATAAATATTAAAATTTATATAATAGTAAAAAAATAATTTTATTTTTACTCTTTTTTTGATTTTACTATTATTTTCAAGAGAAAAAGGAGTCATAATAAATAATAAAATTAATAAGAGAAATAATTTTTTGTCTCTCATTTTTTTAAGGAAATCAAATGGAGACAATAAAACGTATAAAAAGCGTTGTTGCGAAGCAACTTTTTGATACGTTTTTTTCTCTCAGTTTGTCATCCTTAGAAAAACTGTGGCCATAAATATTCGTTTAAATATAGGAACGTTTAATTTTAAATTCGAATTTACATTTGAATTAAAAACAACAAAAAAAGTTACAAAATTCCAATATAAATTATAAAACACAAAAAATTATTACTTCTCGTTAAATCTAACAGAACTGTATTCGAAATTTATCAATAGAAAAGTTAAACTATTAAAAACTTCAATTTAAAATCTTACTTTGTGCCGATTAGTTAAAATGATTTTCCCACTCTAAATTAATGAAGTTTAATTTCCAATTGTACAAAAGAATTTTTTTCCATCCCCGTTTTTTTGTCAATATAAGAAACGAGTCCAAAAAAAAGAAGAGGAATTGAGTACAATACGTATTATTTTGTTTGTTTCAAGATTTTTCATTTGCTTTTAATTGCGAATTTAAATTTAAATTGAAATTTCGTGGTTTTATTTTCAAACTCGAAGAAAAATATATTGGCAGTGCAAAAAGAAAAAAAGAAAAAAACAAAGGAGACAAAAAATAAAGTGAAATTAAAGTTACGACGTGATTTATTCTCTTATTGGACCTTAGTTTTCTTTGTCCGTTAAAATCTATTTAAATATTTTACAACTCCGGAAGGAATTGAATTTTTCTCGCTCTACAAAGTGTTGTAAACATGAATTTTATTTTCTTCGAAAAAAAGTCTACTTATAATTATTAAAATTTTTTTTATGTCTTTTCTTTTTTCTTAAATTATAAATTATAAAATATAAATTATTCGTTCAATTAAAAAAAAAACAAATATTTTATTTCTTTTAATAGTTATTTTCTTTTATGGTATTTCTTTAATAGAAAATATTCTTCGCCACAGGAATTGTGCGATTTAATCGCCCCTTTTAATTATCCAGTAAAATTTAATTTAAGTCATCTTTATAGTTTGAAAATATTAAAGTCGCACATAAATCAAATGCATATTAATAAACTAAGTTAAAATTAAAAAACAGTTTTAAAAGCTCACAAAATGGAAGATAAGTTTAAAAGTTTTATAATAAGTACATGATACACTTAAATTATGAATTCATTATAAATATTAATGCAAATAATGAGAGAAAGTAATAAGTTTTAAATTATAAAAACGGCGAATAAAAGGAGCAGTAAATCGAGTTTTTAAGTTTCAAAATTAAATTAATTTAAAGTTTAATTTAATAAAATTATTATAAAGTAAAGTGTATAATGGGAAAATTTTTAATAAAGGAAATGAGTCTCTTTCGTGTATATAATATTCAAAATTAAAGGAGTAAATTTTTTCCTTTTTTGGAATCCGTAGTTTATATTTTTTTGTAAATTAATTCAATTTAGAATAAATTATAAAAAAAAATTTGTAATTAAATGAATGAATAGGTATAAATGAATATATTTCATTTATTCATTTATATTCATAAATATTCATATTCATTTATTTTTATTTGTTTATAAACGAAAATTAAAATTTTTTAAATAAAAAGAAAAAAGTAGAAAGTAAATTAAATTTAGAACAAATTATTATAGAAAAAAAAATTTTGTAATTAAATGAATAAAAAAAAATGAATAATTATTTATGCATTTATTTTTATTCATTTATAAACAAAAATTAGAAGTTAAAAACTGAAAAGAAAAAATAGAAAGTAAATTAAATTTAGAACAAATTATTATAGAAAAAAATTTTTGTAATTAACTGAATAAAAATAAATGAATAATTATTTATGCATTTATTTTTATTTATTTATAAACAAAGATTAAAATTTTAAAAAAGAAAAGAAAAAAATAGAAAGTAAATTCAATTTAGAACAAATTAATATAGAAAAAAAAAATTTGTTATTAAATGAATAAAAATAAATTAATAATTATTTATGCTTTTATTTTTATTTAATAATAAACAAAAATTAGAATTTTAAAAATGAAAAGAAAAAAAAGAAAGTAAATTCAATTTAGAACAAATTATTATAGAAAAAAAATGCTTGTAATTAAATGAATAAAAATAATTGAATAATTATTTATGCATTTATTTTTATTTATTTATAAACAAAAATTAGAATTTTAAAAATGAAAAGAAAAAATAGAAAGTAAATTCAATTTAGAACAAATTATTATAGAAAAAAAATTTTTGTAATTAAATGAATAAAAATAAATGAATAATTATTTATGCATTTATTTTTATTTATTTATAAACAAAGATTAGAATTTTAAAAATGAAAAGAAAACAATAGAAAGTAAATTCAATTTTGAATAAATTATCATAAAAAATGTTAGAAAATGAATAAATAATTATTTATTTATTTTTATTTATTTATAAACAAAAATTAGAAGTTTAAAAATAAAAAAAATAAAAAGCAATAAAATAAATTTGTTTAGTGTAGGAAAAAAATAATTAAATAGTAAATAAATATAAATTTTTTTACTTTATAAAATTCGGGATTTGCAATTTAATTCTTGAATTTTAATGAAAACGAAGGAAAAAAATTATATTAAATATTTTTTTTCAATTTTACGGATGGAAATAATGAGCAATTTGTATGTTTATTCTTTGATGTAGTAATTAAGCAATGTAAAAGTTGATTTTCGAAGTTTGCGTGAGATGGAGAGTTCGAAGGCGCGTCAAACTTTATAATTATCAATTCAATGCATAAGAGTCTGGAGAGACATTTTCAATTAGTACTTTAGGATGACAGTGTCAACCTTCTCGTTTTCCTTTGATACTGAAACAGTGACTCCTTTGTCCATGCTTGAAGGTGATTCTCTCCCAAGACATAAATCAGGAGCTTCAGAATAATTTTACTACTTAATGATTTATTCATAAGACTCTGTTTTATGACACATCCAAAAGACTCGATGAACACGTGAAATATTGAAAATACTTCCAATCTCTTGTTTTTCTTTTCGAAAGAAAAGGAAAAAAAAATTACGAAATATTTCTTTTCTACTTTCTTTTAGATTAATAATTGTATATTTCATAATAAAATCCTAAAATTCTGAACGTTCAAATGAACGAAATTTATTTACTTCTTCTAAAAATTAAATTTTTATTGCAATTATTTTGTGTCATTAAGAAAAAAATTAATTACTAAGTTTGTAAATGTAAAAATTTAGTTTTTAAATTTTTTATGATTTGTAATTTATCAAACTATCATACCCCTAAAGTTCTGAATGTTCAAAAGAACGAATCTTTTTATTACTTATTTTAATGTTTGAATTTTGGTAGAAAATATTAATTTACAAATTAAAAAAACAAATTATTTTCTTAATATTTGTGTTATATTTTTTAAATTGTCATTTAAGGATAATAATATTGAAAAATATTGAAAAGAAAAAAAATTTCGTTCATTTGAACGTTTAAAACTTTAGAGACTTTATAATTGTATACTGTATATTTCTATTTTTTATAATAAAATTATTTGAAAATTAACAATATTTGATGTCAATAAAGTCAAAACGATTGAAGAAATTAATTTATCCCCTTGAATATGGGAATTGATCGATAAAAAAATTTGACAATCATTGCTTCTTTATTGTGCGGAACATAAATGACTCGTCATTTCCTCGCGGAAACAAAAATATAATGAAATCGTCTTTTCCGAAGATGATTTTATATAATAGTTATTCTCTCTTGATTCGATTCCCCCTTTTTTTCATTAATTTCCTCGAGGTTTCTTTTTATCACGTATATATAGATATTGTATAAGAAATATATAATATAGACTATAAGTTTCACTATAAAAGACAAACTGTCTGTATTATGTTTCGTTTTTCGATCTTCTAGTGATATAGTGCGATATAATTAACTCATTTGTAAACTTTTCTCCAATAAAATAATATTTATCTCCTCGATTCGGTCATTAATGGCATTCGACAGTATGTCTCGAGGAATTGCGATTAATATAAGACGAGGAAAAAACACGAAGAAAAAAAGAAGAAGAAAAAGTGGTCTTTTCTGCTATTATTATTTTTCAATTCGATACGATCCATTTATTTATACAATCGTTATTAATTTATTATTATTACCTATTAATATTTTCTATTATTATTATTATTACTACTTTTGTTACTATTATTATTATTATTATTATTATTATTTTTTTTTTATTATTATTATTATTATTATAACTACTATTTTTGTTACTATTGTCATTATTTATTATTATAAAACTAATTATTATTACAAAATTATTCCTGGAATGAAATTATTATTACAAAATTTTTTATTCTAAATATGAATATAAATAGTAAAAATTTTTGCAGGAATTCAATTATGTTTCAATAAAATTATTAATAAATATTATTATTAAATACCTATATTATTAATTTATACTAACTGAAATTTAGAATTCTGATTATAATAAGTTATTAAAATTTTAAAAATTAATAAACAAGGATAACTAATTAGTAAATTATTCAATAATAATTAAATTTTTTTTGTTTTAACCTGAAAATATTTAAAAATTTATATTTGAAAATAAAAAATTTAGGAATTGGCATAAGAATTTTAACATAATTTTTAATTCTTAATATAATTATTAAATAAATATTAACTGTTATTTTAATAAAATTTCATAAACGAATACAATTATTGTCTAAAATTTTAATAAATCCATCAAAGCAATTCAATTATTTTTTTACTCGTAAAATGTTTGCAAAAATTCAATTATTTTAAAGAAAATTTTCACAAACGAATTAAAT
The DNA here is from genome assembly GCA_032873175.1 of Leptopilina drosophilae. Taxonomy (NCBI): domain Eukaryota; kingdom Metazoa; phylum Arthropoda; class Insecta; order Hymenoptera; family Figitidae; genus Leptopilina; species Leptopilina drosophilae. The sequence continues at coordinate 64,883,913 of CM065478.1, forward strand.
TTTTTAAATTTTTATAAAATCTTTGCGAAAAGTGGATTATTTAATAAAAAAAAATTTCACGAATGAAATAAATTTTTTTTTAACTCGTTACAAAATATTTTGTTTTAAACTTTCAATTATTTTCTAAAATTTTAATAAATTCATCGAAACAATCCAGTTTTATTTATAAATAGTGGAATTCTTTGAAAAAATTCAATTATTTTGAATACAATTTGAATAAAATTTTATAAAGGGATTAAATTTTTAAACAAATTTTAATAATATTTTTCGAATGAATTTAATTGTTTTTAAAAATTTTAATAAATATTATGAATAATTTTATTTTATTTATGAATAGTAAAATTCTTTTAAACATGAATTATATTTAAAATAAGTTTACGAAAGCCTTCATTTTTAAAAAAATTTTCAATAACATTTTTGCTAGAAATTTTATTGACTTTTAAAAATTTTAATAAATCCTATGAATAATTTAATTTTATTTATAAATAGTAAAATTCTTTTAAAAAATCAATTATATTCAAAATAAGTGCACGAAAGAATTCAATTTTAAACAAATTTAAATATTTTATAAAGTTTTAATTAAATACATCGAAAAAATTTAATTATTTACTAAAATATATTAATAAACCCTTCCAAACAATTCAATTATATTTATACGTCGGTGAAGTTTGCAACGTTTATGATCAACGATTGAAAGAAAAAAATTTATTTTCCTACCAAAAATGACATTTTTTGTTCATAAATATTTTTTTTGTGAATCATTATTTAAAAAAATAAGTTTACTATTTTTCTTTGCCAAAATTTGCTTAAAAAATAATTTTTTTCTGAAATCGTTGATTATAAACGTTGTGAACTTCACCAACGTATATTTATAAATAATAAAATGCTTTGCAAAAAATTAATTATTTAAAAAAACACGAAAGAATTTAATATTTTTCTTAATTCGTTAGAACATTGTTCAAAAAAATTTAATTACTTACTAAAATGTTAATAAAATACAATAATTTGAAGGGTCAGTTTCAATTTTAACAAAATTTCAAAAACTTGAAAGAATATAATATACATAAAAAAGCAATAATAATAATTATAATATTATATTTATATTTTTTGTTCTTATATTTAATTTATTTTCAAAACTTTTAATTCAAACTATTAAAGAAACTCCATTATTTAAAACAAAATTAAAAGTAGTTATTCAAAAAGAATATTATTAAAATTTTCAAAAATTTTAAGAAAATTCTTAATAAAAATTAAATTACTATTTACCTAAATAATAAATTTTTTCAAAGAAATTATATTATTACCAAATTTTTTTTATAAAATTCTTTTCAACAATTCAATGATTATTTTAATTTAAAAATTGAATATTTGAATAATTCTGGATTCAAACTTTTAAAAAATTCAATTAATAACTAGTTTAGTAATAAATTATTTTTATTTTTTGAAAATTGTAATAAAATTCTTGTCAAAAGTTCAATTATTTTCTTCATAAATAATATTTTTCAGAATGAATTCAATTATTTCTACAAATAGTAATTTTTTTTGCAATAACTCAAATATTTTTAAAGAAAATGTTAATTAAATTTTACGAATGAATACAATTTTATTATTTCCTAAAATTTTAATAAATCCTTTGAAACAATTCAATTATTTTTTTAAACAATTTTAATGACAATTACCATTTTTCGGAGCAATTCTATTATTATTAAATTTTTTTGATAAAATTCTTTGTCACAATTCAATAGTTTTCAAAACATTAATTTTAAAATTTAAAATATTAAAAAAAATTTTTTTATGTAAACAACAACTAAATTTAAACTGCGAATAGATTATCGGAATACAACGATTATTATTGAAATAGCAGATTTTTTACTTATTTGTTATTGAGATTTTGATTTCTATTTAAGAACTATAACTCCACTTTTATTATTATCATTATTATTAATATTTTTACTATTTTTGTTATTATTATCATTATTATTATTGTTATTGATATAATAATTATAAGATGTTATTATTATTTTATTATTATTATTATTAATACTTATTATAATTATTATTAGTATTACCTACATTATTAGCAATATCTATTATTATGATTACCAATATTGTGTTTGTGCATTGTACCCATAATTAGGTCAGAATAGTAAATTAGGTCAATTTTCACACTTGTATATTTTTTCTTCGACATTATTTGCGAAAGACATGTGAAATATTTCTTCTTGTTGAGAATTAATTAACGAGGGTCGATATTAAGGTAAACATCAAAGAAAAGTTGCAACATAATTAATCGTAACCTCTCAACTGTCTTTCAAGACAGTTGAATTTTTTTTCTTTTTTTTTCGAGAGAGAGAGAAAGAAAAAAAGTTTCTCTTCACGATTTAATGAAGTTTGACACAAGGATTTTTTAATCAAAAAATAATTTTAATTACAAACTTGTTAAGAGGGCAATTATTGTTTGCCTTTATAATTTGCTTCCAGTTGCGAGAGAGAAATTGTGAATAAATTACACGAGATGGAAAATAGGAGGAGAAAAGGGGGTGATTAGGGGGCGGGGAGGAGGAGGGAGGGAATCAATATCTTATAAGAATTTTCATAATTATACTCTTGATAATATTATTAATTGAATATACTTCCAAAGAGTTACAATTAAAAGTAACAATCAAGAGAGTCATACAGAGAGGAGAAATTTTACAATAATTCTTCATCAACTTCAAAAGGAAATTTCTTCAATATAATTACATTTCTATTACATTATATTGAAAAGAACAAATTTCCAATAATTGTTTCTTATACTCTCGAAATTCTATTTCTTTTATAGAAAAATTAAGTGGGAAATAAAATTAAAATAAAGAGAAAATTAACAGTAAACGTAAAAAAATAATAATATTAATAATAAGAATAATAATAACAATAATAATATCTATTAATAATGTTTTATTGCTGACGTACTTATTTAGTTAAATAATTATTAAACATTAGAAATAATTATTAATTGCAATTTTTTTGTTTTTACAAAAAATGAAAATTGAGGGAAAAAATGAAAAGAAACTTATTTAATTAAACATTAGAAATTAATACTAATTGAAATATTTTTGTTTTTTTTTTAAATAAAAATTGAGGAAAAGAAAATGAACATACGGAAAATATTTATGAGATTCAGTTGATAAAATATTATTATAAAACAAAGAAGAAAAAAGATAATGTAAGAACGTGAAAAGTTTGTACGTCGGTGGTTTTGATTTTAGAATTGTGGCAAGTTTTTGAAGGTAATTGTCTAAACAAATAGAAAGCGTACGAATTCGACAAACCAACAAAATTTAAATTCAAACATTGCACTTTCCAGCGTGTAACTCTCGCGCTCAAGAGATTTGCATACGTGATCTACTATTGTGCACTCGCGTATAACTTTCTGTTTTTGTGTCGACAAATGCAATTTCTGATTTCGTATCTTTTTGGCCATTTTCCCTTGAAAATTACTGCACGAGAGATAGCTACCAGAATGAAAACCTCTGGAATGAAATGAAACACTGTTTGCTTTAATTATTATTATTTACAAAATATTATTCAAACGCAATTTCTTAATTAAAAAAGTGCAAAACATTACTTTTTTTCCCTTTTACTTTTACTTTTTATTTTAAAGTATTCAGAAATATTCGAAAATATTTTTTTTAATTAAGACTGCTTCTATTCTTTATTTTTTTTTAATTATAATAAGTAAAGTTCAATATAAAATCAGAAACTAGAACTCAATTTCACTCAATTTTTATTTATTAATAATATTCAAAAATATTCAGCGAACAAATAGAAATTGAGACTAACTCGAAATCAGATGCAGATTGAGATGAAGAAAGAAATTAATTAAAAAGCCCCCTGCACTTTTTTTTGTAGAAACTTTCTGTTTGAAAATTGCTTTATATATTATATAATATAAAATGTATGTATACATATATACAGAGGTCAGCAATACAATTATGTTTGAAGAAGGGAAATTGAATATAGTTCGCAGTTAGTAATAAAAGTGGAAACTTTTCTCATAGGATTCGGTGTAGAGTTAAATCAATAAAGGCTCAGAGTTTAATAAAGTGCTAAGAGAATTCTTACAATTAATACAATAATAAGTCCTCTGCGCTGACAAGAGGAAATTCAATTAAATTGACGAAGAAAAATCGGCACCTAAGGTCATACTCTGGTAGCTTGCTTCATTTTATAAACTTCATTCCCCAAGTCTCTGCTCTGTACTCGTTGGCAATTTTTTTTCTTCTATATACATATACCTCCACAGATTATATACTGAAATTGAGTCTTTTCAAATACATTTTATAAACCGTTGAGTGATTTGTATTTTTTTCTATTTTTAATATTATTTTAGTTATTTTAGAGAATTTTTAGAATTTTCTAATTTAAAATTTTTATTGTTTAAAAATATTGTAGCCTCGTTGTATAAAATTTTATTTTTATAACTATTACATGGGTGATTCTTCTAAAAGTGACACTTTTAAACTGTGCACTGGGAAAACGATTTATTTGATTCAAACATATTTTGCTTAAATCAAACTTAAAATATCTTTGCTATACAGTCAAACAAATTTAAGTTTAATTGAAACATATTTTTTGGTTCATTTATAGAAATAATATATTTAATTCAAACATAATTTATAGTTGATTTTAAATTATTTATCTTCGACTTTTAAGTTTAAATCTAACGTAAAGTTTTTAAACATATTTTTTGTTTAAACCAAAACAGAAAATATGTTTGAATTAAACATAATTATTGAAACAAAAATTATTTTCGAATCAAAGTAGTAAATATTTTCTGTATATTGGAATTAAGCTTACAAACCTAATTTCAATGACACAAAATCACTTAAAATTATTTTTTTAATTGAAACGAGTACAATATTTTTTCAGTGTAGTTTTTAAACTTATTTTTTTTGTTCAATTATATAGTTTTTATTCTATTAAAACTATTTAATTTCATACTCAAGAGTAAGATTAGGTTGTGCAAAATTAATTCTTGAAAATATTAAAGTTTTTCTCCTTTGAAAAATATTATTTTTCCTCCATTATATTAGTTTTATTTAATTCGCGAGTTTTTCTATTAAAAATCCACACTAATATCATTAACGAAATGGAAAATAAAATTACACTGCTTAAAAATGAATAATTTGCATATTTTAATACCAAATATATAAGATCCTAAAGTTCTGAACGTTGAAATGAACGAAATCTATTTATTTCTTCTAAAAATTAAATTTTTATTGCAATTATTTTACTTCAAAACCAAACAAATTAATTACTGAGTTTGTAAAAGTAAAAATTTAGTTTTTAAATATTTTTATGATTAGTAATTTATTAAAATATCTTCAATAAAAATTATTTCGTTCATTTGAACGTTCAAAACTTTAGGATCATAAATTTATTCAATTCGATTAAAATATAAATTTATTTAAGGAATTCGATTTAATGTAATTTAGGTTAATTTTTTCAAAGCAATGCAGATAAATACTTAAAACAAAAGAAAATCGCGCATATTTCAAGGAAAAAGCTTCGGAGATATAAATTAAATTTTTTTTACGTTTATTTACATTAGGGTAAAATTAAAATATTTTTTTTCTGTAAAATATACAAATCTCACACCCTCATTTTATATTGCCATTGAAATATTCTGTTAAACTTACTTCTACATTCAGTTATTTATTAAAAAGAAAGGCTTCGGAGATGAAATTGAATTTTTACTCGAAGCAAAATGTAAATTTCGATTATTTATAACAGCAGTAATTTTTCTCCTTTTTTTACATAAAATATAGAAAAATTAAACGTCAGATTCTCAGCTTTATTTTAATGTGCATTGAAATTTTGTTTAAGATATTTTTAATGTATAAAATATCAGTAATCACTGTGAAGTAATTTTAACTTGAAACTGAAGACAAAGTTTAAACATTTTCATCAAAAATAAAAGTGAAGTCTAAAATTTTTTAAAATGCATATAACGATAGAAAAAACATTGTAATTTCTGACACTATTTTAAACAAATTTCTGAGAATTTGAAAAAATACCTTGAAAATTTAGTTTTCTTATAAAAGTCCTATTGGAGACATGTTGAAAAGGCTTCGGAGTTGAAAGTAATTTAGTTATTACATAAATTCAGTTGAATTAAATTATTTAATTTTCCTTTTGAAAATTTTAAGTTAGTACTAAATTTTTACTGTGAAAATTGATAATTCTTTGAAATGTCAAATTTTAAAATAAATTAAGAAAATACATTTTTTTTTTTTTAAATTTGTTTATTTCCAATGTCAGTAAGTAGTAAAGTTCAATTTTAGTCAGAAAAAAAATTTTCCCGCCGTAATGTTAGACTGGAAGTAGTAAAGGTCAGTTTTAGTGAGACTTCGTTTCTTTTCGATGTTATTTTTACAACTATTACTTAAGATAGCAACTTTCAGTAAACCTAAATTTTCTAAAAGTTTACTAAATTATTTTTCAGTAGTATAAGACTTTTTATGTCAGACCACATTATTTTTGTTAAAAAGTAAAATTTAAACATTTTGCAATGTTAAAATTACCTTAGTTTTAAAAGATCGTTTCTTAAACCTCGTTCGATTAATTGCAGTATCAATTTCTGATCTTAAATTAGTAAAAACATTTTCAAATTCGGATTACTGTTTTTTTGTTCTTGAATTTGTGTATTTTTACTAATAATTAGTAGCTTTTAGTAATTTATTAATGAAATTTTCTGATTTAAAAGCAAACTAACTAAAGTAAAGTATAAGACCTTTTTACAAATTTAAAGAGCAGTAGGTAGTAAAATCACTGTCGGATTAAAAGTTTCAAGTTTTTTCAACTTATTTCTCAGTAGTATACAACTTTCTATGTTAGTCAATATTTGTTATAAAAAAAACCAAAACTTTTAAATTATTTGTAATATAAAAATTTTAATAGTTTTAAGAAATCATTGTTTCTTTTTGAATTCATGAAATTAGAATAGCAGTAAGTAGTAAAATACAAATTTAGTCAAACTGAAGATTCTCTGTTGTAATTTTTGTTCGCAAAGTAGTAAAGATCGGTTTTAGTCAGACATCGTTCCTTTCAATGTCTGCAATGCTATTATTTTTTACAGTCACATTCACAGTTTCAACATGACTAACTTTTGACTTTTGCTAAATTATTTTTTAGAATTATAATACATTTTATGTTAAATAATAATTCATTATGTTTATTATTATACTTTATTTTAAAAAATTTTCAAACGTTTTTAATTAATATATTTTAATGAATTATGAAAACTAATGAATTAGCTTCTTTCTGTTTTTTTAATTAAAGTAATAATAAGTTGAAAAATGCAATCTTAGTACTACAAATTATTTTTTGTTGCAATTTTTAAATTAGTAGTGAAAGTCAGTATTTGTCAGGCACATTTTTCTTACAATTCTCATCGAATTTTGCTTTTATCACTAAATCATTTTTTTTAAAGTTCATGTTTTGAATTTTTATCGAATTTTGATCTCATCAAGCTATAAAACATTTTTTTTAAGTTCACGGTAAATCGTTAGGTATTAAAATAACACCAAAAAGAATTAAAATAATCCAATTTAGTGCTATTTTAATCCATTTTGTTGTTATTTTAATACCTAACGATTTACCGTGTTTATGTTTTTTAAATTAGTAAGAAAAAATGAGTTTTCGTATAATAAAATTAAATAATAATCATATTTATTTAACATTCTTAACCTGAAAAGTATTTTTTTTAAATGTTAAAGCTTTTGTGAATATTAATTTTTTATTCGGCAATTTTTTCATGGGTAAAAGAACATATTTTTGACAAAATTACGTATGAACTTCAAAGTCTATCAATATAAATACAAATTTTTTTAGATTTAGAAATTATTTCCATTTACTGCAAAGAAAAATTCGTTTACATCTTAGCTGACAAAAGATCTTTCGTACTTACTTTTAATAATAAAAGATAATAGTTAAGTTCCTAGCTAAAAGTTCTCTTTCCTAGTTTCTAGCTAAAAATATAGTTAATTAATAATAATAATGAAAAAAAAGATTGAAGGAAAATATTTTAAAAAATCGATCTTTGCTTAGTTAATTTTACTTGACTTACAATTGTCAATCAAAAAAAGATCTACAATTGCCAATCAAGTAAAATTAACTAAGCAAAGATTGATTTTTAAAAATATTTTCCAACTTTTTTTTATTTAAAAAAACATTAAATTTTGGTTTATAAATATATTTTCTACTCTCTCTTCCTTTCTCCTTCTCTCTCTCTCTTTTCTCTCTTTATATTTCCATCCACTTATCCCTTGTCATCTTTCCTTTTTTTTCCAATCGTCCCAAAAGCTTTTGCTCGACGCTCTTACACGTTTATCAAACAATCGGCTCTTCTTGTCTCACGTCAGAGAAATATAGTGAATGCGTCGTTCTCTTTCCTAACAATACTCTAGTTACAAAGTCAACAAAGTTCCGTTTATATATGAAGTCTTATTGCGTTTTCCAAGAGTGCGTGAATTCCAAAGAGGTACCAATACATATATACACAAAGAGATAGAGACAGAGGATCGAGAGAAAGGAACATTGAAAGACAGGAGAGAGAGAGAGAGAGAGAAAGAGACAGAGATAAAGCAAAAGGGTTGACGATGAAGCGAAAGTAATGCCAAAGCGAACAGGAAATAAGAGAGAAACAAGAAACAACGTCTTTGAGAGAGTGGAAAAAAGTAAATTGGCAGAGACTAAACGAAAGTGGGGAGAGAAAGAGAGAGAGAGGGGGGGATGATAGATAAAGGAGTTGATGTAGTTTTCTCAGTTCCTGCACTCTCTTTTGCTTCCCCCTCCCCCTTTCTTTCTCTCTTTCTTATTCTATTCTTTCTGTCTTTATCTCTTTCTATTTCTATCTCTCCCTATCTTTCTTATTCTGTCCTTTCTGTCTTTATCTCTTTATATTATTTATTATTATTATTTATTTATTATTTTATTATTTTTTTTTTATTTCTATCTCTTTCTTTCTCTCTCTTTCTTATTCTATCCTTTCTGTTTTTATCTCTTTTTATTTCTATCTCTCCCTTTCTGTCCTTTCTCTCTCTCTCTCTTTCTTATTCTACAGCCAGAGAAATTAAATTTAAAAAAATAATTAATAATAATAATAATAATAATAATAATAATAATAATAATAATAATAATAATAATAATAATAATAATAATAATAATAATATTAATAATAATAATATAATAATATTACAATAATAATAATAAGTTTTAATAAAATTTTATTTATCTCAATTATATGCTTTATTTATGACAAATATAAATTTTATTTAAAACAAATAAAAAGTCTAGTTGGTTCTGAGACAAATATACGTTTATTTAAGTCAAATAAAATATATTTGGTTTAAATAATAATTTTCTCTGGGTGCATCCTTTCTGTCTTTATCTTTTTCTACCTCCCTTTTTCTGTCTTTTTTCTCTCTCTCTCTTTCTCTCTTTTCTTCTTTTTATCCTTTATCTCTGTCTCTCTCTCCTATCTCTTTATAAATTTCTCCTTAACTCCCTCCCCTCCCCTCTCTCTCTCTCTCTTTTCCAGTGACGGAATCTGAAAAGCTGTTTGGTGAAGAAGACGTTGGTTGAGTGAAACTAGGAAAGAAGGATGGGAAGCTAAGAGGGGTGAACTAAAGGTGGAAAACTTGTATCGATAAACGTGAAGGGAGTAAAAGAGAGAAAGAGAGAGAGGAGAGAGAGCCCCTATACCTACCTGTAATTCCGACAACCTGTTGGCACAAATTACACACTTTAGCGTTATGTCGCTTGTCGTTGCAAAACGGGTAGCGTTCATTAACGAACTCCACTCAACGAGAAGAGTGGCACACGAATCTCTAATTACGAGAGGTAAATTTTCCCTCAGTTATCGCTTTACCAGCAACTAAATAAATATATCTTTATTGTCCCCGCTTTTCATAAAGTGGAACATTTTTATATGTTCCTTTTCTTTTCGCATATATTAATATTTCGTTGTATATAGATATATATTACGAAAGTCGTATTGTTCTCGTATCTTCAATTATTTTCTAATTGAAAGAAGGAGGTATTCTTTTTTTTCGGGAGAGGCGAAAAAAAATCACTTTGATCATGACTAGGAAGAAAATTCTTTCGGACTTTAGATTGAATTCTTGCGAATTTTAAGACAGATTGAAAAACAAAATTTTGATCTTCGAAAAGAAAATTCTATCGGACTTTAGATTGAATTCTTTCGAATTTTAAGACAGATTCAAAAACAAAATTTTGATTTTCGAAAAGATTGTAAAGTTCTGAACGTTCAAATGAACAAAATTTATTTATTTCTTCTAAAAATTAAATTTGAATTGCAATTATTTTACTTCACAGCAAAAAAAAATTAATTACTGAGTTGGAAACGTAAAATTTTATTAAAAATTTTTTTTTATGATTAGTAATTTATTAAAATGTCTTCAATAAAAAATATTTCGTTCATTTGGACGTTCAAAACTTGGGGATCATATTTTCCCTCAATTTTTTTTATTTAAAAAACATTATCTAATTTTCATTAATTTTCAATTTTATTGAATTTACACTTGAAGATTTTATTCTTTAAAATTTTCTAGAATACAATTGAGGGGTTGGATGCTATAATGTGTTAAGCGCCATGTTAAGTAAATGTCGCGTAACATGTTATAGCATCCAGCCCTTCAATTATTTACAAAATTTTCAATTAAAATTCTTTAAAAGTTAATTTTTACAAATTGTAATAAAATACTTGAAAAGATGATTTATTTTCAATTAAATTTTACAAAATTTCAATTATTCACATTTTTTTTATTAATACACTGAAAGAAAGTTAATATAAATTTTTGTAGAAGTATTTTACAATTTGGGGAAAAAGTGCAACAAACTGAAATTTTGATATAAAAAATGCTAAAATTTAAAAGAGACTACACCCAGAAAAATGGTATATTTGTCTTAGAACCAACTAGACTTTTTATTTGTTTCAAATAAATTTTATTTAGTTTAAATAAAATGTTATTTAATTAAAATATATGTTTTACTTATGTCAAATATAAATTTTATTTAAGACAAATAAAAAGTCTAGATGGTTCTGAGACAAATATACGTTTATTTAAGTCAAATAAAATATATTTGGTTTAAATAATAATTTTCTCTGGAACTTTATAAAATTCTGAACGCTCAAATGAACCAAATTTATTTATTTCTTCTGAAAATTAAATTTTTATTGCAATTATTTTGCGTTACTATCTACAAAATTAATTTTAGAGTTTCTGAACGTAAAATTTTATTTAAAAAAATTTTTTATGATTAGTAATTTATTAAAATATCTTCAATAAAAAAAATATTTCGTTCTTTTAAACGTTCAAAGCTTGGGGATCATTTTTCGAAAACATTGGTAGGAATTTTGTCCTTTTTATTTGTAATCATCCGATTTTGCTCGTCCTGGCAATTTACAAATCTTGCATCCAGAGAAAAAAGTTATTTATTTTAACTAAAAGTGTATATTTCAAAAAAATTTATTTGTTGCAAATATTTGTTCAAAATAAATATATTTTGCAATTTAGGAAATAGTATGTTTGTAGCGAATAAAAAATATATTTGATTCAAATAAATGTTTGTTTGACTTATAAATAGACGTCTGCGCATATTGCATTACTAAAAAAATAAGATGTTTTGCTTTTAACAGTTTAACGCGTAAAGTATAAAAGATTTATTCCTTATGAATAGTTGACAAATTTAATTAATTTAAGTACAAAATTTTTCTTTTTAAGTGAAAATTTTAATTAGTACAAAGTAACTGACTTGTATATAATTTAATTTACATTTTAGTGTCTTATTTGAGATTTTGTGAGAAAAATGTGACAGTGGACTTTTATATACGAAGTGAAAAAGTAAAGTAAAATGACTGAGAAGATCTGAGTTTATTTAACAAATATTCTTGTAAAAATAAACATTTATTTTACAGAATATTAAAAGTTTCATTAGTGATTGTGATTGTTAAATTTATTTGAAGGTTATAAGTGAATTTTAATATCTCAGATTGCTTACAGGATTTATTAAGAATAAAACATATTTTTTATTTGGTCTAAATATAAAATATATTTAAAGAAAATATAAAAATTTTTTCACTCAAATAAAAATGGATATTTAAACGAAATATATGAATTCAAATAAAAAATATTATTTGAGCTAAATAAAAATCTAGTTAATTCTGTGATGAATATCCTTTTTTATTTGTTTCAAATAAAATTTTAAAGAAACAAATCGAAGTAATAATCAAATACAATGAAAAGAATTAGAAAAACATTTCCAAATAAAAAATTAAAATTTTTTTTTCAATCTTTGCACTAGATTTTGTATTTTCACATTATATGTATCTCCATCTTTCTCTAAAGTATATTTTGAATTCCAAGAGAGAAATTAGAATCATATTCTCGTGAGATGTTTAATAAAAGGAAACTCCCTTTTCTGTTTCTGATTCATTGTTCCAGAAACTGCACTTCAAATAAATTATTGTTCGCTTTTCTGCTTTGAATGATAAGAATGTTAAAAGACGTTCGAATTTCTTGGACAGTGAAATTTGTCAACATTATTCAGGATTTTCGGTTCGAAAAAATAAATAGTAAAAAGAAAATAATGAAGAGAGAAAAAGATAAAGGAAAATTAAATTTACTCAAAGAAAAATATTTTTGCACTGAACTTTTTTATCTTGAGAAGGAATTCTTATTGTTGAAAATTTGATATGGAGGAAAGTTCTTTATGACGACTTTCAAAAGATTGGTTCTAGAGATTGATTTTCTTCTTCAACTATATTCTATGTTTATATATATAATTTTTCTAGAATATTTTATATTTGTTATAAACATTTATGTATTATTTATTTATTATTTATATATTATTTATTAATTTCTTATTCATTTCTTATTTATTTATTATTTATTTATCATTTACTTATTATTTACTTATTATTTATTTATTTATTTATTATTTATTATTTATTATTTATTATTTATTATTTATTATTTATTATTTATTATTTATTATTTATTATTTATTATTTATTATTTATTATTTATTATTTATTATTTATTATTTATTATTTATTTATTATTTATTTATTATTTATTTATTATTTATTTATTATTTATTATTTATTTATTATTTATTATTTATTTATTATTTATTTATTATTTATTTACTATTTATTTATTATTTATTTATCATTTACTTATTATTTATTTCTTATTTATTTACATTATTATAAGTTGTTTCTAGTTTTTAATGAATAGAATTTTTTCACGAATAAACTTTTTTTACAAAGTCAATTGTTACTAAGGTCTATTTTCATAAAAGTGCCTTTTTACTAACAAATTTTTTTTACAAATTTTACTGATAATTAATAATAATTTTTATGTACGATTCAAATTTATAGAGACTACTGAATTTCTGTTTTATTCACTATGAAAATATATAATATTTTAGAAATCAAAAATCAAACAAAATTTTTTTCAGTTTCGCTTAATTAAACGTTCTGCAAAAATTATTTCTTTTAAACAACAGCAATAATAATTTATTTATAAAAATTATAATTGTACTATAAATAGGTGTATAAATATTTAATTCATTAATTAAGAACCTATTTATTTTTTTAATTATCAAATTTAAAAATATATATGCTACATTTCTGTGGGTAATATTCACGAACAGAATATAAAATAAAGTAAAAGTAATTAACAATTATTATTAATAATTTTTAGTTTTTATTTTTTTTAAGTTTTTAATTTTTTTAAAAATATTATTATTTATAAATAATAATTGATTAATAAGATAAAATAAATAATAATTTATTAATAATATAAAATAAATAAATAATAAATCTTTACATTATAAATAAATAATTTTATTATAAAATAGATAAAAACCATGCGAATTTATTAAGTTCTAAATAAGAGTAAATGGAATAATTAATATTTGAAATGTTTTGTAAATATTTCGGAGGGGAAGGAAATAATGGTAAAATATACCACTGCCACTGAGGTAATTTATAATTACCGAAGGTAGATATGCTTTTACGACTGCTTTTGCCATTAAAATTTACATTTTCGTTTGCAACCTTTGATAAATAATTAAGCAGAAACCAAAATTTTGATCCGTTTTCATTTTGAATTGCGCTTTTATCTCTCAAAGAGATTTGTATTCATAATTTCCTAATAGCATATTGAAATGTCAGGAAGTGAGTAAGTTTTAGCTGCAGTGAAACTTAAAGCCAAAAGTCATTTAATTTACACATTTTGCAGAAAATACATATGAATTTTTCTTTACAGAAGAATTTTCATTTGATAAATTTTTCTTTAGTAATATTAATTAATATCAGTCTGAAAAAAAAATTTAATTCTTTTATTTTAGTCTCGGACCGTGTTTAGTCAAAAACTTAAAACATTCACAGTTCTTATGATCCCAAGTTTTGAACGTTTAAATGAACGAAATACTTTTTTATTAAAAATATTTTAATATATTACAAATAAAAAAAAAAGTTTAAAACTAAAATTGTACTTTTACAAACTCAGTAATTAATTTTTTGGATAGTGAAGCAAAATAACTGCAATAAAAATTTAATTTTTCGAAGAAGTAAATAAATTCCGTTCATTTGATTCCGTTCAGAACTTTAGGATCCTCAGTTCTTGTCATTTTTTTAACATCATTACAACAGGAAATTTAAAAATTAAAGAAATTTTTTTTTATTAAGTTAATTAATTTAAGTTATTTTTTTATTAATTACAATTTGTTTTATTTTCAAATTTTCCGGTAATTTTTAAATTTAAATGTTTTCAAGGCATTTTGGGTTAAAAAAGAAGGATAAAGATAACTCTTGTTATGGTTCCCTTCTTTAACTCGGTTTTAGTCATAGAGCTCGCGAGGAATGATATGAGAATTTCAGGAATTTACAACCTGAGCTTTAGACTAGAAACGCGCTTTTGAGTTTGCTATGCAACCTCGTAAATTTCTTCGTTACTTACATCTTAGTTTAATATCGCTCAAGAGCATTTTTAAGAGTTAAAAATCGGTCTAACATTTTTCAGGATATAGTGCAGCTACAATCTTGAAGAATGGACCCTACTCATCTCTCTCTCTCTCTCTAAAAAAAAATTATATACATAGATACACATGGAGACCGAAAAAAATATACTGGAAAAAAATACGTGAACATAAACTAGGTCAAAAGCAGTATGTCAGTACATAAAGCATACACGGCATTCAGAATGGTTCTTATTCGAACCGATAAAGTGTCATACCATCGAATACGTATCGTAATATCCTGCCTATCGTATTAACGAATT
Source organism: Leptopilina drosophilae (assembly GCA_032873175.1). Taxonomy (NCBI): domain Eukaryota; kingdom Metazoa; phylum Arthropoda; class Insecta; order Hymenoptera; family Figitidae; genus Leptopilina; species Leptopilina drosophilae. The sequence goes on from CM065478.1 coordinate 64,899,269, forward strand.
TTTCTTCCCCAAAGGAATGCATTCTCGACACCTAGAAATTTCTCCTCTTTCTAGGGCAATAATGCTTTATCGAAATGCATGCGCTCTCCATTCCCATTACGATTCTTCGATCCTTTTGCTTTCTCTCTCGCTCAATCATTTTTATTACTACTGCGAGTATGTACTTATACACTCACGCTTCGACATTAATAATTTTTAAAATTAACCCAGTTTTCGAAAAATAATATTTTCAGTATTAGGTTTTTTAATAGAATGTTTATTATTGTTTGGAAGAAGAAAATAATATTTTCACTATTAAAAGGTTTTTTATTTTCTTTCAAATATTATAATAAAGAGGGGTGAAAAAGTAATTTGATTTTGATTTTGCCAAAGAAAACTTTTTCAGTAGAAAAAAATTAATCAGCAATGCGACAAATATTTAATTTTATTTTTCCTCATTGTCAGATAAAATTTTGACTTCTTCCCCTACCCCAAAGAATATTCTAATTTCGTCTAAAAATTATTAGATACTGAAAACTGTTTACAAATTTCTTTAAAAGAAAAATTATTCCAAACAACATGAATATCTTCTTTTCTTTAAATAAATAATTGATTAAATATTAATATTTGTTTAAAATTTCAAATTACTTCAATTATTTTGATAAATTTTAATAATTTCTCTTTTTTAATTGAATTTTAGCAAAGAATTTTTCTGCTCATGAAGATCATTGAATAAAAAAAATTAATTAATTAATTAACTAATTAAAAAAAACGATAAATATTTTTCCAAAAAAGTGAAGATCAAAAAATTTAAATAGCCTTTTGTAATAAAATCCTTTCAAAGAATTTTATTGTTTTTACAAGTAGTAAAATTTCCCATAAGAATTCCATAATTAAAAAAAATTGTAATAACATTCGTTGGAAAAATTCAATTATTTTCATAATTTTTTAATTTAAGTCGAAAATATTCTACGAAAATTCAATAAATTCAATTAAAAAATAACTAATTTATTAAATAATTAAATGTCTGTTTAAATTTTCAAAATTATTTTAATTCTTTGGACAAATTTTATTAATTTTCTTTTTTAAATTGAATTTTAGCGAAGAATTTTTTTGTTTATAAAGATAATTGACATCATGACGAGAATTATTTTATCAACTGTGAGAATAATAAAATATCTAAAAATAATGTGAAAGTAAATTTATTTTCGTGATTAATATTATTATTTATGAAAATAATTGAATGTTGCAAAGAATTTTTATAAAAAATTGAATTGCGGGGAAAAGTTTTCATATTTATCAAGATAATTAATTTCATTCTTTGAGTTGCGTTAAAATTTTGGACATAATATTAAAAAAATATTAAAAACTTCAACTAATTTCAACATTTTGAAAATTGAAATTAAAATTCTATTTAAAAATAATTAAAGTTCTTCAAAGAGTTTTATTATTTTCGGTAATAATATTGTATCCATGTAAAAAAAATTATTTATAAAAATAGTTTCAATTATTGAGAAGAAAATTATGTGAAAGTATTTTTAAATAAATAATAATTGCACTTTTGGGAAATTTTGATTGTTTTTTTTTTTTAAATTGAATGTTTGCGTAGAATTTTCTAAAAAATTTTGTTATACGTAATTTAATTCTATTGAAGAACTTCATTAAAATCGTAGATTTCGAAAATAATTAAATTGTGGAAATTTATTAAAAATAATTAAAATTATTTAAAATGATTGAAATTTCAAGAAGATTTTTATTATTTCTAAAAATATTTGTAGTAGAAGTATTTCTAGTATTTTTCTTTAAGCTTTTGAACATAATTGAATTTTTGCGAAGAACTTTGTTACTTTTGAAAACATTATTAAAAAAATTATTTATAATATTATTATTTTGCAGAATTAACTTTTGTGAAAGTTATAAATTGATTGTATTTTTGGGAAATTTTCATTGTTTTTTAAAATAATTGAATGTTTGCGTAGAATTTTCTAAAATATTTTGTTATAAATAATTGAATTCCATTTCAATAGAATTCAATTATTTAAAACAAAATTTTTAGATATTGAAAATCATTGAATTGTGGAAATTTATTAAAAATAATTAAAATTTTTTAAAAATAATTAAAATTCAAAGAAGATTTTTATAATTTCTGAAAATATTTGCAGTAAGTATAGTAGTTCTAGTATTTTTCTTTAAGCTTTTGAACATAATTGAATTTTCGCCAAGAATTTTGTTTCTTTGGAAACATTATTTAAAAAATTATTTAAATTATTATTATTTTGAAGAATTGAATTTTGTAAAAGTTATAAATTATTACAGAAATTCAATTGCATTTCTGCAATAATTCATAACTTTTACAAAATTCAATTTTTTAGTTTTTTTAACTAAACTTCTTCTATGCATTTATTATTTTTCATAATTAACTAAATAGATATTTAAAATTTTTAAATGAAACTAATTTTAGAAGAATTTGCTTTATGGAAATTTAAAAAAATCTAAGTTCATTAAAATTATTATAGTTCAGAAAACCTTTCCTTCTTTATATGTATAAAATAAAAAAATGTTACTAATTCACTTGTACGTGATGCGAGTTCTAACCCTTTCATGTCTGAATATTAATTAAGGACTCGTGAAATGGAATAGTCGAATCTCCTTAGCAATTTCAAGCTCGCAACAACATATAGAAATAGGCACCTTTGACTGCACTACACTCCCTAAGGGCATTTTGTGGCAATTTTGACACGACCTGTAATGCCCTAACACTATATGCGAATTGAAAGAAATTCACAATAATTTTTGAAAGTTAATTTTCTTTCACTTTTGCATTTTATTGGTAATTATTTCTATATTTTACCATTTTAATTTTAATTCGTATAAAAACGATTTCTAACTTGATTTCATAACTTAATGCTTGATTTCTAATTGGTCAATTTTAATTATTTACAATAATAAATTAGTAGAAATTACTATTTGATAAAAAATCTACTTACAAAATTTGTATTAAATTTAAAAAATTTCCATTCATCTATATTATACTTTTTTATTCGATTTATTTTATTTTAACTTTTGTAATAAATTAGTATTTTATTAGTAGGAATTATTAGTAGGAATTTATGTTTTTTATCAAAATTTGCTACTTCAGAAGTAAAAAGTCAAACACTAGATAATTAAAATAAGAAAATAAAAAATTTGAGTAGAAATTTTTTTTTAATTTTAGTGTTTTTTAGTTTCATATACTTTCATTGATTTTAAATTTAGTTAAAACGTTAAAAGTGTTATTAGAATTTTTTAAGAAACTTATGGGGTACTCGCAGAAGTCTAATCAAAACTCTACCTTTTAGTTACATATAAAAATAGGAAAATTTTTAACGTAAAGGTTTTAATTTTTCTTTTTTAATTTTATATAAGAATTTTTTTATTATTATTATTTTTTTATTATTAATAAATAATAAAATAACAATAAGATTGTTATTCACATAGTCATGGTTTGTATACTAGTAATTTTTACACCAACAGCGAAAATTGACGGTCATTTCTCTTAGTTAGCAAATAAATTCGCAAATTGAAAATTATTTATTAACAAATTGAATTTTTTATATATTTATTTCTATGGTGGTTTTTGCGTTTATTTTTTCCCACGGCAAAAAGTTCAAAAGGTAACGTGCATTTATACATTTTTTCGCAACTCATATTCAAGAAAGTGGTTTTTATTGACACTTTCCATAAATCAATTTTGTTCTAGTAGTGAATATAAATTTACACGCAAATAGAAAGCTTGTGTATATGTGAGAGTGAAGGAGAGAGAGAGAGAGAGAGCCTCTAAAATAAAATGCAAATTTACTGCACACATTTCTCTATGTACTTTGGTCCCAAATAATTTACGAAACAGTTTTCAAAAGATGAAAGACGCTTTAAACAAGGTTGATTCACTGGAATAAAATAGAACAATACATCATCTACTCTTATTCGAACAACAAATTCACCTTGTCGCGTAAATATATATATATATATATATATATATATAAACTCACACACGTTTTATATTCAAATCCATTCCGATTCAACTCCATTTCTCTCAGTATTTAGAATTTTTCCCCATTCTCTGTAACTATAGAGTTTTTTTCTTTTTTTTTAAAAAAAACCCCCCTTGAAATTTCGAGAGTGTTGTCGATCACTTTTCTCGTTAGCAAATCAATTGTCTAAACTAGAAACATTGTTCTTTGTTGGAAATTTGTTTACCTGAGAAACAAAAATACAGAAGAATTTTTTTTCCATATAGAAAAAAAGGCTGTAAAACAAAATAGAGAAATTTTTTTAAGTTTGAACTAAAATATCGATAAATCGCAAAAATAAAAATATTGTAAAGCGTATGGATGATTCTTCGGAAAGTGACACTTTTTTATTCTTCGGTTTTTCAATTTATTTTTTTTAATTACATGTTTTTTCGATTAAAACTACTTATTTTCATTTTTAGATTTTTAGGATTAATTGAAATTAAAAGATTTTTAGGTGGCGCAAAATTAATTCTTGAAAATATTAAAGTTTTTCCCTTTTGAAGAAAATTATTGTTCCTTGATTAGATTAGTTTTATTTAATTCGCGAGTTTTTATATTAAAAATCCACGCTAATATCGTTCACGAAATGGAAAATAAAATTACACTGCTCAAAAATTAATAATTTGCATATTTTAATACCAAATACATTCAATTTGATTTAAATATAAAATTTATTTAAAGTATTTGATTTAATGGTAATTTGGGATAATTTTTTCAAAGCAATGCAGCTAAATACTGAAAACAAAAGAAAAACTCGCATATTTAAAGAAAAAGTCTTCGGAGATGAAAAATAAATTTTTTTCCACAATTATTTACATTCAGGCAAAATTAAAATATGTTTTTTTTAGTAAAATATACAAATCTCACACCCTCATTTTATATTACCATCGAAATGTTCTGTTAAACTTACTTTTACATTCAGTTATTTATTAAAAACGAAGGCTTCGGAGATGAAATTGAATTTTTACTCGGAGCAAAATGTAAATTTCAATTATTTAGAACATCAATAATTTTTCTCCTTTTTATAGATAAAATATATAAAAATTAAACGTCAGATTCTCTGGTTTATTTTAATGTGCATTAAAATTTTGTTTGAGATATTTTTTATGTATAAAATATCAATAATTATTGTGAAGAAATTTTAACCTAAAACTGAAGACAAAGTTTAAACATTTCTATAAAAAATCAAAGTGAGGTCTACAAATTTTTTAAAATGCACATAATGATAGAAAAAACATTGTACTTTTTGACACTATTTTTTAAAAATTTCTCAGAGTTTGAAAAAACCATAAAAATTTACTTTTCTTCTAGAAGTTCTATTGAAGACATGTAGAAAAGGCTTTGTAGATGAAAGTAATTTAGTTATTACATAAATTCAGTCGAATAAAATTATTTAAATTTCTTCTTAAAATGATAAATAAGTGCTAAATTTTTATTTAGAATTTTTTAAATTCTTGTAAAGAGTTTTATGGAAATTTTTGAAAATATTTTAATTTTTGCGAAGAATGTTATAATTATAACACTTTTAAAAACTATTACAATTTTTTTGACAAATGATATTCATTATGAAAATAATTCAAATCTAGTTAAGAATATTGATAAAATTCTATTTAAAGTAAATGAATTTTAATTAAAAATTGTACGAAAATTTTTCAAAATACTTGATTTTTGTGAGAAATTTTTATACCTATCTAGGAAAAGAATTAAATTCTTCCAAAATATTGAACTCAATTTTTTCTTGTAAATAATTTTATTAAAATTATCTAAACTAATAAATTTTATTAAAATTATCTAAAATAATAAATTTTATTACAATTTTTTTAAAATAATAAATTTTATGTAAAAAATTTTCAAAATAATTAAATTTTTTAGTACTCAGAATCTGATTAATTATGAGAACAATTCAATTCAATTCTCTTTTAAATGTTTATAAATTTTATAAACATTTTACAAAGTAATTCGATATTTACGAAAAATGTTATTAAAATTCTTTAAAGAAATTAACTTTCTAAAAAAAATTTTCTTTTATGAATATAATTGAAATTTTGTTAGAACTTAATTATAATTTTCAAAAATAACTGAACTTTTCAGAACAGTTAAATTCAAATTGTATTTAAAATTTTTTAATATATTAATTCCTATACAAAAATTTATTCTTTTGTATAGAAATTGAAATATTTTAAATACAATTTGAATTGAATTGTGTCTCCAAAATTTATCATTTTGTATAGAAATTGAAATATTTTAAATACAATTTGAATTAAATTGTGTCTCCAAAATTTATCATTTTGTATAGGAATTGAAATATTTTAAATACAATTTGAATTGAATTGTTCTGAAAAATTCAGTTATTTTTGAAAATTACAATCGAGTTCTAACAAAATTTCAATTATATTCATAAAAGAAAATTTTTTTTAGAAAGTTGCTAAAGTTAATAAGTGCTAAATTTTTATTATCGAAATTGATAATAATTATTAAAGAGTAGATTTTGTAAAATTAATCGAGACATAAAAAATTGTCACTTTCAGAAGAATCACCTATATAATTTCTCGTGTAACACAATTTTTTTTTAATTTTCGCAACACATTATAAATAAAAATAAATAAAAGTAAATAAAATATTCACCGCGCTACGAAATCGGTGTAACAATATTCAAAGCGACATTCCATCAAGATACGTTTAGAAATACTGTTTTATTCACAGGGTGAAAATAAAAGAAGAAGAATGAATTATTGGGTGGATTGTACCGATGAATATTTTACAGAATCAATACAATCATGAGAGTTTTTTTCTTTTTTTCTATTTTGCAAAAATAAAGATTATCTATTTTGTAAAAAAAATAAGTTTATCTATTTTGCAAAATCATGTGATTATTTATTTTGCAAAATCATACGATTATCTATTTTGTAAAATCACATGATTATATCTATTTTTCAAAATCACATGATTATCTATTTTGCAAAATCACATGATTATCTATTTTGTAAAATCACACGATTATCTATTTTGTAAAATCACATGTTTATCTATTTTTAAAAATCACATGATTACCTATTTTTAAAAATATACATGATTATCTACGATATACTTTAAAAGTATACATGATTATATAGCAAAATGAGAAGAAGAAGAAGTAGAAGAAAAATCGTTTCTCTAATGTTATCGAAGATTATCCAATCGCTGGTATACTTGTGGATAAGTAAAAGAAAAATATGCGGCTTCAAGAGATTCGAAGCCTGAAGCTAAGATGTTCTAAGTAAACACATTGTGGATCTCACAAAAGCCGATGTACACCGTTCCTAATGGGTAACTCACACTCAGCAAATGGAGTCACCGATCAATAAACAAAATAAATAGACTTCCATAACAAATTCCCCGGTGGTTTAGATACTCTTTTTATCTCTCTAGAATGCGGAAAAAAAGAATTGCAACTATTTGGTGTGGAAAAAAAGAAATTTTCCGCTCATTTGATTTGGTTAATCACAATTAACCATTGTTCTCTCGATTTTCTTTTTCTACTTTAAATAAATTTACTGTGATTTCGTTAAATTCAACACCTAATTATTTCTCTTTTTGGTAATGTTGGAAAAATTCTGAACGTTGAATAAACGATATTTATTTATTTCTTCGTCGAATTAAATTTTTATTGCAATATTTTTCCGTTGTACTGTAAAAAAATTAATAATAAAGTTTCTAAAGTGAAAATTTCGTTTTTTCATTTTCACTCTAATTAATAATTTCTGAAAATTTGAAAAAAATATTCCGTTTACCTGAAGGTTCAAAACTTGTGGACTATCTTCTAAAGATGATCTCTGAGATTGTAAATAAATTCTTTATTTTGTTAAATTGATTTTTTAAAATAAGAGAAATGGAATGAAAATTAATTATTAATTATTCATTTTCTACATTCAAATATTATTTACAATTTTTCAATAACTTCATGTCGAAAATTTAAAAAATTCCAATTATTAACTAATTTACTAATTATAATTATTACTATTTATTGTTTTCCCAAACATTAATAAAATCCTTCGTAGTATTTCAATTATTTTCAATACAATTTCAATAAAGTGTCTCTAAAGAATGCAATTATTTTAAAAAAACTTAATAACATGTTTTGTAGACATTCAATTATTATAAAAAATTTTTATTAAATAGTTTTACGTGAATTGAAACACTTTTAGTTAATTTTTAATTGAATACCACTAAAAAATTAAATTATTTTTGAAAATTTTAATTGAATTTTCATCAAGATTTTAATGATATTCATAAGTTGTAAAATTTTTCGCTGGGAGTTAATTATTTTTTTAAAGAATTTTAATAAAATTTACGAAACAAAAAGCAAACGAAAGCAACTAACTTTAAACTACGAACAGATTTACAGAAAAAAAGATTTTAAATATAAAACATAGATTTTCATTGATTCATTATAGTAATTAATTAATTTATCAACGTACCAATTATTTTTAAAATTTATTTTTTTCTTCCAATTATTTAAATTTATTTTTCATACTTTTCCTTTCCCTTAATTTATTTTCAAAAATATAAAAAAACATTTGTTTATACATAGAATATTTGTATAATTAAACTTAAATGTTGTTCTTGATAAAAGAAAAGTTTGATAATTTAAATAAAATGTGTAAAATTAGAAAAAAAAACATTTTGCTATTCAGAAGACAAAACTTTTGTTTAAATAAAATATAAATAAATATTTTACTTTTTACCAGAAACGAATTGTATTTTTAGATGTAAAAAATGTAGAAAAATATAAAAGAAAAAAAATTTGTAAAAATAAAAAAATGTAAAATAAAAACAAATATTTTCCTCTTTACAAAAAAAAAAATAGTACTTTAATTAAAGTATACAAAGATTGTAATTTTAATAATTGAAATTACAAATTTTATTTATACCGCATCTGAAGAATGAAAACATATGTTGTTTTACGAAAGTGCACTGGACAAAATCGTGCTGCAGAATTCAAGTGTTCAAGTCCTATACGTGACTAGCATTCTAATATTTATGTAGGGCACTTGTATATAATAGAGAGCCCATGAGGATACAAAAATAACAGGTCACTCTTGTTATAGCATTAAATTTATGCAAAATACTATTTTTTTGAATTATTTTCACTTTAAATTCAAGCCCCTTTTTCTCACAAACTATAATAATAAAAAGTTAAAAATTAAAAAATAAAAACTTTGCAACGAAATATCAGAGACATTTGATTTTTTCCCCTCTACACGAACAAAAAAAATAATAATCTAATATTTTCCTTCGACACAGTCTTTCTAAATTTAAAACTTCAAAAAAGGAAAATTTCAATTTTACTTGATTAAAAAAATTCTAATTTAAAAGTTTACGAAAAAGAAATTCTAATTTACAAGGTTTTCGGTTTTCTTTTTCTTATTAACTTTTAAAAAGTTTCTTTTTACAGTCATTAAATTTTGAACCTTGGATTTCTTTTGAAGATAAATTATTCGGTTGATTAATATCTCAGTTTCTAAATTGAGTCACGCGGAGCAAAAAAAAAGAAGAAGAAAAAAAGAAGAAGAGGAAAAATGAAAAAAGAAAATAAAAGATCAAGTTCAATTTCAAACCAAGTTCCTTTTGGATTGAAACCAGCTGGAGAGTAATACGGTTAGACATATCTCTTCTCTATATAGAAAAACTTCGTACATAGAACAAGTCGGTTTAGAAAAGAAATCGATAGAGGGTTTTTCGATTCCTGATTTTGATATACCATCAAATTTTTTTTTAAATAAAAAAAACATTCTGATACCGAACAATGTATTCGCATTTTTTATCAAGAAATTTGTTTGCTAAATATAGTTATTTAAAATATATTTCTACAGTAATTATAATAATCAAAGAACCGGTAATTATTTTGTAAGACTTAAAATTCTAAAAATTAATTCAATAAAATTGTTTTCAATCAAAAATATTTTATTTATATTATTTTTTCTTTTTCTAAATTTTTAATCTGAGAGAAAAATTGAATTTTTATAACGAAATCAATTTCAGTTTTACAAAATAATTAAATTTCGTGACGAAAGTGTAATTAAAATTTTTTTAAATAAGTTAATTGTGAGGAGAAATTAAATAAAGATAATATTAGAAACATTTAAATTCTTGTAAAGAGTTATATGAAAAGTTTTTAAAATATTTTAGTCTTTGCGAACAATGTTATAATTAAAACACTTTTAAAAACTAATTTAATTCTTTCGACAAATGTTATTAATTATAAAAATAATTCAAATCTATTTTGGAATATTGACAATTTTTCAAAATACTTTATTTCTGTGAAAAGTTTTATTACCTATTTAGCAAAAGAGTTAAATTCATTCCCAAGTATTGAATTCATTTTTTTTTTCTAGTAAATAATTTTATAAAAATTTTCTAAAATAATAAATTTTTTACAAACAATTTTCTTAAATAATAAATTTTAAGCAAAGAAGTTTCTAAAATAATAAATTTTATGTAAAGAATTTTATTAATATTCTTTAAAATAATTAAATGTTTCGTATTAAGAATCTGATTAATTTTGAGAATAATTAAATTTTCTTAATAAATTTTATTAAAATTTTTCAATATAATTCAATATCTGTAAAAAATGTTATTAAAATTCTCTAAAGGAATTAACTTTCTGCGAAAATTTTTGTTAATTTATGAATATAATTGAAATTTTGTTAGAACTCAATAAGAATTTTTAAAAATAATTGAATTTTTTAAAACAATTCAATTTAAATTGTACTAAAAATATTTCAATTCCTATACAAAATATAATCAAATTTTTCAAAAATAATTTAATGTTTGCACATAAACTTATCATATTTTTTAAAATAATTTAATTCTTTAGTGAATCTTTATTGAAATTGTATTAAAAATTATTAAATTCCTGCAATGAATAAAAAATATTCAAATTGTTACAAAGACTTTTATCACAATTTTTGAAAATAAAATAATTTTTTCAAAGTATGTTATAATTTATATTTTTTTTAATTATTGAATCTTTTTGTGAAATTTTATTTTAATTTTTTTTAAATAATTCAATTTTTCCGTCAAATTATGAAAATAATTCAAATACTTCAAATCTATTTATAAATTTTATTAAAATTTTATTATTTATTTATTGAATTCTAATAAAGAATTGTACACTGAAAAAAATTTATTTGATTCAAATAACCGATTATTTGACTATTATTAAATAAATATTTACTTGAATCAAATAATTTATATTTGAATCAATTAAATTTATTTTTTAATTAAAAACTAAAAAAAACTTTATTTGATTCAAATAACCGATTATTTGACTATTATTAAATAAATATTTACTTGAATAAAATAATTTTTATTTAATGATGTATTTTGATGTTGACGAAAATTTCTAAAAGTAATTAAATTTCTGTCAGGAATGTTATTATTTAGAAAAAGACTCCATTCTTTAAAAGTATTTAATTGGATTTTTTTCTTGTATCAAAATAATTTTATGACAGTTTTCCATAAATAATAAAATTTATGCGAAGAATTTAAAAAAAAATCTTTGAAATAATTAAATTTTTGCAAAGAGTTTGCTTAAACAATACAATATTTCAATACTCGTAAATAATATTATTAAAAATTTCCATAGTAATTGAATTTCGTGGAAGAATAAAAATAAGAAATTAAGTAATTAATATTTAATTATGAAAATTCATTACAATATAATTAACTTGCTGTGAGAAATTCTAAAAATTATGAATATAATTGAAATCTTACTAGAAATTTAATTAAAATTTTCGAAAATAATTGAATTTTCCGAGAACTTTAATTAAAACTATATGAAAAATATTTTAATCACGATACAAAATTATTGTTTGAACTTAATTAACAATTTAATTTTTTTTCCACTGTTAAGAAAAAAGTTTTCCCCGTTGCAAAATTTTTTAATTGCATTAACAGAATGAAAAAAAAAATATTACAAACTTTTCCGTTTAAAGAAGGGGAATAATTTGAGTCTTTAGTAAATGATTTTCTAAATGCATTTTAAAGTCTAATGTAAATATAATGTAAAAAAGGGTTCCTCAGGAATTTTTAATTTGAAATGCATTTTACATTTAGACGTAATTTTTTCCTTCTACTTTTCACACACGGCTTCTAATTTAAAAAAAAAAGAAAACCATATGTGCAAATGTACGCTCCAATTTTTCTTTTTCCTGAGAGATTTTTTTCTCATATTTTTTCATTCCCGTTTTGATACATATATATATAAATTTTTTTTTGTTAACCCCCAAAGGATTTTCTTATATATGCGCACACACACTTGTAATTAAGATTATTTGTCAGAAGATTTAGGTCGATTTTTGTCATTTCTCAAAGTACAATTTAAATTTACCTACTTTAAAAATCTGCAGAGTGGAAAAATCCTAAGTAGGAGAGAAAAAAAGAAAGTCTTTTATAGGGCATTTGATTAAAGTGAGTTACTTAAAGCTTCACTAAAACGAATTATATTAGAGCTTTTATATTCACCAATTGAGCGCAGAAATTTTTACGATTTCTTTTCTTTCTGTTTGCCAAGGGAGAGAGAGAGAGAGAGAGAGAGAGAGAGAGAAAGTAAATGATTGATAACAGTTTGAATTATATGTGAAAATTACTTTTTTAATAAAAAGAATTAACACTTTTTTCATTTAAGTTCTGTTCCATAGAGCAAAAAAAATTAAATAGTAAATTATTAAATGTTAGTTAATTAATTATTAAACTAATTAATTTAATTATTAAAGTTAATATTTAATTACAAAAAATTAGTTAATTAATTATTAAACTAATTTAATTATTAAAGTTAATATTTAATTACAAAAAATTAGTTAATTAATTATTAAACTAATTAATTAAATTATTAAATTTAACATTTAATTATTAAAAATTAATTAAGGAGTAAATATTAATTCAACACCCTCCTAATTAATATTAAAAGTCAATTTAAATAATGAATTAAAATTCTACTTTAAAATGAAGAGAACCTTTTTTTTCAAATGAAGTACCCTTTTGTCTGAAAAAGCACACGTTTTTTTTGTTCAAAGAAATATTTGATTTAGAGTCACAAAAAAAAAGAGAAATTAAATCATTGAGAGAGCAAGTGAATTTTGTTTGAATTGAAAATTTTATTTTTACACACTCTTTTTTTTTGGGAGAAAAATTTGTTTTCAGTCGACCACAATAGTTTCTGACAATTCCCATAGAAATGAACATGATGCATTGTGACAATTTAATCTTGCACTGACCAGAATTAAGCTCCACACGTATTTCAGTTTCTACTGGCATAAATTTGTTAGTATTAGTTTCTATCTGTTTGCAAAATTTATATATATATGTATTCAAGAGTTACTTCTAACGGAAACTGAATTGCCCTTACACTGTTAATCGAAGCAGAAATATCTTTAGAATGTAAATTACATATTATCAGAAGTCCAGTGAGAAAAGTCATATTTCAATAATAAATAAAAATTGAGGCGAATAATTCAAAATATATTTACAATTATTGTAAATTAAGTACTCTCTAAATTTTAATTCGTAAAAATCTTTACTAATTTGAATTAGTGACTGACTTTTTGCATTTGAATTAGTAAGCTTTACTAAAGAAATTAGTAGAAATAACTATTTATTAGTAAAATTTACTAATTCAAAAGGAGAAAGTCAGTTACTAATTCAAATTAATAAAAATTTTTACGCATTAAAATTTAGAGAGTATTTAATTTACAATAATAAAAAATAAACTAAAGAAATTAGTAAAAATATCTATTTATTAGTAAAATTTACTAATTCAAAAGTAAAAAGTCAGTCATTAATTCAAATTAGTAAAGATTTTTACGAATTAAAATTTAGAGAGTATTTAATTTACAATAATAAAAAACAAACTAAAGAAATTAGTAAAAATATTTATTTATTAGTAAAATTTACTAATTCAAAAGTAAAAAGTCAGTCATTAATTCAAATTAGTAAAGATTTTTACGAATTAAAATTTAGAGAGTTGATTCTAATTATTTCTTATTTCTGAATTTCTGTATTATGTAATAAATATCTAATATGTTTTGGTCTATTATTGACGTTTTTAATTATTATTAACAAATATTATTATTATTATTATTATTATTATTATTATTATTATTATTATTATTATTATTATTATTACTATTATTATTATATTTATTATTATTAAATACTAACAAATAAATATTTAATTAATTCTTAAAATGACATGTTACCTTTACTGGTAAAAATATTACAAATTTATAAAAAGAGCAAAAATAAGTCATGATTTTGAAAATTTTTATTGTTATCGTTATCACTGTTATTAATATTATTATTGTCATAAATATTTTTATTACTATTATTATTATTTTTATTAATATTATTCTTATTATTATTATTATTATTATTATTATTATTATTATTATTATTATTGTCCCTGCCGCGAAATGGAATTTACTACTGTTACAAATGTAACAATAACCCGCAAAAGTCCGTCTCACTAAAACTGTCTTTTACTACTGACTGTAAAACTAGGAGGATTTTAAACGATTCAATAAAACTGTTTTTTACTGCTGATACTTAACAGACAAGCATTTAAAACGTTATGTCTAAGCTGAAAATTATTTCACTGGTGGAAAATTTTTTAAAAACTGTGTCTGATTAAAAAATGCTTGTACTACTGATTCTTGATATTAATTTTCAACTTTTTCGATTATTGCAACTAAAATTATCACTTCTGATGTATATACTGACAACTGATTTTATATTTTATAATAATTGTAATAATTTTATAATAATTAGCAAAAGAGAAAAAATCCTAAAACCGAAGAACAACTTTCTACTTTAGAATTATAGAGTTTTTGAATTTTTTTACTAAAGGTAATTTTTTATATTCAAAAAAAGTATTTTGGAGAAATTTGTAAAATTTACGTCTGGAAAAAATTGACTAGTACTGTACTTTTTTTATACGTAACGAGTTTTTCAAATATTTTCTCTGAAACTGAGTTACAAATCGTGTAACTAATGGAACAGTTTTTTTTTAATTATTAAAGTAGAAAAATTTATCTTTCACTGCAAAATTCTTTTCTACTGATTAGAATATCTTTGACTTTGACAGTTTTTTGGGGAATTAACTTGAATTCTTATTAAAACAATTCAATTGTAATGAAAGAATAAGTAAGAGAAAGAAAAATAAAATTAACACGAAAAAAAAACGTTTTGTCTGACTAAAATTAACATTTACTACTGTAGTTTTAACATTGACTTTGAGATTTTTATGGGAAATTTAGTTGAATTTTCATTAAAAACAATTTATTTAGAATAAAAGACTGGAGGAAAGAACGAAAAAAATTACGAGAAGAAAAAAGTTTAGTCTGACTAAAATTGACATTTACTACTTTCGTTTTAATTACAATTAGAGAAAAAAGTTTGTCCGACTCAATTGGTCTTTTTCTACTTAAACTGAAATTTCAAATTGCCACTTTTTAGAGAATCGTTTTAATGAAAAAAAATTACTCTTGTGATTAAATTTTATCGATTTTCTTCAAATTTCTTTACTCTACTTTTTTATAAAACTAAAAGAAAATAAATAAATAAAAAGTTGTTTCTAGTTCTGATAAAAAATGGTAAACTTTTAAAAAATTATTGCATTTTTCTCTGAATTTTGAAAAACTTTTGCCTACTGTTATAAAAAATATGGATTTTTCAAAACTTGGGACATTTTTTGTTTTTAGAAATTTGGTCTAGTTTCGCTGGAACATACATTGAACTTTGACACACTTTTTTTTCAAAATTTTGTACATTTGCGCCAGTTTTTTTTTTAAATAAAAATAAACAATTTTTCGTGAATTCATGCTTTTTTCTTTGAAATTTGACCCACTTTTACATAAATATTTAGCATTTTTCAAAAATTAATAGTTTTCTTTTTAGAATTAGAAAATTTACTTTTTGCTTTCTGGAAAACGTGTGGAATTTAGAAAAAAATTGCTTCATTCTTCGTTGAAGTTTGCAAAATTTAACCCAGTTTTCTATAAAAAAATATATATAATTTTTCAAAAATTGAGAACATTTTTTTTTAAATTAGAAACTTCGATCTAGTTTGATGGAAAAGTTGAGAATTTTTTCAAAATTAATGCACTTTTTCTTTGAAATTAACTGTTTTTTAATAAAAAAAAGTATCGTATTTTTCGAATGTTAATTCATTTTTTTCAATTTAAAAAATTTTACCCAGATTTTTATAAAACTGACTTTCACAATTTTCTGATAAAAATTATTTGATCTCATCAAGAAAAATAGAGGCTTTTTTATAATGTCAAGTAGATAAAGGACAATTTTAGTCAGAATTTTTAGCTTAAATTAAAATATATATTTATGTACCTTAATCAAAAAAACTTTTTATGTAAGTTATTTTTTTCTAAATTTTCTAAATATTTTTAGTCAAGAGTAAATTTTTTTTCGTTGTACAACAATTATAATTTTTTGATAAAAATTATTTTAGTTAATCAAGAAAAAATATCTCTTTTCTTTAATATCGGGAAAAGAAGGCAATTTTAGTCAGTCGGAATTATTACCCTTAATTAAAATTTACATTTGCCTAATGACAAAAACTCTCTACTCAAGTTATTTTTTTTTTAATAAAATGTCTGTTATGTAAAAAAACATTCTTTTGTTTCATAAAGTATGAGACGTTTTTAGCCAGACAAAATCGAATTTTTTATAGAAATTTAAAAAAGTTAAGAAAAATTTGATTTTTTATCGTCATTCGAATAATAAAAAATTAATTTGATCACTTTTGCTCATAGAAAACATTTCGTCATTAGGGCACTTAGAGAAAAATTTTTTTTACCTAATGGTTTACCTAATTGGAATTTACCTACTTTTAGCAACAAAAAAAATTACCAAACTTTGCTTGAATGAATCTTTTAGTTGAATTACTTAAATGAAATTTTTACTGCACAGTAAACCAAACGTTTCTTCGATGCAACTAAACTTTCGTTTCAATTGACTAAATTCCGTCATTGAAAACAAAAAATTTATTAATCTGAACCAGTTTATGTAAATCAATTGAATTAAATTAATTAAATTAAATTTTGTGATAAGTAGAAAACATAATTCTTAAATCTTATGATATTTCAAATAAATTTCAAAATTTATTTAATTTTAAATTTTATATATTTTATAGTATTTTAAATAAATTTTAAAATTTATTTTAAAAAACACAAGATTTGAGAATTATATTTTCTACTTTTCACAAAATTTGATGTTCTTAAAGTTTCGAACGTTAAAATGAACGACAATATTTTGTTACTTTCTAAATCTAAAATTTGTTTTTCTTTAAAAAAAATACTTTTTAGAATAAAACAAATTTGTTCTAATCTAAATATTGTATAATATCAATTATTTTTCTTTTTCAAAAATTTCTTCTTTCTTTCTTTTTTTTCAAAAATACGTAAGGTGAAAAAAAATGTCGTTCATTTGAACGTTCGAAACTTTAGCTTCATCAAAATTTGTTATTGTGAAAATAAAAATAGAGAATTTGATTTAAGCAATTATATCCTGAAAGTACGAGCGATTTTTGTTTTATCATTATCGATAGTCGCAGCAGCTTATTTATAGATTTTAAAAAATAATCAAAAAAAGGCAAAAAAATTAACAAAAATTTTTTTCTCCATTTTGTTACAGTGTAGCGGTCACGAGGTGAAATGTTTCGCCGGTGGTCCACGAAAAAGTAACGAGTCCCAATGTCCAATGTTGCAAAAAAGTGAAAAACTAACATCATCATCATCAACAACAACGCCATTATCAGTTGGAAAAACAATGAATAATCGTAATCATCAAAATAGCACGTGTAGCGTAACAAATTCACCGCATCAGAAGAAGCTTAGATTTCAATTGGCCAAAGAGAGAAAGGCAAGCACAACACTTGGAATAATAATGAGCGCCTTTATAATATGTTGGCTACCATTTTTTGTTCTTGCATTAGTGAGGCCATTCCTCAAGGATCCACAATCAATACCAACGCCCGTATCAAGTGTCTTCCTTTGGCTTGGCTATTGCAACAGTCTTTTGAATCCAATTATTTATGCAACATTAAATAGGGATTTCCGCAAGCCCTTCAGAGAAATTCTGTTCTTCCGGTGTGGCAAGCTCAATCATATGATGAGAGAAGAATTTTATCATAGTCAGTATGGTGATCCAGTGAATAAATATATTAGATCAGGCGATGAAATTGTCGGTCATCGCGGTGATAATCATTGTGTTGAAGCAATTGATGTTGCACCCAATACGCCCAATGAAAGTTTTCTATGATCCACGTGATGTCGATTAACGAATGTGAATTTTTCATAATTCTCTTATTCAAAATATTTAGCACATACAGTACCGGCCACAATTGTCAGTCCACTCATTTTTGAAGGAATGAAAAAAATTTTTTAAAATAAAATTTATAATTTTAAAATTTACATTTTTAACTCTAAATTGTTTTTTGATTAATATTTTAAAGACGATAAAATTTTGAAAAGAATCAACTTCTCCTCACAGAAGTCATTTGGCAAATATTTTTTCAAGATATTCTTAAAAAACCGTCATTTTCAATGTTTTACAAAAATTTGTATAGCTTCTAAAATAATAAACGCTTTCTAATAATCTTAGGCTTATTCTAAAGGTCATTTTCTGCGGAATAAGAATTACTTACAGTCATTAACCTGTAATTTTTTTCTTAAAATAAGCATGACGTCAAAGTTGGGCAAAAAATTGTGAAAATTTGACATGTTTTGTTCTAAAAACTATTTTAGAACATGTATAAAACATGACATGGTATAGATTTTTCAAGAAAATTTAAAAAAAAATGTTTAAATTTCAAAAATTATTTTTATTTTAATAATATTATTTCAAATTTTTTGAATTTTTTTATCCAACTTTGACGTCATGCTTATTACAAGTAAAAATTACAGGTTAATGCCTATAAGTAATTCTTATTCCGTAGAACATGAGCTTTAAAATAAGCCTAAGATTATTAAAAAGCGTTCATTATTTTAAAAGTTATTCAAATTTTTGTAAAACATTGAAAATTACGATTCTTAAGAATATCTTCTACAAATTTTGGCCAAATGACTTTTATAAGATCTTATTCTTTTAAACATTTTATCGTCTTTCAAAATATAAACGAAAAAAAAATTTTTAGTTTTTATAAATTTTATGTTAAACATTTATTTCTTTCCTTTAAAAATGGGTGGACTGGCAATTTCGAACGGTACTGTAATTAAAAAAAAGATAGAAGATGGGAATTATTATTTCAAAAAATTGTAAGTTTTTTTCATCTACTGACGCTCCATTTTGCCCTTCACGTCACACTTATTCGTGTAAAAGTGTTCAATCACCAAAGTAATCCATTTCATTTGGTTTGTTTTTTCAACAAAAAAAAATCTTCAATTAAAATTTTTACAATTAGAGAGAAATAGAAAATATTTTTTTTTCCATTGGAAAAGAACATTTGTCACTATTACAGAATTTTTCTTTGTAAAATTTCAATTTGACATTTAATTTTCAAGCGATGGTAAATTACAATCGATTTGTTTTCAAAAAGGTTGGTGCATTAATTCGAATTTTCGATAGATTGAAATTTTTTTAGGAGCGAATCTGGTACAATTTAGAAGCAATTATTTTTTATTTAAAATTCTTTACATACTTGCGCGATTCAGTACGATTTATATTAAATTGGATTTTTATTTGATAGAATTTATATTAGAACTTTTTTTGAGAGAATTTTCATTTTACCGAAGTTTAAAATTAAATAAATTGTTATTTAGGCGAATTTTTCTTTGACCGAATTTTTATTTAGCCGAACTTTTAATTATCTATATTTCTATTTCATTGAATTTTTATTTAGCTCGGTTTTTATTTAGTAAAATTTAGCTCGGTTTTCAATTAATTAAATTTCTATATTAGCGAGTTTAAATTTAGTTCAATTGTCTATTGAAATGCAATTTTTTCACGAGTGACTTTTTATTTGACCTAATTTTTATTTTTGTCCATTTTTAAGAGAACGAATTTTTATTTAGCCGAATTTTTTATTCATTTAATGTTTGTTTCAACGAATTTTTATTAAAACGAACGTTTATTCAACTGGATTTTATTATTATTTTATAAATTTGTAGAATGCAAAACGATTCGTTTTCGATAAAACATCGAAATTCGAAAACAAATCCACAAAAGAATTCACTATGTTTTTTATATAAGCGAATGACGATAAAAACTTGGCTAAATAATTTTTAGAGTAATTTTAAATTCATTTAATTAGTTAAAAATAATTTTATTTTCAATATTATTTATTTTAATGGAAATTCGTTAGCATATAAATTACTGAAATATATTTACAATTGATTGTAATTTCTGTCGCCGGTGTTAAAAAAATTGGTCGTGGTTACAAATCTAAAAAACATTAATTACAGAAAAAAAATTTGCATTTTGTTCAATTGTTTGTTAATTCTTTTTAATATCTTTATTATAGTAATATTTACTATTTACTATTTTTATTAAATTAATCAGCTGAATATAAAAAAATCGATCGATCGTTTCCTATTACTAAAATTGTTTATTATTAAGAAGATATTTTTTTGTTTTCTTATTGCAAAATTGTTTATTTGTCAAAAACTACTAAAAGTAACGACTAAAATTTTTATTCAAATTTTTTTATTTTACAAATTTTTGAAACTCTCAACTTTTTGGGAGCTCATGTTCGCTCTCTTAAAGCTGCTTAAAACAATTGAGTACGTAGTTTCCTCTGCGAACAAAGTTCCATAAATTTAATGAAAAGCAGTTTTCAAAATGTATCTCCTTTTTCCAACACACGCCTCTCAACGAAATAAAAAACAAAAAACAATCTTCATTTCCCCTTCAAAAAAAAAAAAAATAAATAAATAATCCAAAACTTTTTTTTCTCCAATTTTTCCCATTATTTTCTTTTTTCCTCATTTTTATCAACTCGAGAACGATAAAAATATCAACGAGTGTCATGAGATGAAAAAATCTCCTAAACTTTTCTAGTGAACAAAAAAAGAAAAACAATAAAAAAGGGACAAAAAATTAGGATCGTGAAATTCTCTATTATTAAAATAGAATAGTGAAAAACATTGCAGTGTGACGTAACACTAATTATATCATGAACCATTTTAGAACAATCAAAAAAACAAAAGAAAATACGGACTATTTTGCAAGTATAGTGAAAGAAAATATTAAAGAAAAAAAAATAATAACTTATAATAACGATCAATTTAGAAAAATTTTAATGGCGATGGGTACGAACAATATACATATTATATTTCAAAATATGAAAGAAAAAAACAAACTGAAAAAGTGACTATTCAAAATCAAAGTGAATTTATCAATAAGTTGATGACGTTGTAAACAAAAACATTCACAAAAAAATTCCCTGTTTAGCAAAAATTGTGAAACTTTGTAGGCAAACGATAATATCTGTAAAAGTGAGAAACCAAAAAGGAAAAGAAAAAGAAAATTCAAAGTAGTCAATAATGTAGTTATGGGTCAAGAATGAATTTTTCTCCCGTGTTCATTAAACGAGTGGAAATACACAACTGGAACAACAAGTTTTTTATTTAAATCAAAACAAAACGAAATTGTTAATTAAAAAAAAGAAAACTTTTTAGTCTTCCTTAAATTATTCACCCAACAGTTTTAAGAATATTGTTTATTCAACTGTTTCAATTATTTCTTATTCTAAAGATCGAAATTATTAAACTCTAAATATAGTTTATATACTCAATTAAATTATTGTAAATATTTGTATATAAAAATATTATTATTAATTCTATTTTTATTATTAGGATTATTATTGTTGTTATTATTATTACCTATTATTATTATTATTATTATATTTATTATTATCTTTATTATTACTAATTTTATTATAAGAAAAGGTTACTGTGGTGTTCTTATAAAAAAACTTGTCAAAAATTTAAAAATGTTACTCAAATATAATAATGTTAATATAATGTTTTAATAATGTTATATTGTTAATGAACTGCTATTGAAAAAATACTCCGAAAAGATTAAATTTTCTATTTAAAATAGTTTCTTTATACTCAGCATTTAAAAATGGTAAAAAAAAAGAAATTGAAAACTAAAATTAAAAAATTTAGTTAGAAAATTGAAATTAAAAAATTGAGTTTGAAAAGTTAATTTAAAAAATTAAAATTAAAATATTCGTGTAAAAAACTAATGTTAAAAAATTGAATCTACAAGATTAAATTAAAAAAAAATGAAATAAAATTTTTGTTGTATTAAACTAAAGTTATAAATTTAACTTAAAAAATTTAACTTAAAAATTAATGTCGAAAATATTGAAAATTGAAAAATTTATTTGAAAAAACTGAAATTTTAAAATTTAAATTGAAAAAAATGTAAATTTACAAAATTGAAGAATCTCAAAATGATTCATGAGAGATTCAGTCTAAAAGAAAAATATGATAAAAACAAAATTTGTATAAACATTATCTAAAAGAGGACTTTTTGTCGCTCGCCAAGAAAGGAATAAGGAAACATTAAGAAAATTTATTTCTTCAAAAGGGGCTAAGGTTTTTGCTCACTTAAACATAATGCTGCATTTGTAATTCGCAAGAAAAAAGACAAATTCCCTTTTCCCGCCAAGTTGCACAAATATAGCAAACAAAAAAAGAAAAAAAAATTTTTTAAACAAGAAAAGGAGACTGGGTAGAATACAAAAAGTGTTAAAGTTCGTCCACGGTTTCTGGATTCCAACGTACATAAATTTCACTGCATCTCGAGTAAATAAAAAAAAGAAGCTCAACAGCTTAAATCACGCTTTCTACAAAGTACCACTTGAGACATTATTTTTTTTTCTTGCACCCCCTTTTCATCAACATTTCTTTCATATTTTCTTTAAATACAATTAACGTACGAAACTATTATTTAGCGATAATTTCTTTTGCATTTAAAAAAAGTGTAATGTAAATATCCCTGTGTATTTTTTTCTGAATTTTACTTATTAATTAGTTATGTTATAAAAAAAGGAATGTAGAAAAATTTTATTTTTGAGAGATAATATTTTTTTACTAGGATAGATATTTTTTTTCTGAAGAAGATTTTTTTATTTATTTATTTTTTTTTTAAGTTTTTTTTTCTAAGTAAGTGCGAAGTTTTCGTGGCTATTCTAGTAAAAAATTTTAATCTCTTCTTCTTTGTAAAATATATACATATAAATATATTCTATGAAATATTTTAATTGATAGTGATGTTATTTAATTATTATTCGCAAATATTAATCCAAGTGAGATTGAGATGTATATATATATTTATTTAAAATAAATTCTGTAAATAATTAATAATATAATGAGGGGAATTATTTGAAGAGTTGATAGCAATCAGTGTTTAAAGGACAATTGTGATATTTCCACTCGAGGTCTTCTTCCAGGGGACTCGAATTGTTTTTCAATGAAGCATATTATTCATTTCGCACTCTTATTTATTAAGAAATGTTTTTTAATTAATAAAAATTACCAAACGTAACAAAAAAACTAGTGAATAAAAAACATACCAACTCAGAGATTATGTTTAAAAATTGTTTGCATTTCTTACTGAATCCTTAATTTTTATTGAATTATTTGTAATTTTATTATTATTATTATTATTATTATTTATTATTATTATTATTATTATTATTATTGTTATTACTATTATTATTATTATTATTATTATTATTATTATTCTTATTTTAATTTTTATTTTAATTTTTATTCTAATTCTAATACTAATATTATTATTAATCCAATAACAACACCTAAAAAAATAATTATTATTTACTAGTTTTATTCCACTAAAATTTATTAACTTAATTAAAGTTACATTAATTTCACCGCAGTGCAATTAAATCAGAACATTGGATTTCAATTTTTTAAATTAAAAAATTTTTTTTGCTTACCGATTTCAAATTAGAACACAATTTTCTTTACTCGAAGATTTCAAATTAGATTAAATGTTCTTTTCTCGTGAATTAAATTTTCTGTTTTATTTGAAAGTCATTAAAATGAAGGAAAAAAGAAATTCTTATATTAATTAATAAAAATTATTTAAACAGAATGAATTAACGAAAAATTCTATTTGCATTGGAAATTTTCTTTATTCAAATTTGGTTTATAAACTATGGAGCATATTTTACTCGATTTTTTTAAAAGAATGAAATTTCAGGTACGAAGTAAATTCTCTCGCTTTATGGAATCTTGTTACATTTTGTATTTTCTGCACGTAGTTTGATAGCAAAGAAAAATCATCCAAGTCAATATGAGAGAGAGAGAGAACAGTTGCAAGAATAAAATGGTTTTTCGAATCAACACGATTTTGTGGTTCTAAGCAATTCAAATATAAATGACTTTCAAATGGATGCCGCAAAAAATATAAATACGACATTTTTCGTCTAAACAAAAATTTGTTTTTTATAAAATGTGTTATTTATTTATTGTTGCTGTATAAAATTTTAATTCTGATATTTATTGAATTATTTTTCATTTCTATTGCAATCTTTTGAATAAAAAAAATTATACTTGACGATTTGCAATTAGAATAAATCTTTTTTATTTGTGTTCTATTTTAGTTTTTATTATTTTGTTTTTATTTTGAATAATTTGTAATTTATTAGTTTTACTAAAAACTATTCATAAGTTATTTTTAATTTCAATTTCAATTTTTCAATTACAAAAATTTTTCTTTGATTGACGATTTCAAATTGGAAAATATTCTTTTCTGGTTCTTGCCTTTAGTAAACTATTCAAATTTTAAATTTCAATTTTCTAATTCAAAAAAATTTATTTTTGCTTGATAAGTTAAAAAGAGAATAAATTCTAAATCTAAACATAATCTACAAAATTTAGTCTAATTAATAAATTGTAATTTGCAAATAAAATATTTTTTTAGTAATAAATTTTCTTTTTTTATTAAACGGAATATAATTTTTTTTTGTATCGGAGTGCAAATGAATTTTACGAGTGAATGCTACTTGAAAATAAAATACGCGTTGTTGCCGTCTATGAATGAGCGAATTGCGATTAGTTTTTAATATGATCATTATATCATGGACGATAAATAATAAATATTCTAGGATGTAATGTGTAAGGTCCTAAAAAAAAAAGTTGTGCGACAATCTGTGAAACGTAGTTAATTGTTATTTAACGATAATAAATAGCAAGATTATAATATAAATATACATGATATATGAATTAAAAAATTGAAGAATGCGTGTTAATAGGATTTAAATTATCTATTAAGTATCGCATGAGTTGTGAAGAATGTTAATTATATACAATAAACTTTAATAATTACAATTCAAATATTGTGATTTCGAGAAAAATCTGTTGCTTTAATAAATCAGACTTTTCAGTGATGCTTGAATTATTCATTATTTATATTGTTAAGAAACAGAAAATTATAAACAATAAGAAAAGAAACGGATTCTAATAAAAAAAATATTCGACAATTTTTGTTGAGTTTATAACAATAATAATTAACAACTTTTATTACATATTTTAAGAAAGCAATGAACCATTTTTTTTTCTCATTATTAAAAATAATTAACAATGATCCACAAGTTTTGAACGTTCAAATGAACGAAATACTTTTTATTAACAATATTTCCAGAAATTACTGATTACAATAAAAATAAAATAAATTTAAATTAATTAATTTTAATTTAAATTTTATAATTAGAAACTTTATAAATAATTTTATTTATAGTAAGACAAAATATTATAATAAAAACTTAATTAGAGGAAAAAAAATGGTCCTTCGAACGTACGGAACTTTAGGATCATTAATTAACAATATTTATTATATGTAAAAAAATATTAAACAACTTCGAAGACATTAAATTAATTATTTGTTAATATGACGTGATGTTTTTATTAATTTTCATTAAATATTACATTAAATAAGTTGTAAGTAAATTTGTAAATTTGTAAGTTAAATAATTATTTAACTTTTTGAAAAAATATACTATGATAATAAATTAAATATTTTTGATTAACATTTTTGTTTTTCGTGTTTTAAACATTGAAGTTGATTAATATTTTTTATTAAACTGAAATAAATTCTCTTAACATTATTTTATTCATTACGTACAATAAATTAATTTGAGTATATTTTTTAATGATAAATTTTTTGAGTTGTCACTCAGTTTTACTAGTTGTGTAATAAATTATTTTATATTTAGAAAATTTATTTATAAAATAAATATATCTTTATAATTGTATAAGTTTTTCTCCTATGAAAAATTTTTGTAATGAATACTCTAAAATTTCGTCTTCAGTATCACTGAATTATTTGATTAATTT
The DNA here is from genome assembly GCA_032873175.1 of Leptopilina drosophilae. NCBI lineage: Eukaryota > Metazoa > Arthropoda > Insecta > Hymenoptera > Figitidae > Leptopilina > Leptopilina drosophilae. The sequence continues at coordinate 64,925,661 of CM065478.1, forward strand.
TGATTGTATAAAAAAAATAATAAACTATACGAATAAAAATAGTTTTTAAAAATAAGGCCGTATTAAAAATTTTTAGTAAAAAATTCAAAAATTTTTTTTTTTTTTTTTTTTTTTATTTTTAGTAAAAGTAAAATTAAAGTTTGTACATTATTAGATTATATATTATATTATTATATTGTATTATTAATTTTTATTTATTATTATTATTTTATTTTATTATTATTATTATTATTATTATTATTATTATTATTATTATTATTTATTATTAACGTTGTCATTATATTATTTTCGTCAATGTTATTATTCTCATTTTTATTATATTATTAAAAAAAATATTATAATTATTATTGTTGTTATAATTATTATTATATAGACACTGTTAGTGCGAAAATTCGTCTGTTAAGTACTTATTACTTAATGATCAAGTATAAAGAATTAGAATGTCATTGACTGGTCATAAAATGGAAAGAATTTACGCTATACGTTTTCACATGATTATACCATTTCGATATTATTAAACGAGAATAAATTTATTTAAAGACGAAAAAAATTATTTATTAACCTTTTTTAATTTCAATTTACCATGAATTTTATTTTCTATAGTAGAATATAATTATTCTTTATTAAATAATCATAGAAGAAAATTTATGTACTTTATTAATGTGCTGTAGTATATTATAAAATTATTAATTATTAACTATTAATTATTATAATTTTTAATAATTAATTAAATTCAAAATTAAGTAAATTAAAAAAATGTTAAATTTAATTACCATTAAAAGAATAATAAATTATTTGATTTTATAATTTCGATGATATATTTTATTTGAAAAATAATTATTTGAAATAATAACTAAATCATAATAATGAATAATGGAAATTATTGCAAAAATCACTGTTTCATTAATGTCCTAATTTTAGGCACATGAAATTAGTATATAGTTTCGAAAGTGTAATGCATCTTGCTTACCAAAACTGGTGTATAAACTTAAGCTTTATATCTTCATTAATCGTTAATCATTTGACTCGATATTCTCAACTTTATTATGAAGTTAACTAATGTAGATTCTATATCAAATTTTGAATTTGTATAGGTTTCTGGAAACAATTCCATAACTATTAGTTACAATTAAAATCGATTTCTCCTAGGATCATTAGCGAAGGAATTAACAAAATATAAAGTTTTGAATAAAAAAGGTAACATTAAATTGAACTTAATTTATGTTATTTTTATTTAAACTTTATACATAAATAAAGTTAAAATAAAAAAGTAACATTAAATTAAACTTAATTTATGTTACTTTTTTTATTTAAACTTTATATTTATAATACAATATTTAGTAGAGTTTAATAAAACATTTGGTATTCTGAAGAATTTACAAGAGAATTATTATCAGAAAAAATGTAATTAATTTTTTATTCTTCAATTTTTGAAAGATGATTTAATTTTTAAAAAGTAGACAATTCTTTTGAAAGATACTATATTTAATCACAAAATTTTATTTTTTAATTAAAAAGAAAATTACAATAAAATACATTTTTGGGCTTTTAAATTGTTTTCGACGAAATCAAAATAATGTAGAAAAATAGAAGTAATGCGAAAAAAGAAAAGAGAAAATATATTGAAAACGCTAACTTTGTATATTTTATATGATTCTATATAATACGAAAATATTATTATTTAACTCTATCTAACTTGTATTTAATTTAACATTATTGTTTACTTTTTGAAATTCTAGACAATTTTAATAGTTTATTAATTTAAAGTTTTCTTTATTTTTTTTTGTTTTGTTTCAGTTATCGGATTAATTTTTCAAAAAGAATTAAAAATATCGATTTTCCTCGTCGGTAATATTGCGGAAAATGCGACTTTATCTTTTGTCGAAAAGCGATAAGTTACCCGGAAATTTTACCATATGTTAACAAATTCCAACCATGAGAAGGGTGGTAAATGTTATGGATATAGTAGAGAGTAGATTTACCCTTAGTGACTAAATATATTTCACTTGAAAGTTACGCAAATATCCTTCTGAATTCAAAAATTCAAATTCAAAATTTAAGTTTTCAGGATTCATATTTCCCGCCAATTAAATGTAAAAACTTTTTGCTTTTAGTTGCTTTGTTTTAATCAAAAAACCAACTGAATAGAGCAATTTTACTTTTTGCGGCTGTAAATAAGTTGATTTTTTTCCTTTTAAAAATAGTAGAGGTCAGTTTTAGTCAGACAAATTACTGGAAATTAATAAATTAACTAGCATATGTTACGCGCGGAACGTGTTATTCATTTTGTTGTTGCTATGCAAATTACAACATTTTCAATTTTCAAACATAAATTTTTAAAATAATTTCATAGTCAAACTTTTATAAATTCACTTATTAAGTTCAAAATTAATTATTACTGTTCATATTTTAAAAATTTTAATAAAATTTCACGAAAGAATTTAATAATTTTCTAAAATTTTAAGAAATCCTTCTAAACAATTCAATTATTTTTTTAAGTAGTGAAATGTTTAGAAAAATTAAATTATTTTTAATACAATTTTAATTAAATTCCTCGAAAGAGATGCATTTTTAGAAATATATTTTTAATACACTTCGAAAAAATTGAATTTTTTTCTAAAATTTTAATAAATCCTTCGAAATAATTAAATTATTCTTTTAAATATAGTAAAATTCTTCGCATAAATTCAATTAATTTTATAAATAGTAAAATTCTTTGCAGAAAATCAATTATTTTTATAATAATTTTAATTAAATCCCTAGGATGAATTCAAATATTTTTAAATATTTTCATAAATTTTATTTATTTTCTAATATTTGAGTAAATTCTTCAAAACATTTCAATTATTTTTATAAATACTACAATTTTTTAAAGGAATTAAATTATTTTTAATCCAATTTAAATAAAATTACACGAAAGAATTCAATTATTTTCAAAAATTTCCATAAAATTCTATTTCAACAAGAATTTTTTTAATTCTTGCAAAGTAATTCAATTATTGTGAAAATATTTATAAAAAATAATAAAAATTTCATTATTTTTAATTATTTCTATAAAATTCTTCATGCTAATTTAATTATTTTTCAAAATTTTAATAAATTCTACGAAACATTTCAATTATTTTTATAAATAGTAAAATTCTTTGCAATAATTCATTTATGTTTATAAATATTAAAATCTTTTACAGAAATTTAATTTTTTTAAAACAATTTTAATAGAATTTCTAGAAAGAATTTTAATTTTTAAATACTACAATAAAATTAATTTATTTTCTAAAATTTTAATAAATCATTCGAAAAAATTAAATTATTCTTTTAAATATAGTAAAATTCTTCGCAAAATTTAAGTCTACATGCTATGAATTGAAAGAAGAAAAATAATTTAATAATAATAGGGAAAGAAACAGTTTTTTAAAAAAAGAGGGAAAAGAAATAAAAGAACACTGTTTATATTTTCATAAAGCCATACTTTTCATTATTTGATAGTCAAGAGTTAGACTACACATTTACTTTTCTAAAAATCTTTCATTTGCCTTATTCTGAATATTACATACTTCTGCACTAACTCTCATTCAGGCAACTTTGTTTTTTTTGCGATTATTTTCAATGAAAAGTGTTTTTTTTTGTCTTTAAATATTTTACATAAAAGAAAACATCTGTCCATTTCTTTTATCAATACAAGTCTACAATACTTATAATATTTATATATCGTAAATTTTTTTTTGAAATTCTCTCACATATTCTTCTTTACAAATTTCTGAAATATTTTTTTTTTCATTTATACATTTTTATATCACATGTGCAATTTATAATTCATTTATAATGTTTTATTTTAATTTTTCATACGAATTAGGTTTTTTTTGGCAAAAAAGAAAAAATCTTTAATATAAAAAGCGGAAATTAGTGACAATTTTTTTTTAAATCACGTTTTCACGAATTTAATTAACATTGCACTATATATTTATTTTATTGAGTTTTATCCCAATTTTTCTTGCATTGTGTCTCATTTATGAGATTTTATTTGCAAATGTAAAAAATGTCTTAGAAAACGTGTTAAGAAGTTTTATGAGAAAGTAAAATTTTATTTGATATTTTTTTGGGGAAGGAATTTTCATTTTAAAGGTGTTTTATTAATTTAAGTCGGTTTGTTCTTTTTTTTATCGTGAATCTTGATATATATAGTGATTTTTATAAAAACAGTTTTATATTGTTCACTATTTTAATTATCTATAGAGATATTTTCTTTTTGAGAGGGGATTGCGGTTACCACGTTTTTTTTAAGAATCACAGTTGTAATAGCATTTTATTCAGCGATGAATCAAAAACATTTTTCTTTATTTTTCTTTTTTTCACTTTTCAGAATTTAAATCACACTTTCGTTTCCAGGACTCAAGTTTTTGATGTTTCCTTCCGCCAACTAGCAGGTGGAGGAATACTGCGATCGACTTGATTTAATGGAGTTCGACTACGGCAACATTTCCGGCAGGTAAGTCGCCAAAATGCCAGTCGAAAGTCAGCCGAGTAGAAGGCATAAATGAACGGATTAATAGCCGAATTAATCCAACCTGCAATTTTGGAGAAAAGAAGTTATTAGTATTTTTGAAAATAAAAAACTTTTATTAAAAAAATTAAAAAAAGGTATAAAATTTTAATTTAAATTTTATTTAGTCAAATTTTTATTGAAATCTCTGTTTAGCATAATTTAATCTGTAAAATAAAAATTTTGTTTTTTTTAAGTTTTATTAAGAGAAAAAAATTTGGAAAAATTTGTTTCAACAGAAGTTAAATTAAAATTCTGTAAAATACAAATTTTTCATTTTTAAAAGTTATAGTTTAAAACAAAAAATCATTAGAAAAAATTATAAAAGAATGTGGAATGGTTTGCGAAAATTGGAAAACTGATAGATAAAGAAAAATTAAAAAATTCTCACATCGACTAAATAATTTTAAATATCACTGAAAAATTTTCATTTACACTCAAAACTCTAGAAAATTCATATACTTCCAATTTTAACAATAAAATTAAATTTATCACTCAAAACTTTCGATTTTATTAATAAAAATTCTCCGGTTAACTAAATAATTTTGAATATCTCACAGAAATTTTTACTCAAAATTCCCTAGAAAACTCTAACTTTTAGTTTTTCTAAAAAAAATTGTACACTTTCACTTAAAAATTTTTTATTTTCATTTAAAGAATTCTGTTTCACTACTAACAATAATTTATATTTTCACCCAATAAACTTTCACATTTTACTAAAATAATATTACTTTCATTATAAAATTTTTAACTTTCAATTTTTCTTATAAAATTTTCTACTCTGAATTTTCATTAATAAAATTTTCTCATTCATTAAAAAATTCATTTTATTTATTAAAATAAAATCACACTTTCACTACAAAAACTTTGATTTTCTCTCAATAAATTATTGCATTCACCGAAAAAAATTTTTAAATACATTAAAAAATTTCCACATTCACTACAAGAATTTTTACTCTAATTAAAAAAAAGTTTTCACTTTACTTAAAAAATTTTTTTATTAGTTAAAGCTTCTCACATTCACTACAAGAATTGTGTTCTTTACTTAATAAATTTTTTCATCCGGTAAAAAATTCTCACATTAACTACAAGAATTATTTTTTTTAACTTCATTTTGCCTAAAATATTTTTAATTTTATTTAAAAAATTTTGACTTTCATTAAAAAAAATTCTGACATTTACTAAATGATTTTGATTTTCACTCAAAATTCCTTAAAAAAATTTTACTTTCACTTTCACTAAAAAATTTTATATTTCACTTTTACTCAAAAATTTTTATTTTACATAAAATATTTTCGCTGAATAAATTTTTTCATCCGATAAAAAATTTTCACTTTAACTGCAAAAATTATTATTTTTTTTAAATTTAATTTTGTTTATAATATTTTCAATTTTATTTAAAAAATTCTGATATTTACTAAATGATTTTGATTTTCACTCAAAATTCCAAAAAAAAATTCTTACTTTCACTTTCTCTAAACAAAATTGTATATTTCACTTTTACTCCAAAAATATTTACTTTTTTAAAAAAATTCCCACTTTCAGAATAAAAATTTTTATTTTACATAAAATATTTTTGCTTTCACTGAAAAAACTTTTTCACACATTAAAAAATTCCCACATTTACAACAAAATTTTTTACTTTTATTAAAAAATGTTCATTTTACCTAAAAATTTTTAATTTTACTTTTACTAAAAAAATGGTATTTTCTAAGATTCTAAAGTTTTGAACGTTCAAATGAACAAAATTTGTTTATTTCTTTTAAAAATTAAATTTTTATTGCAATTATTTTACTTCACTATCCAAAAAATCTAAGTTTTGTATTTGTAAACATAAAAATTTAGTTTTTAATTTTTTTTATGATTAGTAATTTATTAAAATATTTTCAACATAAAATATTTCGTTCATTTGTACGTTCAAAACTTGGGGATAATTTTTTTTTCACTTTTACTGAAAAAATGTTTACTTTTATTAAAAAAATTCCCACTTTCACAATGAAAATTTTTATTTTTACATAAAGTATTTTCGCTTTCCTGGAAAAAATTTTGTCATAAATTAAAAAACTTCCACATTTACTACAAGAATTTCTTACTTTTATCAAAATAATATTCACTTTGTCTAACAAATTCTCACTTTCACTTTGACTTAAATATTTACATTTTTACTGAAAAAAATTATCCCTATCGAACAAAGAATATTCACCCAAAATTATTACCACTTGTACAGGAAAATTTTTAAATTTTAAAGTGATTATAAAAATGGTTTTTTGAGTGAATTATAGTGAAATTTGTTTAAATAGTAGTGAAAATAATGTGAAAAACTGAAAATAAAGTCAAAAATAGTCAAAATAGAATAAAGAAATAATAAAAAAAAATAATAAAGAAATAAGAAAGAAAAATAGAAATATTTTAGAAATTTATTATGAAATAATATTTACTTATTCTTTAATTTATTCTACACGGAGAGAGAATATATATTAAGTGTTGTAAAAATATTTTCAAATTGGGGAAAAAGTGCAACAAAGCGAAATTTTAATATTGAAAACTCTAAACTTTAAAAATAGTTTCGTTAAATTTATTAAAGTTATATTAGAATTTAATTAATATTCTTGATATTTGATATAATTATACTAAATTTCACATAAGTTTTTTATAAAGTTTAGTATTTTTTAAATCAAAATTTCGCTTTGTCGCACTTTTTCCCCAATTTGAAAATATTTTTACAAAATTTAATATATATTCTCTCTCCGTGTACCTTTTAAATATCTTAGAAATAAGAAAGATGAATTAGAATTGAAAAAAAAAAATTTCTCAATGGGAAAATTTGGAGAAAATTGTAAAAAAAATTGCACTTTACCCAACCACGTGAGAGCCTGCATGAGAAGGTCTGGCGGCTCCATAGGTAAAAAAGGAGTGATTAGATAAAGAATGAAGAATGGGAGCCAACAAGCAACAAAGCCTCCAACAACCACCGCTAAAGTACCAGCGGTCTTCGTTTCCCTCGCCACCCTGTTGATACAGCTGTGATGATGGGTACGAATTGTTCCAAACTTCCGACAAGTCGTTGATATCTCATTTTGACTCGGTGCTTTATCGCACGAGTCACTCGTGCCTTCTGAAGTCGTATTTCCATCTGATTTCTTCTTTTTTATTATACTTTTCGTTCTTTCACTCTGAAAATAAAAGAAGAAAATAAGAATATTTTTTTTCGAACATAAAAAAAATTAATTTCATTAAAAAACTAATAAAGTATAAAAAAATAATTTGAATAATTTTTTCAACCAGTTGGACATCAAAATTCTTTTTCTTTTTTTTTCTTTGTTTTCCTTTTTTACTCTGATAAGAGATTTTTTTACTCTGAAGAGAGATCTTTTCTTCTTTTTCATCTTTCTATTTAGTGTAAATTCCGGTCAATCAAAAATTTTTTATTTAAATTTAAATTAAAATTTTTAATTTAACACTTCAATTTTTCTTTTCTTTTTTTAAAAATTAGTTCCAAACAGAAAATAAATTTTGAATTAAAAAAAATTAAGACCCCACAATATAAATAATTATTAACTCAAATATGCAATTTTTTCAATAAAATTTATTGTTTTTCCCGTTTAAAAATTTCCATCCCTTGTTTTTTTGTTCATAAATTTTTTTTCTGTTCACATAACCGATATTTGATTTTTCTAACTAAAAAAATATCGTAGATATATAGGTAAACAGAGGAAAAAAAAGCCATCAATGTCGTAACATTTTAGGAATTATCTTTCGAAACCGTTAAGCACGATACGATGATAAATGCTTTTGGACCTTCAATAGCGTTTTATGGAATTGCCATTTTCTACAGTTTGACAAGAAAGCAACAATTTTTTTTTTCATAAACTTTTTTAACAGCAGTTAACACGTTTTGTATTGCAATTTCCCGTTTAAAATGCATAAATCATTTTCTTTTTTACTCCTATACGTAACTGTGATAAATAGTTAGTAATTGACAGAAATAATAAATAAACATTCTATTTATGAACATTGAATGTGAAATTATTGGTAAAAGGAAAGAAAATTGTTTAAGAAAAGAAGAGTGTTTAGTTTTGAATTTATTAGAACTCTTTTAGATGATATTTAAAATTTTAAATTTACTAATTAGTAAAAGTAATAAGGATCCTACAGTTCTGAACGTTCAAATGAACGAAATTTATTTATTTCTTCTGAAAATAAAATTTTTATTGCAATTATTCTGCTTCACTATCAAAAAAATTAATTACTGAGTTTGTAAACGTAATATTTTAGTTTATAAATTTTTTTATGATTAGTAATTTATTAAAATATCTTCATTAAAAAATATTTCGTTAATTTGAATGTTCAAAATTGGGGGATCATAAATAATAATATTTATTAATTTGATAAATAATTAAAGCAGATTAAATAAATAAATAATTATTGAATAAAATTTATTTAGTCCATAGTCAGGCAAAATTGGACGGATTCAACTTTTTCCTTACCGAAATTTCGTAAGGATAACTCAAGTTTATTTTAATTATTTATTCTAATTTTATTTTTAATATTTATTCTAATTTTATTTTTAATATTTGATTCTAATTTTATTTTTATTATTTGATTCTAATTTGCTTTTTCGTAGTTAAATAAATTTAAAGTCAGAGAAAATTTTTACAAATATTTCTTATTTTTCTACCAATTATTTATAAATAAATGAATTAAATCTCACGTTGAATGCAAAAGTAAATAATGAAATGAAAGCAATGTCGAAAATAAAATTTGGAAAAATTGCCTCGAATTATTTTTAAATTGTCATTGGTCCATTTTGCATTAATTTAAGGAAAGTGCACTCATTTTGCTCAATGAGGACAATAATTAAGCCAAATGGAAATTACGAATATGACCGAAATATACTAATTTTGGTCATTCGTGATTTCAGTTATTGTCTTGGATATTCACACAGTTATTAGTGGTATATGAATTTTCCATTAAGGCGCTCGATATTACTGTCATGCATATTCTTGATTTCCCGCTATTATTGGATACACACATCAAAATGTCTATTCATGAAACCTTGTTCTATTGTCGAATCGATAAAGAACTATCTCTCATCTTCAGAATCAATTAGAGAATTTTAATTATTCATTTCTAATCAGATGCGCACTAAATATAAAATTCAAAAAAAAAATTTACCTATAGTTCAGTCTATAGGAGAAAAAAAAGTAAAATTTTTAATAAAAAATATTTTTAAATATTTTGAAAATAGAAACAAACGTTAAAAATATTAAAATTGAAAATACTTAAACATATGTGACACGGACAGTTAAAAGGGACCTACGGCCCGAAAAAATGATTTCGAGAAAAAGGACTTCGAAGTTTACCAAGTTAGTTTTTTTGCACTGTTTTTTGTCAAAGTACCAAAATTTGAAGTGAAATTGTGAGAAAATTAATGCAGCTAGAAAGCTGCGGTTTATTGCGTTGGAAAGAGCGGCTTATTTACTATAAGAATAAATAAAAAAGTGAAAATCGATTTTTTCGGATCGTAGGTCCCTTTTAACTGTCCGTGTCACATATTATAAAATATGATTGTTTAAAATTTTAATACTTTAAATAAAATCAAAAAATGTAAAGTTTTATTTTGAATTTAAAAAAATACTTCATTATGACAGAAAAAATGAACGAAAATAAAATTTATTTAAGAGATTTTCAAAAATAATTTTTAATTTAATTTTTTAAATGAGTTTAAATTAAATAATTTTAAAAAATTGTTGGTTAAAATTGAATCGAAAAAACTGAATCAGTCAAATTTCACTGATTCAGATTTATAGAATAGAAAATATAAGAAATTTTTTTTTAATTACAACATTTTTTAAAATTTTGTCGACAAAATTATTAAAAATTTACAATTTTATTGGAAAGTTGGAAAAATTTTCAATATTTAATTTATTAATTAAAAAAATTTATTTTTGCAAGAATAAACATCAATTTTTGTTATGATTGTAGATTTAAAATTTAAATAATTCACTTATTAGGGACATAATATTAAATATTCTTGTTTATTTACGGAAAAAAAAATTCAAAAGAATTTAATTTTTTTCATAAATAATAAAAATCATGAAAGCAATAAATTATTTTCAATAAGATTTCAATAAAATTTTTTACTAGAATTCAATTATTTTCGACATTTTTGATGAAATACTTTAAAAAAAAAACATTTTTTCAAAATTTTTAATAAAATTCCTTTAAAAAATTCAGATAATATTCTTTGAAACAATTCAATTGTTTTTATGAAATGTAAAATCCTCCGCAATAATTCAATTATTTTCATAAATAATAAAATGTTTCAGAGGAATTCAATTATTTTTAATATGGTTTCAATAAAATTTCTGGAACGAATAAAATTATTCATAAAAATATTATTTAAATTCAATTATTTTAAATAATAATTCTACTGAAAAATTCTTAAAAGATAATATTCTTTGAAACAATTCAATTATTTTTATGATATGTAAAATCCTCCTCAATAAGTCAATTATTTTCATAAATAATAAAATGTTTCAGAGGAATTTAATTATTTTTAATGCGGTTTCAATAAAATTTCAGGAACGAATAAAATTATTTATAAAAATATTATTTAAATTCAATTATTTTAAATAACAATTCTACTGAAAAATTCTTTGAAACAGTTCAATTATTTTCGCCAATTTTGATGAAATTATTTTTAAAAAATCATTTTTCTGCAAATTTGTTATAAAATTCATTAAAAAAATTCAGATAATATTCTTTTAACTAATTCAAATCAATCTCTGTAAAGAATGGAATTATTTTTAAAAATATTATTTAAATTCAATTATATTAAATAATTTTGATAAAAAATTCTGTGAAACAATTCAATTATTTTTATAAATTACAAATTCTTGACAAGAATCCAATTATTTCAAAAATTTTTTTTTTAAATTTCTAGGAAAAATTCAATTATATTTAATAAAATTTTAACTAAATTTCTCTAACAGGTTTGATTATTTTTAAAAATTCTAATAAAATTTTTCAAAAAAATGTAATTGTTCTCCAAATTTTTTTAATAAAATCCGTTGTCAATTTTAATTTTTTTTAAATTTTCAATTAAAATTATAGTATTATGAAAATAGAAAGGAATTTTAAAAATAATGAAATTAAAAATCAGTACTTAAATACTTGAATGCTTTAAAATTTTTATTTTTCAAATAAAATCAAAATATATAAGTTTAATTTTGAATTTAAACAATGCTCCATTAAAAAAGAAAAAAAGAAGAACGAAGATAAAATTTATTTGAGAGATTTTGAAAAATAATTTTTTTAATAACAAAACATAAATGTGGAGTTTGAAATAATTTTTAATTTTATAAAATACTTGATACTGTCACTGCGCGTCAATTGTTCTACATGCAACGTGCTTATATTGTTTCAAGAGAATATTTTTAATTAAAATTTTTCATTTCAAGTGGAATTTATCGAAAGAAATTTAAAATATTTTTAAATTGACGCGAACCCACTTTTTCCCTCTTTCTTTACATCTATATAAATAAAAAAGTGAAAATTCATGTCAAAGTGGTTGAAAAAATTAATAATTATTAATTATTGCAAATTTTTTCCTATTTTATTAATTTATCCCACACTTTATTATTTTACTTTTTTCATTATTTATTTTCTTTTTTATTTTATTTTCTATTTATTATTTTCTTTCTATTTATTTACTATTTTTTTTAATTTACTTTTTTGTTTATTAGTTTCTTCCTATTTATTTACTATTTTCCTTTTTTAATTTACTTTTTTGTTTATTATATTCTTCCTATTTATTTACTATTTTTTTAATTTACTTTTTTGTTTATTAGTTTCTTCGTATTTATTTACTATTTTCCTTTTTTAATTTACTTTTTTGTTTATTATTTTCGTCACATTTATTTACTATTTTTCTTTTTTGATTTACTTTTTTTATTATTTTCATTCTATTTGTTTACTATTTTCCTTTTTTAATTTACTGTTTTGATTATTTTCTTTCTATTTATTTACTATTTTCCTTTTTTAATTTACTTTTTTGTTTATTATTTTCTTTCTATTTATTTACTATTTTCCTATTTTATTTACGATTTTTAACTATTTTATTATTTTCTATTTTTTCTATTTTTACTATTTAAATAAAATGAAAGTAATAAATATTAATAAAATGAAGAAGAAATGTCGAATACAACATTTTTTCTTGTTTATTTATTTTTTAGTAGCTTATTCGTTTCGGGAGCTTCGTTTATTTGGTTTTTTTTTGGTTTTAAAAATATTATGGAATTTTTTGTCTCTTACCAAAAGTGGCCGTCGACGGCGAAAATTTTCGCTCTCAGTTGCTTCCAAATTTCTGTGTCTTCCAGCGATAACACAGGAGATTCGGGCGTAAACATAGAGCATGACCAGCATGGGAAGAAAAAAGGAGCCCATTGCTGAGAATATTACGTACGATGAGTCCATGTTATATGAACATTTTGTGCTATCACGATTTGTTGCCTGTGGAAAGCAACCTAATAATGGTGGACTTGTTATGGCCCCGGCCACAAACCAAACAACAATGATCATCAATGCCGCCAGTCTTTTACTTCTTCGTCGTCTACTGTAGATTAAAGGCTGCGTCACAGCTAAATACCTAAAAAATTTAAAAAGAAATTAAAAAAAGTTGAAAATTAAAAAAAAAGAAATTATCAAAATTTTAAAATTAAAAAAAGTTAATTTCTATTAATAAATATTAAATTTATTTTTAATTTATATTAGAAAATATTGTAAACTGTATTATTAATCTTTTGTAAATAAGTTTAAAATATTTTTTATTACTTTCTGCAAATGAATTTAAATATAAATTTTTACTTTGTCAATTTATTAAAAACTGTTTAAATTTTTATTTGGCTGATAATTCCAAGCAATTTTTGATTTCGCTAATTAAATTTTACAACTTTTTGTAAACTTTTCAAATAAACAATAATTTAATAATTAAATAAACAATAATTTGTAAACACTTTGAATAAATTTCAATCTAGTTTAAAACATTTTTGAACAAATTTAATACAATATATTATTATAAAACCCTTTTAAAAAAATCTAAAGTAAAAAAAGTATTTTAGAAAGTAGTATTTTATTTAAATTTAAAAATTTAAACTGAAAAAATATGTAAATAATAAAAATATATTAAAATAATAAAGGAATATTCAAATTTGTTATTTTTAATTCTAATAAAAGGGAAAAATATTTTATGTACAAATTTTATTTCAAATAGTGAAATAAAATAAAAATAAAATAAATAGTGGAAAATAAAATAATTAAAATAAATCACTAAAATAAGTAAATAAATAAAAATAAATAAATTCACTAAAATAGTAAATTAAAATATTATTGAATTACAAATTAAAAAATGCCTGGCAAGTAGTTTAAAAAATTTACTCGTCAACCAGTTAAAAAATTATCTGAAAAATAGTTGAAAAATTTAAAGTTATAATTCAAAAATTCCTCTCACCCTCCTCATAGTGGATAAACAGCGAGAAAAAAAATATTGTATCTAGTTTTTAAACTAAAAAATTCTTTATGGTGAAAGCTTTTGAGAGGTGAAATTTAAAAATTAATACCGCATATATATTGCCCGGTTTTCTTTCTTTTTTCACCTTTATAACGTGTAATATTTGACGGAATTTATTTACACGAGGTGTTGAAACAATTTCCAATAGAGGAAGCGCTTTTTCTCGTTATATCGTTATCGACACGTGCTAGAATTGTAAACACAGATCCCTTTTAGTTACCTATCTATAGATATGGCACACAAGGACAGGATACTGGCAGTACATAGGAGAACATCCAGCGAGACCCAAGCTATGCAAAGAATCTCCCCCAGTTCCCAGGATCCACCGTTTAACTATAAAAGAAAAATATTTTGCATTAAAGACCCTCCAGGGAAAAAAAGAAAAAAAATACAGCAGCGTAAATTGTGAAATATAATTTATTTTTTTCATTTTTTGGTGAGAAAGAAAATTGTTAAATCAATTTTTATTCAATTTATTTGAATTTATTTATTTATTTATTTATTTATCAATTAATTATTCAATATTAGAAATTAGTTAAATATATCTGTAAAATGAATATTTTATTGAGGATTTAATTTATTTTGCTTTATTTCTAAGATTCAATATAGTTTCGAATTAAATTGATAAGGAGACGGTTTAGAATTAAATATTTAAACTCATGCCCTCTGAAACTAAATCTGTCAACTTTTACTGATTCAGCTTTAGAGAGTGGAAAATATATAGAATTATTTTTTATTAGCAAAGTTTTAAAATTTTTTCCAAAGAAAATATATAAAATTTATTCAAAGAAAATATTTAAAATTTACAACTTCATTCGAGTATTAAAAAATTTGAAATACTTAATTCATAATTAAAAAATTTTATTTTTGCAAAAATAAGCATAAATTTTAGAAATGATTACAAATTAAAAATTTAAATAATTCACTTTATTATTAAGGAAATAATATTAAATATTCTTGTTTAATTACAGGAAAAATAATTTCAAAATAATTTAATTATTTTTATAAATAATACAATTCTTTAAAGCAATTAAATTATTTTCAATACAGTTTTAATAAAATTTCTTATAAAATTCAATTATTTTTGACAATTTTGATAAAATTCTTTTGAAAAAATTCATTTTTTTGAAAATTTGTTATTAAATTCTTTTAAAATATTCAGATAATATTCTCTGAACCAATTTCATTATTTTTATGAAATGTAAAATCTTCCGCAATAATTCAATTATTTTCATAAATAATATAATGTTTCAGAGGAATTCAATTATTTTTCAAAATAGTATTTAAATTCAATTATTTTAAATAATAATTCTACTGAAAAATTCTTTGAAACAGTTTAATTATTTTCGCCAATTTTGATGAAATTCTTTTTAAAAAATCATTTTTTTCCAAATTTGTAATAAAATTCCTTCAAAAAATTCAGATAATGTTCTTTGAAACAATTTAATTATTTTCATAAATTATAAAATGATTCAGAGAAAATTAATTACTTTTAATTTAGTTTTAATAAAATTTCTAAAAAGAATACAATTATTTTTAAAAATATTATTTAAATTCAATTATTTAAAATAATTCTAATGAAAAATTCTTTAAAACAATTAAATTATTTTTATAAAATGCAAATTCTTGTCAAGAATTCAATTATTTCAGTATACAATTTTATGAATATTTCTAGGAAAAAGTACAAATATATTCAAGATCATTTTAATAAAATTTCTCCATCAGGTTCAATTATTTAAAAATATTGTAATAACATTTTTCAATGAAATTCAATTGTTCTTAAATTTTTTTAATAAAATTCGTTGTAAATTTGAATTCTTTTAAAATCTTCAATTAAAATTATTGTTAAAAGTTTCTTACTTTTACGAAATTTAATTAATATTTTTAAAAAAATGTAAATATTTACAAAAACTCTAATAAAATTGTTTAAAAGAATTTAATTTTTCATGAATAATTTGAATACTTCAATTTTATTTTCAATAATTCAAAATAATTAAATTCTTGAATTTAATATTATTAAAAGTTTTTTTAATAATTCAACTCATGTAAAGAATTCAATTATTTTTTAAAATGATTGCATTTTCTCGAAGAATTTTTCCAAGATTTTAAAAAATAACAAAATAGTAAGAATTTTATTATTTATAAAAAAATAATTAAATTTTTTTCGAACATTTTTATTGTGTACTTAGAAATTCAATTTGAATTTTGAAGTAAATTTTAAAAAACGATTAATTATTTTTTAAATAATTCATAAATTATTAATTAATAGTAATTAATTAGTTAATTATAATGTTTTAATTACAAAATACTTCTTCCATATAAATAAATATTTTGATAAAATTAGCCAGTTTCAATTTTTGGCTCTTTTCCAACTTGAGCACAATTAATTTAGTAGCAGAGAAGTTTTGCTACAATCTATTTAATTAGATTTCAAAATTGCAAATTTAAAATTCACAAAAAGTGTTTCCTTTTAAAACAATAATTAAATTAACTCGAAAAAGAGTAATTGCTGTAAATAATTTTGTACTATTAATAAATTAATTAGTATCGCATTATTAGTAGAATAAAAGATTGGTAAGATTAATAGATTTGTCATTATTAATAGAAAAAATATTTAAAACGCTAATAACAATTTTTATACAAGAAACAAAAATTGAGATATTTATCCAAAAAGAGAAAAATGTAAGGATTTTTATTTACACAAAAGGAAGATTCGTAATTAACTAAAAAAGGAAAAAAATGTGAAAATCTATCTAAATGTGATAATTTAATTTCTATAATTCCCTGTTGCTTAATCAGTTTTGCAAAAAAAGATCGTTCGAGTCAAGTATTTGAATAACAATCATGACCCTTTCTCATTTCAACGTCAGAGGCAATTAATTAACTTTTCACTGATGAACGTTTTAATTATCTCAAGGTTAAGTTACTTTAGAATTAGCAATTAATTAGAATAACATTTCTATTCACTTTTTTCTCTTTGAAAATTGACATTTTTTTTTTGGTAAAAATCATTTTTAAATAAGTGAATTTTTTTTTAATTTTTACCATCCAGTCTGTAAAAAAATAATGTGTTTAAATTTTAAATTGTATTAAAAAATATTCAATGGGTTATTTTATAAATTAGTTTGCTTAGGATATGTCACTGTTAGAATACGTGATGACGCTTGTAAATATTCCCTGAAAAATACTCTCCTAAACTAGGCTTGATGGATTGGAATAAAATTTTGTTTACTTTTCCAAAAAAAAAAATTTCATTAAAAAAGTGGTTTTATAACCAATTTTTAAATGTGATTTATTTTTTAATATTATTTATAATATGTTAAACAATTTCTATTTGAGATTTTTTTTTTTAAATTAAAACGCTATTTTCTTAAACAAAATAAATAAATGTTATTTTCCTTAAACATTTTGATTATCAATTTTTAATGCAATTTTTTGAATTAATATTAAATAAATAATTTTCTCCTGGCCTTTTCCTATATTTTTTATAATTTTCTTTGTTTATTCATTTTGTAAATACATATTTTTTGGATTCAATAATTAATTACTAGTTTTTATTGAGTCCATATTTTATGATTTTTCAATTAAAATGCAAATTATTTGAATTAATAATTAATTAATAATTTCTATTGTATCTTCATTCCATAATTTCCCATTTAAAATGCAAATTTGTAAATATCAATAAATGATTAATAAATTTCACTGAATTTTTATTTCATAGTTTCCATTTGATACAGAACATTTTTTAATTAACAATAATTAATTACAAATTTTTATTCAATCTTTACTCAATGATGATTTTACATATATAGTACATGAAGAAATTTTAATCAATAAATTAATTCACAATATTTGTTGATGTTTAATTTAATAAATTGAACAGAAGTTTACAACGTCAAATCTGACAATTTTCCAAGTAACAATATTGAAAACCGTCAGGTTTGACGTTGCAAACTTTACTTCAATTTTAATTTTAAATAATCATTGTAGAATTTTTAATTTAAAATGCAGATTTTTTAATTAATTAATTATAAATAATAAAATTCCAGTGGATCTTTATTTAATGATTTTTTGTAATTTTTTAAATGAAAAGGCATATTTTTTTACATAATAAGTATATAACGTAACACAATAAATTAATACCTAATTGTAATTGATAATTAACAATAATAATAATAATAATATTTTTTGAAAATTGATTTAAAAAATTTCCATTTAAAAGATGCAAATTATTTTGCAAATTTTTTTAATTAACAATGTTTGAATGATAGTAGATCGTTTATTTTATTATTTTCTATTTAACGTACATATTCTTTTTACTTAATAATTAATTAATAATTAATTATTAATTTTCATTAAACTGGTAATGAAAAATTATTAAAAAATTAATTTTGCATTTTATTAATTTTTCGGTTTAAATAAAACTTTCGAATTCATAATAAATTACTGAACTATATGTTTATTTAATTTAATTTTTAAATCGATCTATTTAATGGATTTCAAAATTCGTACTTTTCTACTTAACAATTACGTAATTATTTCTTTTGAAACATCAATTTAATTATTTCTAAATTTGATATAAATTAGTTTTTTCTTTTTACAAATCTCTTTTTTCTAGAAAACCCTTTCAATACAAACATAAAAAAAATTGTGTAAAGTTAAAAGACTTTTTTTTCCCTAACAGATATCTCTCTCTCTCTCTCTCTCTCTCTCTCTCTATACATATATATTCGATCAATTCATCTTCATTCAACGAAAATACAATAGTCTTAGCTTTTTACAAG
This sequence comes from Leptopilina drosophilae, assembly GCA_032873175.1. Classification (NCBI taxonomy): domain Eukaryota; kingdom Metazoa; phylum Arthropoda; class Insecta; order Hymenoptera; family Figitidae; genus Leptopilina; species Leptopilina drosophilae. Next base: position 64,944,556 of record CM065478.1, read on the forward strand.
TTCTTGAAATCTGGTCCACTCGAGAAAACTTTTCATTCTTTTCCCAACTCTTAGACTACTTTTCTTCCCCAAGAATTGCAGAAAAGAACGATAATTGTTTTGTAGATTCTTTAAAGGCAATGAAAAAAAAAAAGATAGAAAATGACGAAAAAAAAAATTGTGATTCTATCTTGGGAGAGAGTGAGAGAAAAAGAGAAGGAGGGAGGGGACAATTTCAGCCACTTCAAGAATCGTCTTTTACACATTTGTATTCTCCTTGACATTGGGGAATTCAATTGCATATAAAGGCGCATTCTACTTTTGTTTTGTTAGTTTAACAAGGAGACCAGTTTAGCATTTTGTATGCACTTCATCTTCATACTCAATTCGACATGATCAAGCTTTGTGCTGTATATTTTAAACTAACTGTCAACATCTGCCTGCTTGCTTCATTTAATGTGCAGAGTTTCAACTTTTGATAGTACTCTCACTCTATAAATCTATGAATAAACTTAATCAAATTCAAATGTCTCAGAAAATTGTATAAATTTACAACTCGAGTCATTATATTAAAATGTGTCATTCATTTCAAAATTTATATCATTACCGAATATTTCATTAAATGTCTAATTATTTTTCATTTTCTATTTTTCTGTTCAATTTTTAATTTTTTACTTTTTTTAATTCTTTAATATGCTAATTTGTAAATATGTTAATTTTTTAATTCTTTACTTTTTTAATCTGCTAATTTGTAAATCTGTTAATTTTTTACTTTTTTAATCTGCTAATTTGTGAATCTGCTAAATTTTTGATTTTTTAATCTGCTAATTTGTAAATCTGTTAATTTTTTACTTTTTTAATCTGATAATTTGTGAATTTGTTAATTTTTTAATCGGCTAATTGATTTAAACTTTTTTATAACTTTAGGTCAAAATTCACAAAACAGTAGGCAAATACAGCATTAAAAAATTAGGACCTAATTTTATCAGGTCAATGGTTAAATTTAGCTTTAAAGTTTAGGACAAATAGGTCAATGGACAAATAAATAATAAAAAATTAGAGACCAAAAATTATTTGTCATTAAAAAAATAACAAAGATTGAAATTTAGGTGAAAAAACGACCAATCAGTAGGCGAAAGAAACTTGATATTTTTAGGTCAAAAATAAATTGTAAGTTTACCAAATTATTTTCTAACTTTAGGTCAAAATCTACAAATAAGTAGAGAAATGGTTTCAATAGTTATTGGAATAATTTAAATAGGTCAATCGGCAAACTAATCCTTAAAATTTCAGTCAATAGACGAAAATATCATTAGAATTTAGGACACAAATTTTTTGTCAATAAATAAATAAAAATGTTTTTAATTTATTAGGTCGAAATCCACAGGTAAATAAGCGAATAGTTTCGATATTTAAGGAATAACTTAAATAGGTCAATCGAAAAACCAAACTTTAAAATTTAGGTCAATAGACGAAAATATCAGAATTTATGACAAAAATTTTCTGACAATAAATAAAAAAGTTTTAAATTTAGATCAAAAGCGATCAGTCAATGATATTTTTAGGTCAAAATTCACTGATTACTTTACATAACATTAAAGTTTAGGAAAAAATTTGTAAGTTAATGGCCGTACGAAATTTTATAGTTTAGGTCAAAAGTAACTGAGAAATAGATCAACATTGTTTGAAAAGTTAAAGACAAACATCATTTTTATTAAGAGAAATAAGTATCAAAATTTTGAACAAAGTCTTTTTAGGTCAATGGACAAATATAATATCAAAGTTTAGGGCAAAAATCACTTGTCAATAGACCAAAGAAATATAGAATTTTACGAATAAATTTTAAGGTCAGTAAATAAACATTAAAGTTGAGAACAAAAATTACAAATGAAACTAAAAAAAGAATTACAAAAATTTAAAAGTTTAGGACTTTAAAGTCCATAAGTCGGGAAGGAAAAAAAGAGTTTTAAAGTTTAGGACATAAGTCAATGGGCAAATATCGAAGTTTGGACAAAAGTCACAAAAATCAGAAAAATTACAAATACGAAGAAAAATTTAGAACAAAAATTTCTAGAATAATATTCGATTAAAATTTGAAAATTTAGGTCAAAAGTCACTTAGAACAATATAAGTTTAAACTTCAGGTCCAAATTCACAAGTCAGAGATTGAATATAACTTTAACGTGTAGAAACTTTAATCAAAAAATATAGTTTATGACCAAATTTTCAAGTCAGTATTTGAACGAATCTGAAAAATGTAGGTGAAATGACACTTTTGCCAAAGTTTAAGCTTTAGGGCAAAACTCACAAAAATTTAGGTCAAATTTCGGACAAAAGTAGAAATTCTTTTAATTTAAAAACGAAAATCATTGTATTGTTTTCCAACTTAATTTTGAAATTAAAGCCGAAAATGAATTCAGGTCAAACGTGATGGATTGAAAATTTTCTAAATGGAAAATAGATTCATTTTCTAAATTTAGGCCAAAATAAAGAAAAAGCTCATAGTTTACAATGTAATAGTTATATACTGTTCGTTTTATTCGTTTTCTCCTCTGAAATAATTTCTCTTCTCTACTCCTTTTTTTCGTTTTCTTTTTTTTGAAAAAAATTGTCATTCACTGGTGAGAAAAAATGTAAAGTTTATGGGTGACCATTTATTGCATGAAAATTGCTCACTTGAAGCACTAGATAAAATTTCAAATTTCCTCTCGTAAAATATTGATTGCCTGACTCAAGAGATTTTTCTACTTAACATTTGAATTGCGTCTCAACGCCTATCATCACTTTTTTCCTACTGTAAAAACAAACAATTTTTTTTATTGACTAGACTATCAATTTTTTTATTTCTGTCAATAAAAACAATTGAATCGTCAAAAAAAACAGGTTTTTAAAATTGATTCATTTTTATTTTTCATTATTTTTTCGTAGTTTAGCTTCTTTTAAAATATTCTCTGATTAGATCTATTTTTTTAACCTACTTTTTTTTAATTAATTTAATTTTATTAATTAATTATTAATATATAAATATTAATATATAAATATAATATATAATGTATAATAAATAAATAGATTAGTAATAAATTTAATTTTAATTCAATTGGATTAGATGAAAAAAACTTATTAGAAAATAAATAAGAAGTTGTTTTTTTAGAAAAAAAATTTCCCTAATTTTATTTATCCGAGAGAAAATTTCTGTTATTTAATAATAAAGGGCTTGTTCAGAATTTTTCTCGATCGAAAATATTATTTATGAATAGTGTAATAGGTATTCGAAAAAATTTAGTGGAAAAAATAAAAAATTAATATTTGACGGGAAAAAAATTTAAAAAATGATGATATTAATTGATAAAAATTTTATATTTGCGAAATGAAAATTATTCAACGTCTGTATATATATATATATTGAATGAAGGAAGAAACAAAATTTCAAATTTCCGATCGTAAATTGCCTGACACGATTAGTCTTGGGCACTAATTTGCACGTCGTACTTTAATACGTTAATTATTATTCCAGTCAACTCGGACTTAAGCGCGCAGAGGACGAAGTGTATCACATTAAAATTTCAAGCCGCACAGATTGAATTAAAGAGGAGCATATGAAAAGTAATTAACTTTCTTCTTGCCAACGAAATTTCCACTAGCAAGGAACTTGATGAAAATTGAAAACTTGTTTTCTAAGATTTCATATAAAAATTCCATTCCTTCCGGGATGTTGATTTTAATTGAAAAAAAACTTATGTTTATTAAAGATTCTATTTTTTCTCTCTCACTTTTCCTCCCCCTCTCTTTCTCTCCCTTTCACACTCTTGTTTATTTCTTTCTCTCTTCTCTGTTATTAATTTAAAGAAACATTTTTTAAAAATTAACTCTTCTCCCCTCTTATTTTAAAGGGGAATTATTTCTTGAATTCATTTTCTTATAAATTAGGCGTGAAATAATTTTCTTATTAATAGATCAAATATATTTTTTCCCTTCTTTAAAGATTTTGCTTTTTTTTTATTTTTGTGGTTTAATTATGATTTCCATGTTTTGAACGTTTAGATGAACGAAAGATTTTTTATTCAAGACATTTTTATGAATTATTAATCACAAATAGAAAAAACTGAAATATTGACGTTTAGAAACTATATAATTATTTTCTTTGAATAGTAACGTAAAATAATTGCAATAAAAATTTAATTTCTAGAAGAACTTAATAAATTTCGTTCATTTGAACGTTCAGAACTTTAGGGTCTTGTTTAATAAAACTAATTGTTCTAAAAAAATATTAGCAGAAAATTTAATATTTTTTTTAATAAAAAGAATATTTTTTGAAACGAATTTTATTCGCATTCGTATTAAAAATAAGTAGTAAACGCAATGAAATAATTTTTTATTAATTACTAACTAACAATTAATAACTAACAATTACTAAATTTTACTAATTGGGGGAAAAAATATTTTTTTTTATAAAAACGTATTTAATTGTATATAATTTTGAAATAGTAAAATTTAAGTATGCAAGCAGTTTGAGAGTGAAGTATTAAAACCGCCGTATTTATTAATGTGAGTTAATTAATTATAAGTTATTGTAAATTTTTATTACAAAAAAATTTTTTTAGAGAAGAAAAAATAAGTAATAAATAGTAAATTAGGTCAACCGCAAAGTACAAAATTCTTGAAATTCAAATACAAGTAGTAAAAAGTTTGATCAGAGAAATAAAATTTAAATTCTCCTAATTTAAATTCAAGCAGAAGAAGTCAATTTTGGTCACACTAGTCTTTAAAGCTCCTGGATGAAATTAAACTTGAATCATTTGCAGAAAACAATGAATTACTTTTAATCATTAATACAATATTTATCTAAAATTTCCCACTAATTTCTTTTTCTAATATCAATAATTGCCGTATAATAAAATCAAATTTTCCTTCCATTCATTACATTAATAAATTTCTATATAATATAATTACAAGAGAAACATCTTGTATAATGTCGTTTCAATGAACCCATAGTGTTGACTGATTTGCATTCTCACTTGCTGATCTTTTGTTGCTTGAAACAAAGCATGACAGTTGTATTGTTGCAATTGTTTCCACAGCAGTTTCTCGTTATAGAATCCATCTGAACGTATACGAGAGCAAAATCATTCGAAAAAAACAAAAGCAAAGTTCAATTCAGTCTGCGGTGTGTTACGGTGATTCCAAAAAAAAAAAAAATTTTTTTTGTTTTAATTCATAATACTGAAAATGTTGGTGAATGATGTCATATTGTCTGCGGTTTTTTTTATTATTGTTTATGAAACTTAAATTCATTAAAAAAAGTGTTGTAAATAAATTTGGAAAACAAAATTTTCAGTAAAATATTTTGTTTTTTTAAAGAGGATTAAAAAAAAATGTTTATGTCAAAGAGAAGAGTCTGTATTTTTTGTTTAAATGCGAAAATTAAAAGGAAAATCAATTTCACTTTATTAACGGGACTAATAGTGATTTGTATTCTACAATTATGTCAACCTTCTCGAACTTTCAACGGCATAAATCAAGTTGATCTGCATTGTAAAATTTCCCCTTCACAATTTTTTATCGCATTTCATTGGCCTGAAATGGCTTGAAATTAAAGGGAATATTAAAATTGTCCAGCGTTTAATTTCGAACAATATTTAGCGAAATTAAAAGTTAGAGAATTTTCTTTTCGCCCCTAATTCAGAAATTTTCCATTTATTAATTTTTAATTAAATTAAAAGTCAAATTATTCTTTAAAAAATATCATTTCAGAATTACGTTAATTTAATAATAAGTTAATTTGTTTAATCATAAAAATGAAAAAATTAATTTCCCTCCATAATTTTAATTATTTAGATAAAAATTTTTTTTTTTAAATTGAAAAAAAGGAGAGTTTAAATTAATTTTTTATTTATTACAGAAATGAAAATATATACAGGAGAAAAATAGCCTTACAAACCTATCGATTTGTTACACACAATAAAAACCTCTCAAAGAATGATAGGTAAGCAAAAAGGGTAAAGAAGCTTTCATGCAATTTGTGACCTTTGTTGAAAAGTTTCGGTGAAGGTCTCTTATTCCATATAATCGACAAAGCGACAAGAGAAGATTCATTAAAAATAATTGGATACCAATGTAAAAAAGCCATGAGACGACTTTTTAAAAAATAAAGTGCAATCGAATTGCTCACGGGCTTCACATGAGAAAAAAAAGTGCTCTGAAATGAGACAAAAAAAAATTGTTAAAAAGATTGGAAAAAAATTTTATAGCAGAAAAAAAGAATTGTTTCATTAACAAATGTTGAAAAAAAATTTTTTTTTCATATATCACCAATTTGCAGAATACATAACGATGACGATGATGGTGTGATGATAAATTTTTGTTTGTCACTATTTTATGCACCTATCACTGTATCATGGTTTGGGAAAAAAATTGGTTCATTTTGTTGTATTGAAAAACAGAATTTTATTTTATATATGTAGTCCTTTCTTTAGGGTAGAAATTATATTTTGTAGAACGTTTGACTAGAGGTGATTTTACCTATTGACGATGTAGATTTTTCGGTAGTGCGAGAGAAAAATGGTTTTATTTCGAAAACAAAAACTGTTCCTTTAATTTATTTTCTTATAATTTGGATCGGAAATCATTATTTTCTTTTTAATGGATAATAATTTTTTTTTATTTCAACGCGTCCAAATTTTTTCTTCTCTATAGATGGTTCTATATTTTTTCCTGGCAAATTTTCGGATTTAAAATTATAAAATGCTTTGAAACATTAAAAAAATTTAATTAGTTGATAATTATTTTTTAAATAAATATCAAAATTTTCAAAAAACAAAAATTTGAACTCCTCTAGTAATTTCTATTATTTTTAATTTCTAAATTTCTAAATTATAAATTTAATTGATTAATTTTTAATTATATTCAATCGGACATAATTCTTATGATTCTGATAAAAGTAGTAATATTAATCTGTGGTCAGACATAAAGTTTTTACTAATTTCTTAGTAAAATTTACTAATTTATAAGCAAAAAATTAGGCAGGAATTCAAATTAATAAACTGTTTTCACTAATTAAAATTAAGGGAGTTGACAATTAATTATTGTAACAAAAAAGGCAAATTTTTTGCAATAAAAAGAATTCTATTCTAAAACGAACCTTTTATTTAAAAAATTGACAAGTAAATATGCGAACGAAACTGGACATTTTTATGTCAAAATTCGCTGATAAATTGATATAAATTATTTTTTAACTTTAGGACAAACAGGTCAATGGACGAATAAATAACATTAAAGTAGAGACCAAAAATTATTTGTCAATTAATAAATAAGAAATTAAAATTAGGCCAATAAGAAATTATAAGTTGACCAAATTATTTTCTAACTTTAAGTCAAAATCTACAAATAAATAGGCAAATAGTTTCAATAATTATTGGAATAATTTAAATAGGTCAATCGGCAAAACAATCCATAAAATTTCGGTCAATAGACGAAAAAATCATTAGAATTTAGGACACAGATTTTTTGTCAAAAAATAAATAAAAATGTTTTTAATTTAGGTCGAAATCCACAGGTAAATAAGCGAATAGTTTTAATATTTAAGGAATAACTTAAATAGGTCAATCGAAAAACCAAACTTTAAAATTTAGGTCAGTAGACAAAAATATCAGAATTTAGGACACAAATTTTTTGACAATAAATAAAAAAGTTTTAAATTTAGATCAAAAGCGATCAGTTAATGATATTTTCAGGTCAAAGTTTACTGATTACTTTACATAACATGAAAGTTCAGGAAAAAATTTGTAAGTTAATGGCCGTACGAAATTTTATAGTTTAGGTCAAAAGTAAATGAGAAATAGGTCAAAATTGTTTGAAAAGTTAAAGACAAACATCATTTTTATTAAGAGAAAAAAGTATCAAAATTTTGAACAAAGTCTTTTTAGGTCAATGGACAAATATAATATCAAAGTTTAGGGCAAAAATCACTTGTCAATAGACCAAAGAAATATAGAATTTTACGAATAAATTTTAAGGTCAATAAATAAACATTAAAGTTGAGAACAAAAATTACAAATGAAACTAAAAAAAGAATTACAAAAATTTACAAGTTTAGGACTTTAAAGTCCATAAGTCGGGAAGGAAAAAAAGAGTTTTAAAGTTTAGGACAAAAGTCAATGGGCAAACATCGAAGTTTGGACAAAAGTCACAAACATCAGAAAAATCAGAAAAATTACAAATACGATGAAAAATTTAGGACAAAAATTTCTTAAATAATATTCGATTAAAATTTGGAAATTTAGGTCAAAAGTCACTTAGAACAATATAAGTTTAAACTTCAGGTCCAAATTCACAAGTCAGTGATTGAATATAACTTAAACGTGTAGAAACTTTAAACAAAAAATATAGTTTATGACCAAATTTCCAAGTCAGTATTTGAACGAATCTGAAAAATGTAGGTCAAATGACACTTTTGCCAAAGTTTGAGCTTTAGGTCAAAGTTCGCAAAATTTTACTTCGAATTTCGGACAAAAGTAGAAATTCTTTTAATTTAAAAACAAAAAATCATTGTATTATTTTCTAACCTAATTTTTAAATTAAGGTAGAAAATGAATTCGGGTCAAACATGATGGATAACTATTTTCTAAATTCAGGTAAAAATGAAGAAAAAACTCACAGTTTACAATGTAATAGTTACATAATGTACGTTTTATTCGTTTTTTTCTCTGAAATAATTTCTCTTCCACCTTTTTTCGTATTTTTGAAAAAAATTAATTAAAATTAATTAAAAATTAATTTAAAAAAATTAATTTTTATTATTATTATTATTATTATTGTTATTATTATTATTATTGTTATTATTAATTTAAAGGACCAGGCACAAAATATATATAAATTTGATCCCAGTCGATTTTTTTAAGTGCGTAGAAAAGCAGATTTTTGTATCGGAAAAAAAGATTTCCAATTGAAAAATCACAAAAAATGGATTCATTTTGTTTATTAATTCAAATTAAGAGTGTTGATAATAATTAATTTTTTAATAAGAAATGAAAATTTAGAAAAATACAATAAAATAGTTTTGAAATGAAAATATTATGATTTAATAAAATTTTTGACAGCATCAATTGTAACATTATTGTAGATGAATGAATAATGTAGGGTTTCTGCTTACGTGAATGTAATATTGAACGTGAATTTATCAAGCTTCCGCGTTTAATGTAATTACTGTTATGGAATCGTTTTATTGTGAATGAGGGCACAACTCTCCCTTTAAGTGGTTAAGTATGTGTGCGTGTGAGTGAGTGAGTGGGATGAGGGGTATTGGATTTCTTGATACCTTAGTTAGACGCACGTTATATATGGAGAATCTGCGATAGGTAATTGTTAATTAGCGGTAAAGGAAGAGCATATATACGCACTTGCAATAGTACGGCTGGCGGCATTACTGCCAAACCAACCAATAAATCCGCAGCTGCCAGACTGGACACGAAACAATTAGTGACGGACCGCAGTCGCCTGGTCGTAATTACTGCAGCGATTACGAGCGTGTTTCCGACCTAGAATAAAAAATCAAATAGTTCCACATATGATTCATTTCTATTTAAAAATTTTTCTTGATTTATGAGACTTGTGTTTTCTTATATGGGTGATTCTTCCGAATGTGATTTTCAGTAATTCATTTTATTTATTTAATAATTTTTTTATTATATATTTTTTTCTATTAAAACTATTAAATTTCATACTCAAAAGAAAGATTTTTAGTTTGTGCAAAATTAATTCTTGAAAATATTAAAGATTTTCTCCTTTGAAGAAGATTATTGTTGCTTTATTAAATTAATTTTATTTAATTCGTGAGTTTTTCTATGAAAAATCCCCGCTAATATCGTTCACGAAATCGAAAATAAAATTACACTGCATAAAAATTAATAATTTGCATATTTTAATACCAAATATAATCAATTCGATTAAAATCTAAATTTATTTAAAGTACTTGATTTAATAGTAATTTGGGTTAATTTTTTCAAAGCAATGCAGAAAAATACTAAAAACAAAAAAAAACTCGCATATTTCAAGAAACAGCCTTCGAAGATGAAAAATAAATTTTTTTCACATTTATTTACATTAGGGTACAATTAAAATATGTTTTTTTAGTTAAAATGTACAAATATCACACCCTTATTTTACATTTCCATCGAAATATTCCGTTAAACTTACACCTACATTCAGTTATTTATTAAAAACGAAGGATATGGAGATAGATTTAAATTTTTACTCGAAGCAAACTATAAATTTCGATTATTTATAACAGCAATAAGTTTTTTTCTTTTTGTAGATAAAATATAGAAAAGTTAGTCAGATTCTCAGCTTTATTTTAATGTGAATTAAAATTTTAGTCAAGATATTTTTAATGCATAAATCGTCAGTAATCATTGTAAAGTAATTTTAACATAAAACTGAAAACAAAATTTAAAAATTTTTATCAAAAATAAAAGTGAGGCCTAAAAATTTTTAAAATGCACATAATGATAAAAAACATTGTACTTTCTGACACTGTTTTTAAAAAATTTCTCAAAGTTTGAAAATAACAATAAAAATTTAGTTTTCGTATAGAAGTCCTATTGGAAACATGTTGAATAGGCTTCGGAGCTTAAAGTAATTTTAGTTATTACATAAATTCAATTAAATAACATTATTTTATTTTTTTTTAAAATAGTTTAGTTTTTTAATAAATGTGTTTTTTTATATTTTTGGCATAGTTAAATAAAGTTTAGTATATTTTAGTATACATTTAAATTCGTTTAGTATTTTTCGGTCTGTAAGATACAATTCACGGCGAAGATACCAATAGTCTCTGAGACCCTTGGTAATGTCTCCTTCAAATGTGGGGAAATTTTGAGAATTTGTTAAAATCTCGCTAGAAACTGGTTAGGCTGTTAAAAACTTGTCAAAAACTGGTATGATGGTTGAACTTTTTTGTACTTTTACTTTCTTGAAACTTGCAGAAATTTTTTAAACTTGAAAAACGGTTTTTTATTAAAAAAACATAGAAAAATTTTAAATTTTGAGAGTTTTCAGTTGTCCAAACAAAATGAATAAGTCTAAAAGAGTTTGAGACGTTTCGCTTGTACTCGCAAGAGTGAAGAATTTTATAAAATTTTTTATAAAATTCTTTTTTTTCCTTAAATTATGAGCATAAACAAACAACTTTTCCTTCCAACACTTTTTTGTACAACAAAAAACAAAATTTTTTTTTTTTTTTGAATAACTTTGTTTATCGCTAAGTTTAGAAAAATTTAGTTTATTTTAGTAAATTTTTAAAATTGTTTAGTTTTTTTATATTCTTGGCTTAGCTAAATAAAGTTTTGTTTATTTTACTACATATTTAAATTCGCTTATTATTTTTCGGTCTGTAAGATACAATTCACGGCGAATATACCAATAGTCTCTGAGACCCTTGGTAATGTCTCCTTCAAATGTGGGGAAATTTTGAGAATTTGTTAAAATCTCGCTAGAAACTGGTTAGGCTGTTAAAAACTTGTCAAAAACTGGTATGATGGTTGAACTTTTTTGTACTTTTACTTTCTTAAAACTTGCAGAAATTTTTTAAACTTGAAAAACGGTTTTTTATTAAAAAAACATAGAAAAATTTTAAATTTTGAGAGTTTTCAGTTGTCCAAACAAAATGAATAAGTCTAAAAGAGTTTGAGACGTTTCGCTTGTACTCGCAAGAGTGAAGAATTTTTTAAAATTTTTTATGAAATTCTTCTTTGCCTTAAATTATGAGCATAAACAAACAACTTTTCCTTCCAACACTTTTTTGTACAACAAAAAACAAAAATTTTTTTTTTTTAATAACTTTGTTTATCGCTAAGTTTAGTAAAATTTAGTTTATTTTAGTAAATATTTAAAATTGTTTAGTTTTTTTATATTCTTGGCTTAGTTAAATAAAGTTTTGTTTATTTTACTACATATTTAAATTCGTTTATTATTTTTCGGTCTGTAAGATACAATTCACGGCGAATATACCAATAGTCTCTGAGACCCTTGGTAATGTCTCCTTCAAATGTGGGGAAATTTTGAGAATTTGTTAAAATCTCGCTAGAAACTGGTTAGGCTGTTAAAAACTTGTCAAAAACTGGTATGATGGTTGAACTTTTTTGTACTTTTACTTTCTTGAAACTTGCAGAAATTTTTTAAACTTGAAAAACGGTTTTTTATTAAAAAAACATAGAAAAATTTTAAATTTTGAGAGTTTTCAGTTGTCCAAACAAAATGAATAAGTCTAAAAGAGTTTGAGACGTTTCGCTTGTACTCGCAAGAGTGAAGAATTTTATAAAATTTTTTATAAAATTCTTTTTTTTCCTTAAATTATGAGCATAAACAAACAACTTTTCCTTCCAACACCTTTTTGTACAACAAAAAACAAAATTTTTTTTTTTTTTTTGAATAACTTTGTTTATCGCTAAGTTTAGAAAAATTTAGTTTATTTTAGTAAATTTTTAAAATTGTTTAGTTTTTTTATATTCTTGGCTTAGCTAAATAAAGTTTTGTTTATTTTACTACATATTTAAATTCGCTTATTATTTTTCGGTCTGTAAGATACAATTCACGGCGAATATACCAATAGTCTCTGAGACCCTTGGTAATGTCTCCTTCAAATGTGGGGAAATTTTGAGAATTTGTTAAAATCTCGCTAGAAACTGGTTAGGCTGTTAAAAACTTGTCAAAAACTGGTATGATGGTTGAACTTTTTTGTACTTTTACTTTCTTAAAACTTGCAGAAATTTTTTAAACTTGAAAAACGGTTTTTTATAAAAAAAACATAGAAAAATTTTAAATTTTGAGAGTTTTCAGTTGTCCAAACAAAATGAATAAGTCTAAAAGAGTTTGAGACGTTTCGCTTGTACTCGCAAGAGTGAAGAATTTTTTAAAATTTTTTATGAAATTCTTCTTTGCCTTAAATTATGAGCATAAACAAACAACTTTTCCTTCCAACACTTTTTTGTACAACAAAAAACAAAAATTTTTTTTTTTTTTGAATAACTTTGTTTATCGCTAAGTTTAGTAAAATTTAGTTTATTTTAGTAAATATTTAAAATTGTTTAGTTTTTTTATATTCTTGGCTTAGTTAAATAAAGTTTTGTTTATTTTACTACATATTTAAATTCGTTTATTATTTTTCGGTCTGTAAGATACAATTTACGGCGAATATACCAATAGTCTCTGAGACCCTTGGTAATGTCTCCTTCAAATGTGGGGAAATTTTGAGAATTTGTTAAAATCTCGCTAGAAACTGGTTAGGCTGTTAAAAACTTGTCAAAAACTGGTATGATGGTTGAACTTTTTTGTACTTTTACTTTCTTAAAACTTGCAGAAATTTTTTAAACTTGAAAAACGGTTTTTTATAAAAAAAACATAGAAAAATTTTAAATTTTGAGAGTTTTCAGTTGTCCAAACAAAATGAATAAGTCTAAAAGAGTTTGAGACGTTTCGCTTGTACTCGCAAGAGTAAAGAATTTTTTAAAATTTTTTATGAAATTCTTTTTTTTCCTTAAATTATGAGCATAAACAAACAACTTTTCCTTCCAACACTTTTTTGTACAACAAAAAACAAAAATTTTTTTTTTTTGAATAACTTTGTTTATCGCTAAGTTTAGTAAAATTTAGTTTATTTTAGTAAATTTTTAAAATTGTTTAGTTTTTTTATATTCTTGGCTTAGTTAAATAAAGTTTTGTTTATTTTACTACATATTTAAATTCGTTTATTATTTTTCGGTCTGTAAGATGCAATTCACGGCGAATATACCAATAGTCTCTGAGACCCTTGGTAATGTCTCCTTCAAATGTGGGGAAATTTTGAGAATTTGTTAAAATCTCGCTAGAAACTGGTTAGGCTGTTAAAAACTTGTCAAAAACTGGTTTGATGGTTGAACTTTTTTGTACTTTTTCTTTCTTGAAACTTGCAGAAATTTTTTAAACTTGAAAAACGGTTTTTTATTAAAAAAACATAGAAAAATTTTAAATTTTGAGAGTTTTCAGTTGTCCAAACAAAATGAATAAGTCTAAAAGAGTTTGAGACGTTTCGCTTGTACTCGCAAGAGTGAAAAATTTTTTAAAATTTTTTATGAAATTTTTTTTTTCCTTAAATTATGAGCATAAACAAACAACTTTTCCTTCCAACACTTTTTTGTACAACAAAAAACAAAAAATTTTTTTTTTTTGAATAACTTTGTTTATCGCTAAGTTTAGTAAAATTTAGTTTATTTTAGTAAATTTTTAAAATTGTTTAGTTTTTTTATATTCTTGGCTTAGTTAAATAAAGTTTTGTTTATTTTACTACATATTTAAATTCGTTTATTATTTTTCGGTCTGTAAGATGCAATTCACGGCGAATATACCAATAGTCTCTGAGACCCTTGGTAATGTCTCCTTCAAATGTGGGGAAATTTTGAGAATTTGTTAAAATCTCGCTAGAAACTGGTTAGGCTGTTAAAAACTTGTCAAAAACTGGTTTGATGGTTGAACTTTTTTATACTTTTTCTTTCTTGAAACTTGCAGAAATTTTTTAAACTTGAAAAACGGTTTTTTATTAAAAAAACATAGAAAAATTTTAAATTTTGAGAGTTTTCAGTTGTCCAAACAAAATGAATAAGTCTAAAAGAGTTTGAGACGTTTCGCTTGTACTCGCAAGAGTGAAGAATTTTTTAAAATTTTTTATGAAATTCTTTTTTTTCCTTAAATTATGAGCATAAACAAACAACTTTTCCTTCCAACACTTTTTTGTACAACAAAAAACAAAATTTTTTTTTTTTGAATAACTTTGTTTATCGCTAAGTTTAGTAAAATTTAGTTTATTTTAGTAAATTTTTAAAATTGTTTAGTTTTTTTATATTCTTGGCTTAGTTAAATAAAGTTTTGTTTATTTTACTACATATTTAAATTCGTTTATTATTTTTCGGTCTGTAAGATACAATTTACGGCGAATATACCAATAGTCTCTGAGACCCTTGGTAATGTCTCCTTCAAATGTGGGGAAATTTTGAGAATTTGTTAAAATCTCGCTAGAAACTGGTTAGGCTGTTAAAAACTTGTCAAAAACTGGTTTGATGGTTGAACTTTTTTGTACTTTTTCTTTCTTGAAACTTGCAGAAATTTTTTAAACTTGAAAAACGGTTTTTTATTAAAAAAACATAGAAAAATTTTAAATTTTGAGAGTTTTCAGTTGTCCAAACAAAATGAATAAGTCTAAAAGAGTTTGAGACGTTTCGCTTGTACTCGCAAGAGTGAAGAATTTTTTAAAATTTTTTATGAAATTCTTTTTTTTCCTTAAATTATGAGCATAAGCAAACAACTTTTCCTTCCAACACTTTTTTGTACAACAAAAAACAAAAATTTTTTTTTTTTGAATAACTTTGTTTATCGCTAAGTTTAGTAAAATTTAGTTTATTTTAGTAAATTTTTAAAATTGTTTAGTTTTTTTATATTCTTGGCTTAGTTAAATAAAGTTTTGTTTATTTTACTACATATTTAAATTCGTTTATTATTTTTCGGTCTGTAAGATACAATTCACGGCGAATATACCAATAGTCTCTGAGACCCTTGGTAATGTCTCCTTCAAATGTAGGGAAATTTTGAGAATTTGTTAAAATCTCGCTAGAAACTGGTTAGGCTGTTAAAAACTTGTCAAAAACTGGTTTGATGGTTGAACTTTTTTGTACTTTTTCTTTCTTGAAACTTGTAACCCAATTTATTTTTAAACTAAAGAAAAATAAAGAAAAGGAATCAAAATTATTAATTTAATAAAAGGGTCACCTACGGAAGATATTTTTGGGCGCCAGTCCTTTCTTGGGACACGAAACAAAAAAAAAGTATTGACAAAATAATTAATTATCGATAAACAAGGCCAATAGGCTAATTATCAATCAATTAAATTAATCACAAAAAAAAGAAATCTAGAAAAACATTTTTAATTATCAATAAACAAGGCCACCAGGCTAATTACTGATCAATTAATTAGTTAATCGCGATCTAAATTCAAAATCAAAAGAAATCACAATCAAAATCTTCCGGCATTGCTAACTAGCTACAATCCCTCGATGGTAAATGGTAGATGGGCGAGTCCATTATTTAACCAAATAAATACCCACAAATCAAGTCAATAATAATCAGAAATTATCAAAAGGAAATTAACAATTTATTCAATAGATCAGAATTTTGAGGTTAGACAATAACAAAAAAAATGATGATGTGATTCTATACAATTTCAAAATTAATTATCAAAATATTTAAATTCGACAAACTGAAAATTAAGTAAATATTAAACTTATTCAAAATAGAATAAGGATTCTTTCCAATTCGAGATATATATATAGGATGGACAATATAATCGAAATTATAATCTTGACATTTAGTCAGATTAAAGAAAATTAATAAACGAATGATATCTCAATTAAATTACTGATTTGAATCATTAATTTAAAGTGAAAAATAAGACATTCAGTCTCGAGAATCAAGAAAAGAAAATTACATTTGAGATATCATACATAAAATAGAAAATTAAATTTGTACCAAAAAAATAAATTCACGGCCAACGAATTTCCAAATTGGTGGCGGCTCTCGAGATTCCCCAAATAGTTTCGACTTGATATTCCCACAAAATTGGTTTCGACTTTTCTCTCCAAGTTATTCAAAAGAAAAAGAAAAATTGTAATGACAAACAAACTATCTTCCACGATTTCACCGAAAAGAATGAATAATATGGCGTTGTTTGTTTTTCACCTAGGAAATTCGTTGCCAACATAAAAAAAGAAAGTCACATAACAAAACTAGATTCACGCGACATTAAAACGAATTGTGATTGGTTAATCCAGGAATCTTCTAATTTTCTCACGCTGATTGGTTGGTCCGAAATTTAAATTTTTAATAATGAACTCTTCCGCTTTGATAAAAAATATTGGATTCTTGTTATTCTTCATAATAAATTAATTCGAAAGGAATTATTTTGACGCAAGATGGTAAATTATCAAATCCTCTTCCATATAAAATTAAACGTGGTGAACATCAATTGTTGTAACCCCAGAAGACTAAGTGACACTTACGCACGAAGACTGGACGACTGAATATCTCCCGATCCCAAACTTACATTGATACAGGAACGTGAAAATTATAGGGTTGAATTAGAGTTTTGAGCAAAGCTCTCAAATATGATAAAGCCTTCCAAGGACAAAAAATTGTTAAGTATTTCTCCAGGAAACGAAGTCGATCTTCAAATGTAAAGTAGTAAAATACAATAATATTGAGTGGCATCTTAAAAAGATCCAATCCAAGGGTACGTCAGAAGAATAAGGCTCACAATAATCAGAAAATCCAATAATTCCAAAAGATAGGTTATGTTTGGACCAGCGGGAAAATCCAAAAAGATATAATTTTGACAAAATAGATGAATTGAAGTGAATAATCGGACAGTTTCTTGAAATCTTCAAACTTCTTTTCTTCAGGCGGTTGACTCGACAATTATAGATAATATTTTACATGAAACGAAAGAAAGGATAACAATAATTAATTTCTAAATTCGGGTTTTAATTTAATTTTGTCCCATATCTCGAATTGTTGTGAAATCATGGAGTAATTTTTTTTTTAACACGAACAAATAAAATTTTGAATGATAAAAGCACGAAATAATTTTTTATCTTGAACCTTGTGAATTGTAAAATAATAAATTTTACAACGTCACAAACTTGCAGAAATTTTTTAAACTTGAAAAACGGTTTTTTATTAAAAAAACATAGAAAAATTTTAAATTTTGAGAGTTTTCAGTTGTCCAAACAAAATGAATAAGTCTAAAAGAGTTTGAGACGTTTCGCTTGTACTCGCAAGAGTGAAAAATTTTTTAAAATTTTTTATGAAATTCTTTTTTTGCCTTAAATTATGAGCATAAGCAAACAACTTTTCCTTCCAACACTTTTTTGTACAACAAAAAACAAAATTTTTTTTTTTTTGAATAACTTTGTTTATCGCTAAGTTTAGTAAAATTTAGTTTATTTTAGTAAATTTTTAAAATTGTTTAGTTTTTTTATATTCTTGGCTTAGTTAAATAAAGTTTTGTTTACTTTACTACATATTTAAATTCGTTTATTATTTTTCGGTCTGTAAGATACAATTCACGGCGAATATACCAATAGTCTCTGAGACCCTTGGTAATGTCTCCTTCAAATGTGGGGAAATTTTGAGAATTTGTTAAAATCTCGCTAGAAACTGGTTAGGCTGTTAAAAACTTGTCAAAAACTGGTTTGATGGTTGAACTTTTTTGTACTTTTTCTTTCTTGAAACTTGTAGAACTTTTTTAAACTTGAAAAATGGTTTTTCATTCTTATCAAAAATGCGAAAGTCTTGGATTTGTGCGATTTTGAGAAATTTCTAATTTTCATAAATCTTTATGTTTCATGACTCCCTGATTCCAAAAAAATGGTTTTTAGAGAAGTGTCTGTCTGTATGTCTGTAGAAATTTTTGTCTCGACGATAACTCGAGTAAATTTTTATGAATCGACTTGCAATTTGGGGGATTTTTTTAGTCTATAAAAATAAAGCTCGAATTCGTTGGGCAGCCAATTTCGTCAAAAAACAACAAAAATAAAAAATTTTCAAAATTTTGTTTCTTTACAATTTTCAAAAAATTATTAAAAAAATTTTTTTTCTCTAAAATTTGGCACAAAAACAATCATTTTTTCTTTTAGTCACTTTTTTGATCAACAAAAAACAAGAAATTTATATATATATATATATATATATATATATATATATATATATATATATATATATATATAAGTTTTTGGCCAGGTTTATTTTTGTTCTTTTTTAAGTTTCTGGTCCACTCTCTAAATTGAACTTTGCGCTAATTTAAATTTAGAAAGCAGGTTTGATTAAACCGTTGACTTTGAACTTGAACTGAAAATTTTAATTTTGAATCAAAATTTTTTTTTAGTTCTCTACATGATTTAAATGTATCCCTGTAATTGTTATGCAGACAATTTTTATTTTATTTTTTAGTATTGTTAAATTATAAATTTTTTTATAGAGATTGGGTCCTTTTTATTTGTACTAAAGTTATTTACATTGCAAATATCTGGACATTTGTTAAATAATTTGTTTATAGAAAAATATTTATTTGGATTGTTTGACAATAATTTTTGTTCAGAAATAAGTATAGCCTAAAATTTTATAACTGATTTAATTGTTTTTTGTTTGATATTAAAGTGGACGTCACTGGAGGCCGATTTCTTTATTCGGTTAATGTACATGATCTAATTCAGTTCAAAATAATTTAGTTGGACGACCAGACAATTAATAAGATTATGAAATGCTTATGTCGTTTGAACGGTTCTACTAGAACTGCAGGAATGTGTATTTATTATTATTTCGTTTTCTCTTGATATAGGATATGGTGATTTATTAAATATATATAATTTTTTTCTTTCGATGAAAGTAGAATTAATGTCATGATAATCTGCAAATCAACACATATTGATGAGAATGTAAACCTTAAAGTCGTAGTAACTTTAAGACCAATAAATTGTTTAGGGGCTCAAAAAAGGAGTTTTTTCACATACAAAGAGGAATATGAACAAGAACGCACATAATGTACAATAATCGCAAACCACTGCGAGCCATTAGCGCGAAACAACGTGCGGAGCGCGAAGCGCAACAACCGGTATTCACGCGCCCCGAGGCGCGCTCAAACTATCGAGCCTCCGCGCGAAGCGCGGATAACAATGTGTCCGCCCGGAGGGCGGGCAGATTTTTATATAAATTTTTATTTACTTTTTTTTGCAGATCAGGTTTTCTTTCTATTTTAGAAATGCATTTTTCAATAAACATCTTTATTGTGTAAATTCTTTCAATCTGAATTATTATTTCGAAAAAGTATTCAGAAAAAAAAATTTGCAATGTATGAAAGTGTGGGGATTTGAATCTGAGGGATGGAAGGATTAATAACATCTGCATAAAGAGAAGGATCAAACATTCATAGATTACCCTCGAGCTCTGTAAGAGTTTTGTTTACTTTATCAAAAGTTCACAGAGTAAATACACCACATAACGGATGCTATTATATGTTCTGAATACCACTTTTTTTAATATCGTCTTTAAAAAAAGATTTGACAAAATAATTCAAACATTTTTTTTATATAACCAGAACTTTTATTTCTATTTAATTAATTATTTATCAAATTATATAAAAACAGTTAAAAAAGTTTTGTAATCATATTGTAATTTTTATCTCTATCTATTAAACTAATTATACTGATTTTTTTATTCAATAATTTTAAACCGAATTCAATTAAAATATTTCGAATTTCTTTAAAATTGAATTTTTTGAAAAAGTTTTTTTTCTTTTAACTAAAAGTGTTTTTAACTAAAAGTGAATTTTTAATGAATAAATAATTAAAATACTAAGTAATTGAGACTCTATTTAATTTTTAACTCTCTGCTATTCAATTTTTACTAACTTTCAATAATAATAAAAATTAATTGAGCAATCAATTTCTGTAACTGTAAATACTTTTAAGAATTTTATTTTTCTAATTTTCTTTTTGTAAATACTTTTGTTTATTAATCAAATTTTCCAAACACTAAAATGATAACAATTTTCGACAACAGTTTCAATAAGAGAAATTGAAATTTACAAGAAACGACAAAATAATCAAGAGAGAGCTATGGAAGTTTGTGAAAAATACTAAGAGAGAAAATGATTTTTGTTCTAAAATTCCTTCGATATTGATAAATCTTGGAAAATATGTTAAAATTATTTTGAATGCAAAAGAAGGTAACATACTGAGCCACAAATGCGCATATTTCAAAATGCATATTTTACATTCCATGTCTGGTTGAAATATATGTCAAGGAGAATATTTCCCTGGTATTAAAATCTCACAAATTGAAAAGTGGGATAATGTTTTTTGCGTCTTGCATGCGAGAAGAAAAAGTATATTATATAAATTGACCAAAAATAAAAAATAATTTCTTTTTACTATTCAATTTTTTTTCTACACAGAATTGACAACTATGCGTAGATTGTTTTTTAATCTCGTTTTTAATCTTTGGTAGCGAATTGAAATTAAATTAGATGGGAAGTATAACGATTCGAGAGTCAGCAGAAATTTATTCACCGGAAATTCAATTCTTATCTGGTCCTGCAATTACTATTATGCCAAGCAACAAAGGTTAAACCCATCTATCTCCGTTTCGTGAATCCAGTTGACAATGAAGGGAAGTTCTCGACAGTTGCAAATTAATTGCACAAAGTCGCTGCGCGAGTTTATTGCTATTAGTTCAACAATTATTGGAAATTAAATTCTTTTGCCAATGCTTGAAATTTTTTTCTGACTCTCTTCCTTGTTGTTCGATTAGTATATCAATATTGTCTTCGTCTATTCAAATATAATTGAATCTAATTCTTTTGTTTAAAATTTATATTTATTTTTTATTATTCTTTATTAATATTAATATAATCATTAATTATTATTATTATTAATATAATAATAATAATAATAATAATAATAATAATAATAATAATAATAATAATTATTATTATTATTATTATTATATTACTTTTTGTTTTTAATATTAATTTTTATTCACATTCTTTTGCTTATTATTTTCAAGCAGATATTTAAATTTCTTTTTCTTCTCCATTTACGCAAATTGTAATAGAATATTTTTTGGAGTTTTAATACGATATAATTTTAATTTCTCTCTATATTTCTGCAGGTTGACATTTGTTTTCAACAGAGATTTCTCTTTTTCTTTTTATCCCTTTTTTTTGTTTCATTTTTTTCTTCTATTACATACAATGTTGGTAAATTTTAATTATGTCTTCCAGGAGACGAAAACATTTTTATGCTGAAAGGTTAAAAATAGAAAAGCAGGACGGGAAAAAAAAAGTTATAAATCGTTGGAAGGATTTTTATAAACATGAAGTGATTTTCACTGTGGAAAGGAACTTTTGAAAATCAGAGAATATGAAATATACAGACAGTTGTGAGGGATTCCCAGGAGTTTTCTTGAGATATTTCACTGTGAATTTTTGAAAAATTTCCATGACCCTGTTTACGTATTACTATATTGAGGAAATAGTTGGCGT
This sequence comes from Leptopilina drosophilae, assembly GCA_032873175.1. Taxonomy (NCBI): domain Eukaryota; kingdom Metazoa; phylum Arthropoda; class Insecta; order Hymenoptera; family Figitidae; genus Leptopilina; species Leptopilina drosophilae. The sequence continues at coordinate 64,966,649 of CM065478.1, forward strand.
TAAAAATTCTAAAAATGGAATATTTCCTCAATGTTTCATTGTTTTCTTTTTAAGTGGATTTAAATATTTAATAAATTCAGTATTTATAATGGTACATTTTTTTTCATTGAGAAAAATTTGTTCGAAAATTTAGATAATTATTTCCACTTGAAATTTAATTAGAAATTTTTTTTAGATTTTAAAATTAATTTAAAATTGTTTAGTTTAATTGAACTTTTTAGTTAAAAACATTTAAAAAATAGAATTTTGGAAAAGGTGCAAATATGATTGCTGAAAGTAAATTATTTTCTAGAGAAATAAAATTCTTCTAAAAAATTAAATTAGGCGCAAAAAATTTTTTTGAATTCCCATAAAAATTACAATTATCTTTGTAAATAATAAAATTCTTTCATAAAATTCAATTATTTTTAAACAATTTCATAAAAATCTACGCAAACTTTTAATTATTTACAAAATAATAAAAATTTTACAGAATTTCTATTATACACAAATTTTTTATAAATTTCTTTGCAATACTTAAATTACTTTCATAAACACTGACATTTTTTACAGGGATTCGACTATTTTCATAAATAATGACATTCTTTATAGGAATTTAGTTATTTTCATAAATAATAAAATTCTATTTAAAAGTTCAATTATTCTTAAAAATTTAATACAATTCTTCATCAAACTTTAATTATTTTAATAAAATTCTTGTCAAAATTTCAATTATTGTCAAAACTTTTCCTCATTCGTCGGAAAAATTCAATTATTTACAATAGAATTTCAATTATTTTTTTTTGTAATTGAATTCATTAAAAAATGTAATTGCTCTTAACAATTTTTGACAAAATTCATAGAAAAAATTCAATTATTTTTAAAATTACAAAATTACAAAATTTTTAAAAATACTCGTAAAAATTGTAATTATTTTTAAAAATAATAAAGTTCTTCCTTAAAATTCAATTATTTTCGAAAATTTCCCTTAATTTAATAATTTCCAATATCTGCTATATAATAATAAAATTTACGATGAAATTCAACTTTTAAAAAAAATTTTAATACAATTAAAAAAAACGTACTTACAGAAACAATCAAAATTTACAGGATTTCAATTATTTACAAAATTTGTATAAATTTTTTCGCAATAATTCAATTATTTTCAAAAATATTTTTTTAATGGAATTTCATAAATAATACATTTTTTTAGGAATTAAATTATTTTCTTAAATAATAATACTCATGAAAGAATTTTAATTCTTCTTTTAAACACTTTTAATCGAATTCCTCGTATCAATTTTTATCAAAATTCGTTGGAAAAATTCAATTATTTTCAATACAATTTCAATTATTTTTATTGTAATTGAATTCTTTAAATATTTTAATTACTCTTTACAATATTTATCAACATTCATTGGTGAAATTCAATTATTTTCTTATATTAATAAAACTCATCACAGAATTTCAATTATTTTTATTTTAATCGAATTCGTCGAAAATTGTAATCACTCTTAACAATTTTTATAAAAATTCGTCGGAAAAATTCAATTATTTTCAATACAATTTCAATTACCTTTATTGTAATTGATTTTTTTAAAATTTTAATTTCTCTTAACAATATTTATCAAAATTCATCAGAAAAATTTAATTATTTTCAATATAGTAATAAAATTCTTTACAAAAATTTTTAAAAATTCTTATAAACAATTCAATTACTTTTAAAAATAATAAAATTTTGTAAGAAATTGTAATAAAATTCTAAGCAAACTTTTAAACACTTACAAAAATAAAAAAATTCACAAGATTTTAATTATTTTCAAAAAAAATAACAGTTTTTACTGGTATTAAATTATTTTCATAAATAATAAAACTTATCGCAGAATTTTAATTTTTTAAAACAATTTTATTAAAATTTTTCTAAAGAATTCAAATATTTAAAAATTTGTAGATAGAATTCTTTATGAGAATTTAAATTGTGAGAAACATTCAATTATTCTATAGATTATTTATTTTTATACTAAAATAATTGAAAAGTTCAGGGAAAAAGCCAAACTTATTTATTGTTAAATTTAAATAATTGAAAGAGGCAGGGAAAAAGTTAAAATTTTGTCTAGAAATCAAAAGGAAAAAAGTTAGAGAAAACCAACAAAATTACCTACTTTTTGTGTCAACTATGATAATTTTTCAATTTTTTATCTAATAGAAAGACCAACCAAAAAGTGTGAAAAAGATAAAACAACATTTTATTTTTGGACTTGTGTTATTGGATGATTGTTAAAAAAATTATTCTAAATTAAAAATTATTTATTCTATTTTTCCACTGTTAACTTAATTAATTTATTTAAATATGTTAACGAGCATTAAAAACCCTTTACAAATAATTCAAAATATTCGTTAAAAGTCAGTTCATTTGGATCTTAATAGAATTCTTGTTTTGAAGTTTAGGCCAATGAATCCAAGATTTTCATTAAAAAATTTTGAAGACAATTTTTAGGATCATTTGTTAATATTATTAAGTTTTTGAGTTTAATAAATATGTTGACAAACTTAAAAATTGTCTTCAAAATTTTTTAATGAAAAATTTGGATTCATTGGCCTAAATCTCCAAAACAAGAATTCTAAATATTGCAGATTAAAATTTTGTCTACAATTAAGTAATAAATTAAATCAAATAACATTTTAATAGTATTAAATTTCCTTGTTGCGTTGTTAAGAAAAATTTATTTTAAATTAAAATTGATTTATTCTTCTTTTTCTCTGTTAACTTAATAGTATTAAATTGCAACGAATTGATTTAAAAAATGTAGATCAAATAAAAAATTGATTAAATTTTTTTTGATCAATTAGATTCGCTTTAGTATTAATTTAATACTGTCTAGAAATTGATGTCAAGAATTGAAATTAAAATTAATTTAATTAAATTTCATTGAGGAAATATCAAAATCGATGATGGTATAAAAAAAAATTTGGTTTTCGTTAATCATGCAAAAAAAATTAATAATTCATTTGGAAATGGTACGAAATAGAAATGGAGAGTGGAAGGGAAAGGGGAGGGGAGGGGAGTGCTTCTTAGCGCGCATGAATGAAAAGTTTGAGTTCGGATGCCATTCATCGTGATGAGGTCAATGTAATTAATTTATGTAGACTATAGTAAACTACAAGACGCGCCAATAACATCGAGTCAGTTAAGTTTAAAGGACTTGCTTACAATGGTGACGACAATGAGGATCAAGAACAAAGCAGCAAGCACAAGATCAGACCAGGAGGGTAGGTACTCGGTTTCTAGGTTTCGTAACTCCTCTCCAGCCGATTGATTCCATCGTTGCTCATCCGTGTAGCCCACGCTCTCGTTCACCATTATGCTTGTCCTCCGTCAGTGCACTATGATTTCTATCCATTCGTGCAAGATGTTTTGATCCTCAACGAGGCGATAAATCACATTTTCTGTTAATCCACCGCTTTGATTCTTGTAGTGCGTCTGGAAAACAGAAAACAAAAATGTTAGCCGTTAATTTTCGCATTCATTAAAAATTTTATTCACTTATTACAATTAGTTAAAAAAATTAAACTTTGTCACTTTTAAAAATAATGTAATTAAAGTTTAATTTTTTTCATGTGTAATTTTAAATATCGAAATTCTTTTCTACGATCAATAGTTTAGGAGACAAAAATTCATAAAAAAAGTTTGAAATTATATGATTGCAAATGTCTTAAAAAATATTAAAAATTTTGCAAATCTTTTTGGCACACTTATTGTTGTAACATTAGTGTCTAGACATTGAGTTTTTCAGTACATAATAAAGTTTCTTTAAAAATTTTTTTTAAATCTATCACCATCTTTATAAAAAAATTAAGTTTAAAAAATTATTTTGTTTAATAATGATAAGGCCTAAATACGGTTTTGTTCAGATGATGTTTATTTACAATCCCTACTAGTTTCGAACCATATATGGTTCCTCATCAGGGGATGATTAATTTTTATTTTATTTATTTTTTTTATTTATTTTTTATTTTATTTTTATTTTTATTTATAAAAATTAATCATCCCCTGATGAGGAACCATATATGGTTCGAATCTAGTAGGGATTGTAAATAAACATCATTTAAACAAAACCGTATTTAGGCCTTATCATTATTAAACAAAATATATCATACGGTCAAGCAACCAAAAAATTACTTTTAAAAAATTATTGTTCAAACAAATTGTTAAAAAATTAAGTTTTGTCATTTTTAAAAATAATATTATAAAAATTCATTGTTTTCTCTGTAATTTTGAATAACAAAATTTTGTTCAAATGTTAATATTGAAAACATTAATGTTATTAATAACATATTAATTAATTTATTTATCATTTATAGTATTATTATTTATATTCTTATTTATATTCTTATTTATATTATTATTTATTTATTTACTAATTTATTATTGTTGATTATTATATTAATTATTAATTAATAATATTACAAATATTTTTAACACGGATTCATTCATTCTGTCCGCAGTTTGAAGTTAGTTTCTGTGTATGCTTATTTACTTAAAAAAATTTTGCTTGACAAATCGAAAATATGCAGGTATTTTAAATGATTTATAGGTAATGAAAATAATATTTGAAACTGGAAAATTTTATAATTTTTTAAAATTGTGATTAACAAATAAATTCTTTGCCAAAATCGTTTTTCAAAAAAATTGAATTTCATTTTGGAAAATTTTATTAAAATAGTAGATTTACAAATTATTGGAATTAAGAAATATTTTTGAAAATAATTAAAATTTTGCAATGAGTTTTATAAAAATATCCGACATTAATTGAATTTTGACGAAGAATTTTTATATCTATTTTATGAAGATAAATTAAATATTGATGAACATTATTTTTAGATGTTTTAAGAATATCTGAATTTCTGCGAAAATTTTATTAATTTTGAAATAATAATTCAATCCTCGGGATGAATGTTTATTATTTATATGAAAATAATTGAATTTTGCCAAGAATTCTATAAAAATTACTAAATAGGGTTGAATTATAGGGGGAAAGTTTTGGTATTCATAAAGAATAATAAAAATGTTAACGAGAATTTTTTATACTTTTTGATAATAATTAAATTTCTCAAAGGAATAATTGAATTCGAGGCGAATTTAATTATTTTAATACAAAAGTAAATTATTTTATTGAATAATTGAATGTTTCTTAAAATTAAATTCTTATTAAGAATTTTATCAACAAATTTTTAAATAATTGAATTCTTTAGAAAAATTTTAATAAAATTGTTAAGAGTAATTAAAGTTTTCGAGGAATTCGATTAAAAGTGTTTAAAAGAAGAATTAAAATTCTGTGATAAGTTTTATTATTTGAAAAAATAATTGAATTATTGCGAAGAAATGTATACAAATTTTGTAAATAATTAAAATCCGGTGAATTTTTATTGTTTCTGTAAGTAATTAATTGTTTACTTAAAATTTTATTAAAGTTTTTTTTGAATTTCTTCGTAAATTTTATTAATAAATAGCAGATATTAAAAATTATTAAATTAAAGGAAATTTTCAAAAAAATTGAATTTTAAAGAAGAATTTTATTATTTTCAAAAGTAATTAAAATTTTTACAAAAACTTTTAAAAAATTTGTTTAAAGAATTTTATTCTTGTGAAAGTCTTTGAATTTTTCCCATGAATTTTGATAAATATTGTTAAGAGTAATTAAAATTTTTTAAGAATTTAATTACAATGAAAATAATTGAAATTCTATTGAAAATAATTGAATTTTTCCGACGAATTTTGATAAAAATTGATAAGAGTAAATACAATTTTTGAGGAATTTGATTAAAATTAAAATTATTGAAATTCTGCGATGAGTTTTATTGTTTCTGAAAATAATTTAACTATTATGAAGAAATTTATAAAAAAATTTGTAAATATTTGAATTCCTGTGAAATTTTCATTGTTTATAAAAATAATGAATTGCATGCTTAGAATTTGATAACATTTTTGTTAAATAATTGAATTTTCAAAAAATTTTATTAATGAATAGTAGATATTAAAAATTATTCAAATTAGGAAAAGTTTTGAAAGTAATTGAAATTTTGACAAGAATTTTATTAAAATTTTTAAAAATAATTGAATTTTGAAAAAGAATTTTTGAATCTATGAAGATAATAATTGAGTTTATGAGTCATACAAAAAGAACACAAAAATTGGGAATTTTGTTATGTATTCTAAAAATTTAATTTTATTCAATACACATTTAATAAAAATTCCTGACTTTTCCCTGAATTCCCTATGTCAAAATAATATAATTATTGTAATTAAAATAATATTAAAATTTTATATTTCAATTAATATTTTATGTTTGTAAAAAAAATTTTGAATTAAACATTTTTAAGTTATATTAATTTTAAAATAGCTAATTTAATATGAAAAAATGGGAAGTCGGCTCTAACTAGCAAGCAGTGTTGCTAGTTCGAGTGTAAACAATTATTTTGTCTATATTATCAAAAAAAAATTTACTTCTATCAAATAAATATGATAAAATTTTTCTTTGACACAAAATTTTATCTTCTACTTCACTTGTTCTTTTGAATTCCCTTTTAGAAAAATTATAAAAAAAATTGTAATAAAAACGCTTGAATATTTTTTTTTTAATAAAATGCAATACACGTTTTCTATGCGCAGTGAGAGAAGCTTAACTTTATCTTTATTAAAGTTACATACATATATATGGTATGTACATGTCAAAAGTCGAGAGCTTTTTTTTGAATGGTTTCATTAGAAAAAATTTTCAACTTTTGTGGCATTCAATTGGATGTTTTCTGAATGAAGAATTCAGAAAGAAGATTTTACTGTTGCAATGCATCTCTTTCACAAAAGACCGCGAATGTAATGTCGATACTCAGTCACGAGAAATGATCAGAAAATTTATGTTTCTTTTTTCAATGTCATCGTTTCTTTTCTGTAAATCCTATTTTCAATCGAATCTTGTCAAAACACGCAAATCGAATACAAATTAAATTCAAAAAATCTATAATTCACATTTAGAGTTGGAACTATTTAATCAATCAATCAATAATAAAAAATAAATATTTATATCAATTTATTAATTTACTCCATATTTATTTTTATTTATTGTCATATATTTTCATTTATTTTTATTTATTTAAAAGGATTAAAGTAGTTATTTATATTTTCCTAATTATTTGTTCATTCATTAATTTTATTTTATTATTCAAAAAAATAAATAAATTAAAAAGTTTTTATTTAAAATAAATTTTTTTTATTTGATTTTTTTATTTATTGATAATAATTGATATTTATATAAAAAGGAGTAAATAAATATTTTTTTGGTTTTTGTTTCTACATCTATACGTGTGGAATGAGAAAAAGATTTTTTTTTCTGGTTATTTTTCAGACAAAACAGTTTGTTATCAATTTTTGGTAGATATATTTTTTTGTTTGCATATACATATAGATAAATATATTTTTGGGGCAATAAATTTTGCGACTAAGAATTGTCATTGAATTTAATGAAAAAATGAAAAAGAAAAAAATTTTTCCAATCTTCAAATCCCTTGTTCGTGATATATACAGTTATTCCTATTTTTTTGTGTGTATTTTTGCTACACGTCAGATGTGCTGGACGATATTATTTATACGCCTATAAATTTCTCTGTAATCGGTGCAGTCATTGTAGAGCCATTAAAAAGTGGGAGCGGCACAATATTGCCCGTTGCACTATATTATACTCGTTGATGTATCCAGACATAAGTAACATCTGCATTTTAAGCCTCTTTTGATATGTATATAGTGCACATATAATTCTTCAATTGTTATTTAAATAAAAATCCTTTCAACTTATTTGACGAGAAATTTTTTTCTCAATTTTTTTCACCAATTGTTATTTGGAAAAAATTTCTCATTTCTTCTGAAGGTTGTAAATTATTCTACACGTTTCTGACAATTGAATTTATTCTTAAAAATTGTAAATAAACAATTTAAAAAATTAAAAATAAAAAAAATATAATATAAAAATAAAAAAAATGTAAATAATCGAAAATTAAAAAGTGATGAAATTAATTTTATTTATTTATTCAAATTTAAACGGGAAGAAAAATTTTAAACATGGTCCTAAAATGCTGAAAGTTTGCATGAACGAAGTTTTTGTATTTATTTTTTAAATTAAATTTTTATTACAATAATTTTGCGCCACTATAAAAAAAATTAATTAGAATGTTTCTATTTTAAATTTAGTTTTTATAACTTTTATTTAATTAACAAGTTTCGAAAATATTGTTATTGAAAAATATTTCGTTCATTTGAACGTTTAAAACTTTTGGATCATTAAATAGTAAAAATAACTATTATTTTATGATCAATAATAAATTCGACAAATTTTGTTTCGTTTACAATAATAAACTTGAAAATATTCTTTACTTGAAATAACGTAGTGGACAAATTTATTCTATTTCAAAAAACAAATTTTTTTTATTTTCCATAAATTTAAAATTTGACAGATTTTATAACTTTTTAAAAGTAATTATAACTTTAAAAAAATGTTTTATTTCAAATAATAAATATGACGAATTTTCTCTTACACTTCAAACAATAAATTTTACAAATTTTAATACACATTAACAGTTTTTAATAAAAAAAGAAAAGAACAAAATTGTTGTTAATAACAATTTCAACAAACATTCTTATTTCCATTAAAAAATTCAGAACTATTTTTTTATTTGATGACAAATTAGATAAATTTTATTCTAAACAATAAATTTGTCAAATGTTTAATCTCCAAAATAAATTGAAAGAGCTTTTCTAATTAAAAAATCTTTGTTTGCTATGTCAAATAATAGAGACTTTAATATTTATTCGCAAATTTTATTTCATTTTAAATATTGGAATATTAATTTTGACATATTTCATTATTTCCAAGCTAATAATTTTAACAAAATTGTTTTATTTTGGATAATAAATTTGATAAACTTTGTTTTTCATTTTAAATAATAAATTTTAAAAGTTCTATATTAAAATGATGATTTTGAAATGAGAGTAACGAAATGAAAATATTTTTTTATAATAATAATAAATTTGTTAATTTTTTTTCGAGAAAAATTAAAACAACTTTTCTCGTAAAGATATATGTGTTTATTATTAATATTAATATTATTATTATTATTATTATATTATTATTATTTTATTAATATTATTTAATTCTTTTTCTTTAGTGGGAAAATTATTACAATGTGATAAATGTAAATATTTTACTAAATGTGGTAATAATTAATAATTCACTGGAGTATGATTATAACTTTGATACAAGTGTTGTTCTAGAGATTATGTCCTGGGAGGGACATTGGAGAGAGTTTGCTGATAGCAAGACAGGTTATTAGTATTTGTGTTTGAACAACACTATAATAACCAATTATAGTGTAGTTATTGTCGGACTTCATCACACTATATATATCATAGAAACATGTTCTTGCACATGTGTGATTGAACGACGAAACAATAATTCAAACTACTTAATTAAATATTATCTCTTTTGTCACAAAATTATTTTTGAATAAAGTTTAAAATTTAATATTTCAAAAGTTAAATACAATTAATTCAAGGGAAAATAGAACAAAAACTTTTCTATTATTTTAATGTATTTCTAATAACTCGTAAAAAAAACCGCTGATAGAAATATAAAAAATATAATAAGTAAATAATTAAAAGAAAATAAAAAATTTTGAAAAAGTTGATAATTTTTTTAAAAACATTTTTCTGCATCTTTTTCTCTCTAATAAAAAAGAAAAGAATAAATAGAGCAAATCACTAGTAACGAAATCAAATTTTTCTGCATTTGAAACATGTACAATTGTCAACTGATAACCAATTGCACGAGGGACATGTTTGTTCTATAAAACCTCACGTATCTTTGTTGATCCGTAACATTCGAATGCAAATAAAAAAAAATATATTTCCCCGCTTACAAATTTACAAAATTTTATATTTCATTGTTATTTTTGGAATAAATGAAAACCAAAAGAGTGGGACAGGCAACTTTTATTCAAAATGCAGGAAATGAAATTTCCAGTTGAATTGAGAAAAATAGCTCAAAAAAAAATTTTTTTATGAAGTATTTTTTTTGTTAAATACTATTTTTATTGAATGAAATACTTTTTTTAAAATGAAATAAAAAAGTGAGAAATTAATTTTTCACTGTACTGGCAAATGTTGAATAATAAAAGGAAAAAAAAATTATTTTTCTGTTGGAATAATATTGCAGGCAATTAAGTACAATGGAGGTAACTAAATTCATTGCTTCGCACCAAAAAATCAATATTGTTTCTGACTAAGAGGATTAACAGAAAGGGGAATTTAATCCTGAATCACATTTCATAGTCATATTCAAAACATCCGCAGCTATTGTAAGTTTTAATTGAATATTATCAGCAATAGCCCAATATAATCCTTTACATTTTGTTTAAACTGTTTCCGTGTAATTTAACTCTCTCAATATATTTCGATTATAATTATACGTGATTTTTTCGCGAGTAATTTATTTTTAAAAAAAATGTCACTAAGAAAATAAAACGAGTCAAATAAAATAAAAAAGAACGAGAAATATCAAAATGAACCAATAAAACGGTGTATTTTCTGACAGTGTATTTTAATAAAAAAATAAATAAATAGTAAAAAAAAATAATAAATAAATAAATAAATAGTAAAATAAATAAAGAAATAAATAGTAAATAAAATAATAATAAATAAATAGTAAATAAAAAAAATAATAAATAAAATAATAACAAATAAAAACAAAAATCAGAAATAAACAAAATTATAGATTTGTTGAAATAATAATTTATTAAAAAAACAACCACTTAAGAAATAAAAAAAACTCGAGCTGATCTGCGAAAAAGCAATGAAAACCAAAAAAAAAACAAAAGAGACAAAAGTGAAAAAAATAATCGAAAACAAAGAGAAATCCAAAAAATCGAACAACTCACAAAAAATGAAATGTAAAATAAAGTGCTTTTGGAATTTTCCCCCAAGTATTTGCTGATCCCATAAAGATAGAATTCCTGAAGAGCAGTATTAAAGCGTATATAAAGAAATCTCTGTAGGGATTAAACTCTTTGCAGATGGGAACTTTAAACTAACATCAAAAGCACACGGTCGACTTTAACTTTGAACGAATTTTGTTGAAGACTTTTAAAATCAAAAGTTCAATGCCCTTAATTTTTGTTTTAACTATTTGTGTCCTAAAAAAGAAAAAAAAATAGGAGAGAAAAAAAAATCCTCCCCGCCTGGAAACCTGATGATGATACTCTTTTAAATACACAAAATAACCTCGCGCAAAGACGACACACGCACACATTTTTGAAGCTGGCTCTGCCTTTGCAGAAAATGTCAGAGCCACCACAAAAAAAAAAGAAAAACAAAAAAAATCCATCCAATTCTTTCAATATATATCTTTTCCTTGACCTTTTGCGGCGATTTCACGACAACATATATATGTGGCATCGGAAATAGTCTATAAGATTGAGAGAAAAATTTTATTTTACGAAAAATAAAGAATCATAGTTTTATTTTTTTTCCCCACAAGATTTAACGAGACGAGAGAAGATGAAACTATAAAATGTGAGAATCAATAAGAGATATAGAATATTTTCTGATAGAATTTTTCGAATATTTTTTTATATACTGCACTATTTTTCCTTTCCAAAAATATTAAAGATAAGAAAAGAAAAAAAAGTGGGAAAATGGAGAAAAAATTTCTTCATTGTTTTCATTTTATATTTTCTTTATGATCTCTTGACATCTCTTTTTCTCTGTGTGAACAAGTTGGAATTATTTTATGATTGTTTTATTATTTCTTTTTATTAATTATCATTATTAATAAAAAATAAAATATTAATAAAAATAAAATTTAAAAATAAAATTATTATTTATTATTTATTATTTACTATTTATTATAATTTTACTACCTGAGGAGCGTTCTCGTAACTTTCATTTTCAACTTTCACCAAAAAAATTTTCACTTTCACTTTCAACGTTCACTAAAAAAATTTTCAGTTTCAACTTTCATTTTTAGTCAAATAAATCTCCAATTGTAATTTCATCCAAAAAATTTTCACTTCTACTCAAAAAAACTTCCAATTTCAGTTTTAATTTTTACCAAACAAATTTTCATTTTCAACATTCACCAAAAAAATCCACTTTCACTTTCTCGTAAAAAATTCAAAAGTTTACTCAAAAAATTTAAATTTTATGCAAAATACTTTTCAAAAAAATTTCTGGCTAAAATTAATGTTAAAATTTTAGTTAATGAAACTGAAAACTTTTTGCGTTAGAGCTAAAATTTTTTTGAATGAAAGTGAAAATTTCTTGGGTAAAATTAAAAATGAAAATTTTTTTGGTGAAAGTTGAAAATGAAAATTTTTATTGTGAAAGTTGAAAGTGAAAGTTACGTAAACGCACCCCTGATTTAAATTAACTAATTTTACGAAATAATTTTTAAATAAATTTTTCTCTTGCTAATTAGAGAAATGTAAATAAAAAATTTTTTTTGAGTGTTAAAAATTAATTAATTTTCCCTTTGTAAACACTGGCTTTTTTCAAAGTGAAATTAAAAATTTAGACATCATTACTCTTTATAAAATCTGTTTTAGCTAAAAATGTATATTTGCATAATAAGAGGGAGAGAGAGAGAGAAAGAGAAAGGGAGATACATTTCACAGTGAGAAAGAATATTTAATTTTCTTGAGGAGATTTGCTGAGAACCAGAAATATCGTTGAAAATGCATTGCACGTAGACTTCCTCATCAAACGATGAGGAAAATTTCAAAATAAAATAATATTCATCTGTCAAAATGAGGTTATTTAATTTATTAAAAGTATATTTTTTTTCCTTGAAAAAATTGTAAAAAGATGTTTTCGTTTATTAAGTTTGTAAAGTTTTGAACGTGTTTATATGAAAGAATTTTATTTTCTATTTAAATATTTCTCATTATATTGATTTGATATTTAATTAAATCATTAAAATGGAAAATAATGTAAATTAAATATTTATTTAGCTAAATAGCAATTCATTTCTTTAATGCACGAAATATATTTTTTTTTCAAATAATATATACAAATTAAAAGAAGTAACAAAAAAATATTGTCGTTCGTTGGAAACCTTCAGAAATTTAATATTAGTTTTCATCACATTTCAAATAGAAGTATTATTAAATTCTTTTTGAATTTTATAAATATTTGTGAAATGTAATTTTAATTACGAAGAAACCTAATAATGTACTTTTATTAAATTTTATTATTAACATTTGCCAAATTTAATTGAAATAACATGAGAAATTAAATATAAATTTGCTGCAATTAACTTTTCGATATTTAGAACATTTTATTTAAATATCCAATTCAGAATTCTTTTTCTCTGAACAATATTATTTTAAAAATTCGAAAAATAATTTTCCATTTTCATTTTGCTTTTCATTTATAAAGATAAATATTTCTTTTTTTAAACGTTTTTAATGTGATTTATTTGTTTTTTAATAATATGGACATTTATGATTAAATTACTGAAATTTTTTTTACATACATTTATAACAACTTTCATTTTTTCAAGATTTAAAAAAAATTTTGTAAATATTTTATTTAAACTTTGCTCATTGTAAGCAAGAAAGATTTTATAATTGACCAATTTTGCAGATTGAAATTTTTTTTATATTTTAGGAAAGCTTACTAATCATGGAAATATTCCATAAATTTTGAAAGCAAATCTGTCAGTCAGTCAGAAATTGTAATTACTTTTCAGTTCATATATTACTTTATTTTTAATTTTAATATTCGATTTTTAATTTAATTGATAATAGTAAACATTTATATTAATTACATTACACTTTTTTATCACAGCATTAAAAAAATTGAAACAAAAATTATTGTCATTATCAAATTATAATTAAATTATTATCTTTGAACTGAGAACGATTTAACGAAATTTTTACTTTTAAATTTATACTAAACGTATTGATAATATATTAAATATAAATATTTACATTTATTTATTATATACACATAAAATATATTTAATAACACACAAATTTAAAAAGTCCGAGGGAAAAGCAAGGGAAAAAGGAAAAAAATATATTAAACGTAAAAGAGTTTGCCGTTTCCAAAAAAAATTTGTTGAAAATTTTGCAGAGTGTTTAAAAAAAGTCGTATAATTGAAATCAAATGAATTTATTTAACCACTTGCTTTTCATTAATTTGGATAGGCCAGTGAAAAACTGTTTGAAATAAAAGGTATGCAGGAAACTCTTTAGAGAAAATATATTGGTAGCTTTAATGAATTGCACTGACGATAAATTCTAAAATAAAAATTATCGATATCTTCAACTTGAAAATCAGGAAAAAGATAAACGATGAAAAAAAAGTATCAGCTAATCTAATTGACGTTGAAACTAAAGCCAAACAAAATAAGCAGAGGCGAAATATTATTTAAAAAAAAGAAAAATAATTATAATTCAAACAAATTTTACAAAAAAAATAATTCTAGAAAAACAATTTTTGATTCAATGAATTTTGTAAAAATTATTAATAAAAAATTAATGAATCAAAAAATTAATTTACCATTTTAGATAAAAAATTCAGTAAAAAAAATTTATAGCTCAATAGTGACAGTCGATTTTAGTCAGGCAGAAAGATTTAACTCTACGAAAATTGGTTACCAGCAGGAAAAGTCTATTCTATTCCAATTGTAAAAATATTCGCCTTAGTAAAATTTACACATTTGATTTAAATAATGTAGAGTATCAGACGTCATAAAGGGAAAGAATAATGATCATCGAAATTTGCGTTTACAAATTTAACAATAGAGTATTGCCGTCTTCTGCTGAAAATACATTACTATATCGATTGTCGACACTCGCCTCTCACTCTCCGTATAAATATGAGTCATTCCATTTCAAAACGATCCCCTTTAAACAATTGTCAATTTTAGGCAATTTTCAAATGAATATTTCTCCTATTTAAATAAACGAATTGAATTTTGTCACTAGCAGTTTTAAAATATAAGAATTAAATTCTATTCTTGAAAAAAAAATTCTTTAACTTTATGATAGTAAAAAGCTTTTTTAAAAAAAAAATTTATAATTTAACAGGAAATTTTATTTGAAGGTTAAACTTTTAAATATCTTATAATACGTCAAAATAAAGCATAAATATTCTATTTTTATTCCTGTAAAAAAATATCTGGAAAATTTCAGTGGATTTTGAGAAATTAATTAAAATCGGCAATCGTATCGAAGGTTAAAATGTGTATAAATTGAGAACCACTTATTAAATGGAGCATTATTTGTTTTTTTGTTAACCTGAAATTGTTAATTAATAAGTTTTTTACTATTGAAAAAATTTTAAATCACTGATGGAAGCTGCAATTTTTAATTTTGTCATTTACTATTTATTATTATTAATTTTCTTTCATCATTACACTGTTAATTTAAAAGTACCAAATTGCAACGTATTGATACCAAAAATTTTGAGTCAAGTAAAAAATTGATCCAAATTTTGAACATCGCGAAAAATTACTAAAGGAATATGTATGAGTTTTTAAAAACTTTCACTCTATTTGTTGTAAATAATTGATAAATAAATATGTAATAATAAAATGAAAAAGAAATAAAATAATATTAAAAAAGCAAATAAAAATTTTAACAAAATTGTTATTGAAAACAGGACAGTAGATCAAATGCTGACTTTTGACGTCAAACATTCTTTATAAAAATTGTTATAAACAAAATAATTTATTCAAAAGTCTAACATGATTTTGTAGTATGCTTTCGCGTAGAATCGAATGGCGTTAGTAGGTTTTTAAATTTTATCAATTTCCTCTATTTATTTATAACAATTTCTATAAACAAATTATTTTTTAAACGATTTTTAACGTCAAAAGTCATTATTTGATCCGCTATTCAGTTTTCAATAATAATTTTGCTAAAATTTCTAAAAATCATTTTTTTGTCCAATCATTGTCGTTAATGGGCTGGAAAATAAAAATTATCCACTATTATCAAAATTTTAAGAAAACAAAAGCCACTCCATTTAATTAGTGGTTTTTATAAAGTTCAAGAATTTATCTTTCAAAACTGCTAGTAAAAAAATTCGGTGGGGATCACTTTTCCAAACTTATTTTCCCAATGTAGATTTTTCCCAAAAAAATCATATTCCCTAAGAAGTGTCATTCCCAAAGTACTTTTTACCAAAAAAATTTTTTTTCGCCAAAGTCATATTTTCTCAAAATAAAATTATTTATCGGATACTATGTAAATTATTTTTTCATTATGTCCAGTGCATAAATATATAAATAAAACAATTATAAAATAATAATGAACAAATATAATTTCTATAAAATAATATAAAAATGTGAAAATACGAAGAATTTAGAATTATATGTTGTAACAAATGATTTGAAAATATCTAATTACCTATATCATTTCTACTTTAAACATATTTCACAACAATCAAATTATTCAAAACAAAAATTTTATAACATGTGTCTTAAGAATTTAATTATTTTCAAAAGTAATATAAATTCTTAGCAAAAACCCATAACTATTTTCAAAAAATTTACAAAAAATTACAAAATTACAAAAATTACAATTATCTTTATAAAGAATAAAAAAATTTTCTCCGAAATTTAATTATACTTTCGAAAATTTTTTTCAATTCAATGTTTTTTAATATCTACTATTTTAATATGATTGTTCAAAAAAAATTAATTTTTTTTAAATTTAATAAAATTCTATGTAAACATTTAATTATTATTTTCATAAAATAAAATTTGCATAGGAATTCAATTGTTTACAAATTTTTGATAAATTTCTTCGCAATCCTTCAATTACTTTCATAAATAATGTAAAATTCTTTTTAGGAATTCAATTTTTTTCATAAATCACAAAACTCATTGCAGAGTTTCAATTATTTGTAATAAAATTTTAACAGAATTTGTTGTCAAAACTTAAATTATCTTTATAAATAATATAATATTTTTCTCCGAAATGAAATTTATTTTTAAAAATTTTAATACAAATTCTTGTCAGAATTTCAATTACTTTAAATACACGTACAATTTTTTTCAATTTCTCGAAAAATGGAAATTAGTTTTCAAAATTTTATTAAAATTTGTCAACAAAATGAAATATTTGCACAAATATAATTTGGGAAAATCTGATTTTGGAAAAAAAATATTTTGTGAAAATCTGATTTTGGAAGAAAATATTCTGGGAAAATCTGATTTTGGAAAAAAATATTCTGGAAAAATCTGATTTTGGAAAAAAATATTCTGGGAAAATCTGATTTTGGAAAAAAAATATTTTGGGAAAAATATCCTTTGGAAACCACTATTGTTTGGGAAACTTGATTTTGGGAAAAATATCCTCTGGGAAATCGAATATTGGGGAAAAAATGTACTACAATCAAAAATTCAATTGATTTATTTAAAGAGGAGAAATATTTATTAAAAAATTGCCTGAAATTGACAATTGTTTACAGGGAGGGGAAGTCATTTTGAAATAGAATGCCTCATGTACAGTAAAGCAGTTCTTATTCAACTTCCTGAGCTCGATTAAACACTCTATATCTGTATAAACGTGACGTAGGTGTTATGCATCATACGTTCTCTAGTTCTGGAAGCGTCTGGCCAATTATTTATCGCCACCAAGGAAGAAAGTCTTTTCCTATGTAGAATCCAAAATCTCCATCAGCATATATCGATGATTCTCGGCACTCTTACACACTCTATTTTACATATTGTTTTTCTGTAATATTTTTCTTCAAACTACCTCTTACATTCTCTTTCTCTCATCTTATTTCTCTCGACTAGGCCATGTATTTTGCATACTTAGTAGTCAATTTTTCAGAATAAATGTTTTTTTTGTCTCTTCTTTTGCCCACAAGGCACGAACTGAATTTTCAATTAAATTCATGAATTCGATTTTTTTTCAATTATCGAGTAATTAGAATATTGATTTCCTCTAAAGTTGACGGTTAATTCTTTTTAATTTACTAGTGAATGGTTGAGAAACACGTTATTTTTTACAAGTAACCAAAATTTTTTACAAATTTATACACTTTGTAGTTTGTACGAAATTTATTATGAAAATGTTTCAGTTTAAAAAATTAAATTATTAGAACTAAAATAAGTGTGAATAAAAAAATTTTTAAGTTATTGTAAACCGTTTTAGTAAAACATTTTTTTGAATATTTTTTTTAAATAAAAAAAATGTTTGCAACTTTTTACACTTTGTACGAAATTTATTAAAAAAATGTTTTACTTTGTAAAATTAAATCAAATGATTGAACTTAAAAGAAGTGTGAATAAAAAATTTTTTTTTCTTATTGTGAACCATTTTAGTAAAGTATTTTCTTTTTTTTATTATTATTTTTTTAAAGGTATGAATTTGTATGGTGTATTATATTTCTATTTATTTTTATTTGAAACGGAATTAATTTTCTTTGTACATTTCTGGGGTTTCTCTCTATAATTAATGTTCTGCAAATATTAAATTTTCGAGAATATTTCGGTTTATTTCCCAATTTTTAAATGAATTAATTTTTTCGATTTATGGACGTCGCGTTGTGTAAAATGTAATAAAATCCTCTTTTACGTTTTTTTTATAAAATTTTTAATTAACTCTCTTTTTGTTCAAATATGAAATACATTCCAGTGAAGTATGTTTGCCGTCGATATATTTTCTTCTTATTTCATTTTTCTTTTCTTCTTCTTTTCGCTATTCAACTTTTATTCTTGAAGAATTTTCCCATCATTTACTTTCGGTTTTGTTATTTTTTCTCTCATTTTTCTTCATTATTTCGCATTTATTCTTAAATAAATAGCGATGATTAAAAAAATATCTCTAATAATGATTTTTATTGTCTATTAATGAAATAAGAAGTTTTTTTTCTGTTAATTAAATTTTCCAATGAAGGAATGATTATAACGATATTATTCTACTTAAAAGTAAAGTGTTTTTAAAAAGAAAAGATAAATTACAAAAATTTTGTTGTCTGTCTGATAATAAATTAATTTTTACTTCTCAAATAACTGACAGTTCCTTTTTTATTGGCAAATGATTTTTAATGGATTGGAAAATTTTTTTTTACTGTAGAATTTTTTAGCACTTGACAATTAAATACTTTTTTATTTTCAAATGAATTTTTTGGATAAGGGAAATTTGTGTCTGACTAAAAAAATTGTTACCCCTAACAAACAAAGTTTTGTTTGTTTTCCAAGTGAAAATTATTTCTTACTTTAAATCATCAAAAGTTGGCGTCAAAATTATTTTCTTCGGACCTAACGAAATGTCATTAATTAAAGCGTAAATATTTTTTATAATCCAATAATTTCTTTTCCTATGTAAAAATCTGTCTGACTAAATCGACGTATTACTACTCAAAAAAAATTTTGTTTTTTAATCAAGACAAGTTTTCAGTTTTCTCAAATTTTTTCTGATGACTATAAATAGATTTGAAATACTTAAAAAGCAAATATTTTGTATAAACTTGAATATTTTTTTCTTATATACAAAGAATATAATGTTTGACTGACTAAACAAAATTTGTATCACTTAAAATCGCTTGTCTGACTGGAACGACTTTATATCACTTAAAAACAAATTTTAGTTCTAAATCAAGAGAATTTCTCGCAGGTAGATTCAATTCTGTCTGACTAAACAAATTTCTAGTACTTAAATTTCTAAAAGGTAACAAATATTTTGTATAATCTAACGAAAATAGTTTTTATTACTTAAAAAAATCTGTGGCTTCAATAAATTTTCTTCTGTTATCAAATTAAAATCCGTTTTCAAATAAATCAACTTTACACTACTTAAAAAATGAATTTTATTTCTAAACTAAGAAAAGTATATAGGTTTATAAAATTCTGCCGCACTAAATAAATTTTTCACTACTTAAAAAGTATGTTTTTTGTAATACGTACATTTTTTTCGAAAATTAGGGAATTTTTCTAATAAATAAAAGTTTGTCTAACAAAAACAACTTTGCACTACTTAAAAAATAAATTTTATTGACAAATTAAGGGGAATTTTAGGTTCATATAATTTTTAACTACTATGCAAATTTTTACTACTTTTTAAATTTATTTGTTCTTTATTTAGTTACTACTTTTATATTTTTTATATATCAAACATTTAAAAAAAACAATGTCTGACTGAATTGTCATCATTGTACTGAAACACAATAGTCTTTTTAAACCAATAAACTTTTTATACGATTTAACCTCTTTTTTCACTAAAATAAAATTTTCTACAAAAGAAATTTTGTTAAAAAAAATTTTTAAAAACGTTTTTTTCAAAAAGGTGTAAAAATATAATTTTTTTGTCTTTTCACCAAAAATAAAAATCAACAGAATATTACTTTGTTATTCTTTTAGGTAATAAAGCGTATTGTTTTTATTGTGAAAAGAAATAATTTTCCTAATTCCCTTTTAAAGTAAAATGTAACATTTGTTAGTATAAACTGTTTACAGTTTAAAGTTAGTTGTTGTTTGCTTTTTGTTTCTTAACTTTATAATAATTTTTCTTTTCAAATATTTTCAATTTTTAAATTAATGTATTGAAAATCATCGAATTATTACAAAGAATTTTAACAAAAAATTTAATAATAAAATAATTTCACAACATAATTTCATGATTTAGAAAAATAACTGAATTTTCGTGGAGAATTTTGTTTAACTTTTTAAAAATTCTAATTAAATTTTTTTTGAAGAATTTCTTTGAATTTTTTGTCAAATAATGGAGTTTCTTTAATAATTTTAATTAAACATTTTTAAAATAATTGAATTTTATGATAAAAAACTTTATTAAAATTGTATTAATTTAAAAATAATGAAATTCTTGAGAAAAACTTTACTATTTATGAAATTAATTGAATTGTTCTGAATAATTTCTTAAAATTTTAGAAAATAAATGAATATTATGTTAATATTTAAAGATTTAAATTCTTTTGAGAAATTCTATTAAAGTTGTTTTGAAAAAAATTGAATTTCCGCAAAGGATTTTACTATTTATAAACATAACTGAATGATTGTAAGGAATTTTGTTACTATTTATGAAAATAATTGAATTGTTTCGAAAAATTTATTAAATTTTTAAGGAAAAATTAAATTGCTATGAAGAATTTTACAGAAATAATTGAAAATAATGAAATTTTTTGTTCTTTTTTAAAAATATTTTGACAAATAATTGAATTATTTTTAAAGCATTTAAATTTTTTGTTGAAATAGAATTTTATGGAAATTTTTGAAAATAATTAAATTATTTCGGTTAATTTTATTAGAATTGTATTAAAAAAATAATTCAATTCCTTTAAAGATTTGTAGTATTTATGAAAAAAAATTAAATTGTTTCGAAGAATTTATTAAAATTTTGTGAAATAAATAAAATTTATGAAAATATTTTAAAATATTTGCAATTTAATTATTGCAAAAAATTGTATTAATTATAAAAATAATTGAATTGTTTCGTTGAATTTTAAAAAATTTTAGGAAATAAATAAAATTTATGAAAATATTTTAAAATATCTGAATTCATCCGAGGAAATTAATTAAAATTGTTTTAAAAATATTTAAATTCCTGCAAAGAATTTTACTATTTATAAAGTTTATTGAATTCTTGTGAAGAATTTTACTATTTTTAAAAATCATTTAATTATTTCGAAGGAAGAAAATTTTTTAACAAATTGAACTCTCTCTAGGAATCTAATTAAATTTATTTTTAAAACAAATGAAATGTTTAGAAGGATTTATTAAAATTTTCGGAAATATTTGAATTCTTTCCTGAAATTTCATTAAAATTTTTGAAAACATGAACAGTAATAAATAATTTTATACTTAATAAATGAATTTAAAAATTTTTTATTACGAAATTATTTAAAAAAACAATATTTGAAAATAAAAAATTTTATATTTTGCATAGCAATAATAAATCGAATGCTACGTTTCGCGCGCTACAGATCATAATTTTCACTAGTTTATCACGAAAAAAATTTTTACCTTGAACAAGTATAAAATTCACTATATTAGCGAAATTTTTAGTTATTGCAGCGAATACTTTCGCTATTTTAGCAAAAGTAATTGCTGTTCCAGTTAAAGGTTTTTTTCCGTGAATAATAAAAAATTAAAAACAGTTGTCTAATGATTAATGAAAAAAACAATTAATATTGTTTCTTTATTATTTTTTTCTTTGCCTATTATTTATTTAATTTAACTATTAAACACAAAGGTTTTGTAAAAAACAATTAATGGTTTTCCTTTTTTTTCCTTATACCTAATCTTTATTTAATGTAACTATTAAACACAAAGGTTTTTAAAAATTGAATTTACCTTTTCTTTTGCCCAACAAAAAGGAAAATAAAAAAGAACAATTCGAGGTTATATTAATATGTATGAAAGTCATTACAAGAAAATTGTGCATTGCTTTTTATTTCTTTTCGTATCATAAAATGTATATAAGGCGCTTAGCACGTCTTATTCCCTTGTATAACTTGTTTTCATGAAGCACATGGGCAAATAATGGGGCGGAAGCGACTTGTGTATACACTTCGTATAAGTCGGAGAAAATGAAATTTCAAAAGTAGCGGAAGTAGCAGTGGCTATTACCGACATCCCGGAAACTTTGCGTGGTCTCTATACACATACGTGTACCTACACATGCATTGTTTACTTTACGACTAAAATACTATATATATATATAAATAAATAAACTACATTTGTTATTATATATTCATACATATTATGGCGAATTAAAAGTAGACATTACCGTATTCGGTAAGAACAAAAGAATGAAAAAAAAATAAAAGAGAACTTGTCAGAATTCATAAAGACGTAAAGAAGAAAATAGACGTGACGCGTGAATACTTTGCGCAATTTTTTTCTTTTTCTTTTTTTTTTTTTTTTTGAAGAAAAAAACCTCTCAAGTTCTTGTAACTAGAAAAGTTTTGAAAACATTAAAAATGGATAAAAATTTGCATGCTTAGAGAGATGTTTTTAGTACGTACTTTTTACTTTTATATTCATGAATTCGGATATAAATTTAAAAATTGAAAATATTTGATATAATACATATTTTTTAAATTTTAATTCACCATTTTTGTTGACCAAAAGATTTTCTCTTTTGTATTATACATATACATGTATAAATGTAAGAAATAGGGATTATATGCGACCCAATATGTTGTTTTCTTATATAAAATGATAATTCCCTCTGACGTAAATGTCTTTTTCTACTTAAGAAGTGAATCTGTCCTTTGCAACGCAAACTTTATTAGATTCACTTAAGAGTTTGTGTATTATGTCTGACAGAACGATTTTCCACTATATTCACTTATTAGATATATTTGCACTTTAAAAGTTTCATTTTAAATTGAGAAATATCACTTTTGCACCGGAATAAACATATTAATTTTTAACGTCAAGAAAGAATTTTCTTTTATTTATTTTGATTTAAATGATTTATCGTCGGAAAAAGAAAATTTAAAGAGAGGGGAGCGAAAAAAGGTTTCAAATAATTTTATACTTCGATTAAAAAAGTTTAATTACTCTCTGTGACCTAACTTTAATTTTTTTTATAAGTGTTTAAGTTTATTCTAATATCTACTTAAAAAGCTTAAAAATTAAAAAACCTTAAACGGTTTTTTTTCATTGTAATTATTTTTCGCTATTTTTTATAAAATTTTTAATTTAAAATTTTTTTTATAATTTTTACAATTCTTTTTTCTAAAATAAAATTTTTTTTCTTTATTGTCACCATTTTTTTCTGAAATAAAATTTTTTTGAAATTTAATTCTTTCTTTTCTTCAAAAGCACAAAATATATTAAATATATTTAAGTGTCTTTAAGTCCCCGGCCGGCATAATGTAAAATAGTTGACACATATTTTTTTTTAAATAGAACACATATAAAGCGTTAAGGTCAAACAGTATATTATGCAGACAAAGTATAAAATTTCCCAGTGAAATATGTATTGTCTTGGAAAAATGTTAAAATTGGATTTCTGATTCAAATGTATCTTGCACATAACAATAGAAACGCTGTTTTTTTCGATTTCAAAAATGTCAAACTGCACTTTTAGTGCATCACCGCACTTCTTTCTTCGAATCTTGCTTTGAAGAGAACTTAAAGTTGAAACTCTTTCTATTTAACTTTATTCTACGAGAGGGCACTTGGGTCTTTTTCCTAAGAGAATATAAAATTTTTCTTTTATACAATTTATGTTTTAGAAAATAAAAAAAAATTTTTTATGTAAACACAATCAATTTTTTTTTATTTGAACAAGAAAATGTTTATGTTTTTTTTTTGCAAATTTTTTTGCTGATCGTATAGAGGAAGCAAAATGTTCATGTAATGAACATCTGGATTTACAACTTGTTTAAAAAGTAACTTTTACATTTTGAGGCATTTATTGCTTTTACTGAAAGTTATTTAACCTTTTTTAAAGTAGAATTCTAAAATAAATATTTATTTTAGACTAAATTAATACTTTTTCTGTGTTTTATATTATTGTAGAATATTATCAGCTGGAAATTTTTACGCGCGCAAACGCGTAGAACGTGTTATTCAATTTGTTGTTATGCAAATTACAAAATTTTTTATTTTCAAATTTGAATTTTTTAAATAATTTCATACCCAAAATTTAAAAAATACACTTATTTTGTACGAAGTTAATTATTACTGTTTATATTGCAAACATTTTAATAAAATTTCAGGAAACAATTCAATAATTTTCCAAAATTTTAATAAATCCTTCTAAACAATTCAATTATTTTTTAAGTAGTTAAATCTTTAGAAAAAATCAATTATTTTTAATAAAATTTTAATTAAATTCCTCCTAAGAGAACAATTTTTAGAAATATATTTTTAACACACTTCGAAAAAATTCTATTTTTTTCTTAAATTTTAATAAATCCTTCGAAATAGTTAAATTATTCTTATAAAAATAGTAAAATTCTTCGTAAGAATTTAATTAATTTTATACGTAGTAAAATTCTTTGCAGGACATTAATTATTTTCAAAACAATTTTAAATAAATTCCTCGGATAAATTCAAATATTCTAAAATATTTGAATTTATCCGAGGAATTTATTATTACACAAAGGAATTTAATTATTTTCAAAAAATTTCCATAAAATTTTATTTTAATAAGAATTTTAAATTCTTTAAAAATAATTCAATTTTTGTGAAACTATTTATAAAAAAAATTTCATTCAATTATTTCTATAAAATTCTTCATACGAATTTAATTATTGCTCAAAATTTAAATAAATTCTTCGAAACATTTCAATTACTTTTATAAATGAAGTAAAATTCTTTGCAATAATTCATATACGTTTATAAATAGTTCAATCTTTTGCAAAAATTTAATTATTTTCGAAACAATTTTAATAGAATTTCTCGAAACAATTTTAATCTTCAAATATTAACATAAAATTCAATTTTTTTCTAAAATTTTAATACATTTTTTCAAATGAATTAAATTATTCTTATAAATAAAGTAAAATTCTTCCTAAGAATTCAATTAATTTTAAAAACAGTAAAATATTTTGCAGGACATCAATTATTTTAAAAACAATTTAAATTAAATTCCTCGGATGAATTCAAATTTTTAAAAATATTTTCATAAATTTTATTTATTTCCTAAAATTTTAATAAATTCTTTGAAACAGTTTACTTATTTTTATAAATACTACAATTCTTTGAAGAAATTAAATTATTTTTAATCCAATTGAAATAAAATTACACGAAGGAATTTAATTATTTTCAAATATTTCCATAAAATTTTATTGCAACAAGAATTTTAAATTCTTTAAAAAGTAATTTAATTACTGTCCAAATATTTATAAAAAAGAAAAAAAAATTCATTATTTTCAATTATTTCTATAAAATTCTTTATACGAATTTAATTTTTGCTCAAAATTTAAATAAATTTTTCGAAACATTTCAATTATTTTTATAAATAGTAAAATTGTTTGCAAAAATTCATTTATGTTCATAAATAGTAAAATTCTTTGCAGAAATTTAATTATTTTCAAAATAATTTTAGTAGAATTTTTTGGAAGAATTTTAATCTTCAAATATTAACATAAAATTCATTTATTTTCTAAAATTTTAATAAATTCTTCGGAACAATTTAATTATTTTTATAAACAGTAATAAAATTCTTCGAAAGAATTTAATTATTTTTAATAAAATTTTAATGAAATGCTCCTACACAAAATCCAATTGCTTTCAAACATTTTAAATAAAATTTTTGAAGAAATTTCATTAGTTTAAAATAAATTCAAAGAAATTATTCAATAGAATTTAATCAGCATTTTTAAAATTTTTAATAAAATTCTTCACGAGAATTTAATAACATTTTTAGAAGGAATTCTATTATTATCAAATTTATTTATAAAACTCTGTTCAATAATTCGATGATTTTTAGAACATAAAAATTTTAGTACATTACATTAATTTTAGAATTGAAAGTATTTGAACAGAAAAATGATTAAAAAATTTAAGAAACAATGTAGTAAACAACAACTGACTTTAAACTGCGAACAAATTACCAGATCAAGAACTTTATTAATATAGATTTTTTAGTTTCGTCTTTCCTGTTAAAATATATATTTAAAAATTTTCTCTGTTTTTGAATTTCTTTTTGTGCATAAATAAATATTTTTTGTGTTTTAAAAAATATAGAATGTAGAGCGTGACCTTGAAGCACTTGGGAACTTTTGAATAAGTTTAATTTGTTGGTCGCGTTGATTTGTCACTGGAGAACAACAGAGCAAGTTAACTAATCGAACAGAATCCTTGAGACCATTACAACACCTCTAAGTTCTATTGATATCAAGTGTTTCCCAATTTACCATGCGATGGGAATTAGAGCGTGCTCCCAGTGGGAAATTGCCAAGGCTAAATATTGGACCACCACTTATCGCCAATTCTGCCCCATGTCATCAAAAATAGACACTCAAGACACTTTCATGTAAGACAAAGATAATCATTTTTTTTAGTAAAAAGTGTATGTTCCTGACAGACAAAACACTACTCACATTAATAAAAAAATAGTTTTGGTAGTAGAATTAATTAATGAATTAATTAATTAATTAAAAAAAATTATGCTCAAGTCAGACAGAAACCTAAAAAATCGTATTTATTTAAAAAAAAATATAAATCATATTTATATTCAATCGTATAATAAAGTTCTGATAAGAAAAAACATTAAACATTATAGTAAAATTTGAGTTCGAATGATAAAAATAATTTTAGTAGTAAAATTCAATTATAGTCAGACAAAAGACGAAATATTAACAAAATATTTGTCTTAAAAATAAAAATATTGTCTGTAAGAAGTTACGGCAGTAAAAAAAGATTAATTAATCAAATTTATTAATTATAATTCAGTTCAATTAAATATAACAGTAGAAATTAGTAAAATTTTAGTTTTAGTTGAAAAAAAGTAACATTTTAGTAGTAAACTCAACCGTCTGTCAGACGACACGAAAAACAATAATTCGATTTAAATTCATTAAAAAAGAATAAAAAATTTAAATAAAACTACTAAGCTACAATTTTGCTTCGGTCAGACAAAACATTTAATAATTTTTTTATAAATTTTCAATTTTTTTAAATTTTTATAATTTTATTATTTGAGTTTAAATGATGATAATTTTTTAATAATTCACTACTTGCATAATAATTGACACATGAACACGTTTTAATGAAGTTTCCGTCCGATTTACCCTTAATCAAAAATCTGATGATGAAAATACATTATATTCCAAGTTTGAAGATTGACTTCAACATTTATACAAAAGGAAAAACTTTTGCTGAAAATGTATTGCAATGTAATGAAAATCTCGAAAGTTGAATTCCAGAATTTCTAGTCAGAACACGCAAGAATAGTTTTTAAAGTAAAGTTTTGAGTACAACGGCGTTTCGAAACTTACATTTACAATTTTAATGAGTTAAAGTGTTAAGCATGGAGTTTATTTATTTATTTGTGTTTGTTTATTTTTTTGAAAAAAGTTTTATCCTCGTCCTTACATCCGAGAATTTTATATTTCTAAGGAGCTGTAACATTTTATTTTGTCTGTTCAAATAAATTTTAATAATTAAAAAATCAAAATCAATATAATTTCCTGAAAAACAATTTTTAATCTGGATAAATAATATTTTTACTGTTACAAATATTTTACAATTACTAAAGGCGTGATACAACTGACAATATAATTTTAAACAAATAAAATCAAACTTTGTTTTTTGAAATAACTTTTGCTTTTTATCTTCTTAATATTTTTTTCAGTTAAAATATTTTTTTATTAAAACTATTAAATATTTGTAATGTTTTTACTTAAATTAAATTGTACTTAACTTTTATTATTATTATTATTATTATTACTATATTAATATTTAGATCTATATTTAGATTATACATTTTTTCTACTGCCTCATGAATATTTAATACTTTTTTGTAATCTTTTATAAATTTATCTGTGTAATTTTATAAAATTTTATCGTTTTACTTTCTATAAGGAAAATAATAATTATTAATTATTATTTATTAATTATTAATTATTTTATAAGTAGTAAAAGTAAGTTTTAATCAGTAAAATCAAAATTTAAATTATATTAATGATCCCAAAGTTTTGAACGTTCAAATGAACGAAATATTTTTTATTGAAGATATTTTAATAAATTACTAATCATAAAAACATTTAAAAACTAAAATTTTACATTTAAAAACTCATTAATTAATTTTTCTTTTCAGTGACACAAAATAATTGCAATAAAAATTTAATTTTTATAAGAAATAAATAAGTTTCGTTCATTTGAACGTTCAGAACTTTAGGATCTTTTATATTAGAGAAAATAATTATTTTAGTAATAAAATCAACTTTTAATCGGACAAAAATACTATTATTAAAATAATTAAAATTAAAAAAAAAATTATTAAAATAATTTAAAAAATTTTCAGAATAGTAAACAAAAGTTTAGAACAGACAAAATTG
Source organism: Leptopilina drosophilae (assembly GCA_032873175.1). Lineage (NCBI taxonomy): Eukaryota > Metazoa > Arthropoda > Insecta > Hymenoptera > Figitidae > Leptopilina > Leptopilina drosophilae. The sequence continues at coordinate 64,995,675 of CM065478.1, forward strand.
TAGACATTAATAAAAATTTTAAATTCAATAATAAAAATAATTTTTTTAGTAGAAAACTCAAGTTCTTGTCAAAGAAAATACTACACGTTAGTAAAAGTTTTTTTTTAATTAAAGAAAATAATTTTTCAGTTTTAGTAAAATCAAGTATGAAACAAATAAAATTTTCACATTTGTAACGTTCGTAAAATTTTACTTTCAGTAGAAAAAAATCATTTTTCAGTAAAATTTTCTTTCTAGTTATAAGCAAAATTTTTTCAGTAGTAAAATAACTCGCTATTCAGATCAACAACAATTTATAAAATTTTCATAGTATTTTTCAAGTTTATATTTTATTATTCTGTAATTCTGTAATTTTGTTTCTGTTCTTCTACTTATTTTATTGTTATGAATTTTTCCACTTATTTTTTAAATCTAGTTAAATTTTTCAATTTTATCTATAAAATTTATTTTTATTTTTTATAAAATTTATTTCTCTTTTTTATAAAATTTATTTTTATAAAATTTTTATTTACAATAAAAAAAAATTTGTTACATTTATCATCAAAAGCGTAATTAAGTTTCAAAATCATTTCATATATATTCCAATTGCAAGTGGATTTTCTGTTTACCTAAATATATCTCAACGACAATATTAATGTAGTAACTGTATCTATGAACTTCAAACCGCAATTTACTAAGGAAACAATAGAAATTGTTAATATATTCTCTGATTGTACATAATATTAAACATCGATTTTAATGTCAATTGCACGCTTTTCTCTCTATCTACCACTCGTTTCGAGATAAAATATCAAATCATTATATTTTGTGAAATACTTCAAATACAATTTTCAAGTATTATTAAATTTCTCCATATTTTTGAAATGCAATATAATTAGTTTAAAATCGTTAATTTTCAAAAAAAAAATAAATAAAAGAAGAGGAAAAAAAAATTAAATCCCAAACAAAGTTGTTTATTATATACAATAACAAATCAAGGAAAATTTTTTTTTAATGGAACACGACTATTCCAGAAATTGGTTTCGTCTGATCGTCGAACCGACGTGATACAGGAGATAAACCTTTGTGGTAGAATCTGTTTTTCTATGCGCAATGTGAATCCAATTTTTCGGAATTCTCGATTTACATCGAAAAACGATAGAGTGCATTCGAGACTATTGCGTGCAAAATCCCAACTTTCGTCGAATTAGAAATGTGTGTATGTGTTGTTTACCTATTGGCCCTGGGAAATGAACCTACAAGTCTTGTTTCTTTATTTTATTTTTTTGTGTGAGTGTGTGATGTTCTTTTTTTTTGGTGAAAATGGTTTTAAAAAACTCCAAATTGTACGTATCGTAGTGAGAGAGAAAGAGTAGAAAAAATTGTGATTCGAGACTATAAAGGAAATTGGGATAGGATTCGATGTTGCGTGCCACAAATTATTCTCTATTTTTTTTACTCACACTCGTAACGTTTAATTGGAAGGTTTTTGCAAACAGCGGATATCAAAGTTGAAAGGTTCGATAAAAATCAAAAGCACTTGATTAATATAATATCCAGCAAAAATTTTTTTAACATTATGAACACAGATTACAAGTGTACCCTTCAAATAAATGGAGGGAAAATTTTATCGTATTCATTCAAAATTATATGAATTAAAAAAATTGATGAAAATTTGTGATTTATGGTTTTAAGTATGTAACAAATTTTTTTAAGTAGTTAAATCAATATTCAGACAAATAAACAAGTAAAAATAAGTAAATAAAAATTTTTAGACCGGAAAATAGTATTTTTGGTAAAAAAATTATTTATAGTCCAGAAAATATTTTTTTTTTGGTAAAAAAATTAATTACAATTAGAAAAATTATTAAAAAATTTTTAATTTTACCTGCAGTAGTAGAAAAAATATTTCAATAGTAAAATTTAGCAGTCAGACTCTAGAAATTAACTAACTTTTTGAAAATAAACATTAATAATTAATTAATTAATTAATTAATTAATAATTTACTTTTTCTTAAAAAATTATTAATGTAACCGCAAAAAAAATTGAATTTTAATTATGAAAGAACAGCTTAAATGAATTATAAGTAAAAATTAAGTCAACGATTATTGCAGGAGAATTATATAAAGATATTTTTTCTCCCGAGAATTGAATAAGAAATGAAGATGATAACAAGTGAAATTTGTGATTACAAATAATAAGATAAGGGGACAGTAGGTCAATTGAGTGAAATGGGATGATTATCTGAACTTAAAGATCCTATTGCAACTTCTTATCGGACTTTATTTATTATCTCTTGAACCGTTAAGGACAACTTGAGACTCTATCTTTGGTGGTGCAATGACTAAGTCGGGATCTTAAATGCTCTGGTTTATAAGCTAAGATTACCCCCTGAATAGCTCTTCGCTTATGCAATTTGAATTATTAAACCGACAAAAAAATGAGAGAAGGAAGGAAAATAAAACGAGGCAAATAATACACTTCTCTTAATCAAGTCTAATTTTTCAAACGAGGAGAAAATATGATAGCATATTTATAAACATATTTTTCCTTTTCTGACTTTTTTACGCTTTTGTATTTTATTTTATTTTTCTCGACAATTAATAAACATATTATGAATTTTATTAGGAAATTAATAAACATATTATAATTTTTATTAGGAAAAATATAATAATTCTTGTTATTTTGTTATTTCAATTAGGGGAAATTTAATCTACTTTATTATTTTAACTTGCGGCAATATTACGCACGGAACGTGATACTCAATTCATTATAAAGCAAATAATAAAATTTTTCACCCAGAAAAAGGATTTCATCGAAACAAAAAAAACGATTTTTCAAACTCTCTCTCTTTGAATCAAAGATAAAATTTGTTTGAGTTAAAAAAAGTTTTCCTTACTTCTACGACAAACAATTTTCAAGGTCTTTTGAATCAAAGAAATTTTTTCTATAAATGATATTTATGATCCAAAGAAAAATTTCTTTAAGACAAATTAAAAAGCTGGGAACATTCAAAGAAATTATTTCTTTGAATTATTATTTATTTCTAAGACTTAAAAAAAGATTTATTTCTTTAAGTGTTTTTTAAGTCCAAAGACAATTTCTTTAAGTCAACAAAAAACAGTTAAAGAAACAAATTTTTTAAATCAAAGAAACTTTTTCTTGAACCTATAACAATGGACAAATTGCTTTGATATAAAAAAAACATTCTTTTAAACAATTAAGCTTTTTTCTCGGTGTTTATTTTCAAATTTTAATTTTTTGATAAATTTGTAATCAAAATTTGAAAAATTCTCTTGTTAAGTAAATATTTAATTATTAGTGTTTATATTTTTAAAAATTTTTTTTAAACTTTTCGCAAGAATTCAATTATTTACAAAATAATAACTCTTCTGGGAAGAATTCATTTATTTTCAGAAATAGTAAAATTCTTCGCAGAAATTCAATTATTTTGAAAACAATTTTAATAAAATGACACGAAAGAATTCAATCATTTTCTAAAATTTGTATAAATCCATTGAAACAATTTAATTATTTAGTAAAGTATTTGCAAACATTTAATTCTCTTAAAAATAATTTTAAAAATGATTTCATCTCAAAAATTCAATTATTTTTCAATATTTTAAAGAAAATTTTTGTAAAATATTAAATTATTTTCTTTGCAAATTAAAAATTACACAATTTGTTTATAAAAATTTTATTATGTCAATTTTTTAAATTAAATTTCATTAAAGGATTCAGTAAAATTTTTTCTAATTTTTATTAAAATTTTTCGAAAAAATTCATTTATTTTTCAAACTTTTAATAAATTCTTAGAAACAATTCAATTATTTTTTAAAATAGTAAAATTATTCGCAAGAATTATATGATTTCTATAAATAATAAAATTTCAAAAAATAAATTTCAATTTATTATATTGAAAACAATTTGAATAAACTTCAACAATAAAGTATTTAATTATAATTTTTAACCTAAGCAATTAGTTTAGAAATTTGATAGAAATTCTTTATAAAATTCAATTGCTTACGAAATTGTCAATCAAAATTATTAAAAAAATAGATTATTTCAAAAAAATTCATAGAAATTCTTCAAAAGAATTTAATTAGGATTTTGAAAATTTTTAGTAAAATTAACTTTTCGTAAGAATTCAATTATTTATATTAATGATAAAATTCTTCAAAGAAATGCATTTATTTAAAAAAATTTTAATTAAATTAAATTACTTTAAAAAATTCTAATACATTTCTTCGGAAAAACTTAATTATTTTTTTAAATAGCAAAATTCATAGAAGAAATTAAATTATTTTTTAGAATTAAATAATGATTTTGAAAAAAATACAATTATTTTTATAAACTAAGATTTTTCTCAAGAATTTTAATAATTTTTATGCCATTTTATGAAAAATGACAATTATTAAAAAAGTTGGGAAAAAGAAAACAACAACTCACTTCAAAGTGTCAACAGAATACCGGAAAATCTACTTTATTTATTATTATTAATTTTATAAAATTTAAGTACTCTTCTTCTGTATTATAATTAAAAATTATAAAATAAAAACTGTAAACAAATCAATAATAACAGTCATGCATTTATTTATTTATACAATTTTATAATTTTTTTCAGAATTATTCACGAAATTAATTTATTTATTTATTTATTTTTCTCAATTCTTACATAATTATTAACTTTACTATTTTCTCAAAAAAATAGAAACTTTTTTCACTTTTAAGAAGAAAACATTTCAATTTAATATTTTTCTCCTTTACTAAAAATATAAATAGAATAAGAAATATTTTCCAAATTCTACATGATTATTATTATTTTTATTATTATTATTATTATTATTATTATTATTATTATTTGACGAAACTCGAAATGAATAAAATAAATGAAATTTTATCCTTCAATTTTCATGTGTGGAGAAAATTGTAAAAATGAAGAAAGTTAAGAATATTAAATTTTTTCTTTATAATCTCAAAATTGTTTTTCTTTTATCTTAAAGGGTTGGTTGCGTTTCATGAAAATGTGAACATTCTGGAATTTCTATATACGAGAAATTCCACGTCAGTTAAACGCGAGTTTGAAAGTTTTTCAAGTTTCTAAAAAGAAATATAAGTGCAAAAGCTTATTTAAATGCGTAAAAAAAAGTAATACTTTTAACTACATTTGGAGAATTGCTTGTTATATGTATAGGGGAATATATCTATATATAGCTGCACGGAGATACAATAAAAGTGAAAAATTCTTCCACTTTCACAATTAAACATTCAATTAAACTGGAAAAATAAATTTTCCACTCATTTAATCGATTTTCGTGCTTTATCACCGAAATGCTTTTCAATTTCTTCGACACTTGTTTCTTTGTATCTGTTTAGTGGTTTTTTTAAACTGTATATTTATTTTATAATTTATTATTAAATTATCTTGACGTAAATTATATTTATGAATTATTTTAGTATCAAAAGATAATTTTTTAAGTAGAGTAGAATGAAGTTTCAGTAAAAAAAAGATAAAACTTAATCAATTTAAAACACGGTAATTAGGAATTTTAATAAATATCAATTTTTATAAATTAACAATATAAATGAATAAATATAAAGTTTAAGGAAATTTTTCGATTCAATGTATTTATTAAATTATTCTCGAAAACTGTTTGGATTTGTTTTTCAATTTAAAAGCAGGAAATATCAATCTTCTTTATTAAAAAAAAGGAAAAAGAAAACATGGGCAAAAAAATATTACAAACCGTGGAATCGCGTACTGAATATTTCTTTTTGTTTTTCCTAGAGTTTAATCTTCTGGTCGAGCGTTTAAGGTAACTTCTTCTTATTCTTTGGGTTTTTTTATTTATTTTCTTTATTTTTAGTTTTTTTTTTATTGTCGTGTCTATATCATCTCTATATTTATAGTCTTTATATCGATTTCCATAATGAATCTTGCGCTGATTGTCCGAGAAGTCGACTTTGAACGCTTACAGTTTACAGTAAACTTTCTTGTACCAAATGGAAGATTGGATAGTGAATACTCGTAGTTTATTTCGATAATTGCTGCAAGTTCCACGCAGAACCTGTAATTTCCCCCAATGCAAAACTTTTACAAAAGGTAAGTCTCTAGCAATAGAACGTGAACAAATAATCCTAATTTAAAACTTTATGTATAGGTAAATTGCTCTCCCTCCCTCCCTTCATCTCTTTCTCTCCCTCTCTCGTTTTCTCTCCTCCTCTCTCGGTATTTACAAGCATACAGATTAATTATCATTTTCCTATTATTCCTTAAATATATTTTTTTCAATTAATAATTTTATTTGTTAGTCGAAAATTTTCCACAAGTTAATATTTTTGTATTAATTATTAGTATTAATAATTATTATTAACTAGCAACAATTCTAATTTTTTATTTTACTTTTTAAATGAAATTATCAATTTTAAAAATAATCTAATTCAAAAATTTAAGTTCAAATTTTTCTTGAAAACACTAAAATAATTCAATTTTGGAAATATTGCAAATAATTTATTGCAGAAATTCAATTTCTTTCAAAGGTAATAAAATTCTTCTCATGAAATTCAATTATTTTAAAATTAAAAAAAAAATTCTCATCAAAATCCTAATTGTCTTTGTAAATGACCATATTTTTACCCAAAGCTCAATTAGTTTCAAAAATGACGACAAAATTTTTCCCCAAATTTCAATTATTTTCTAAAATGACAATAAAATACCTGCATATTTTCGATTTATGAAAACAAATTTTTTTTAAAGAAAAAAAAACAAAAAAGTACACAAAAACTAACCTCAGGTGTGGACAGAATGAAATAATGAATAAGACGATTATTATAGTTAATTTCCATAGTGAAAATTTAGCACTTATTTATCATTTTAAAAAGAAAATTAAATAATTTTATTTAACTGAAGTTATGTTTTCTATGAGAAAATTAAATTTTTATGGTTTATTTCAAACTCTTAGAAATTTTTTAAAAAATATTCTCAGAAAGCACAATATTTTTAAACCAGAGAATCTGACGTTTAATTTTTCTATATTTTATCTATAAAAAGGAGAAAAATTATTAATGTTCTAAATAATCGAAATTTACACTTTGCTCCGAGTAAAAATTCAATTTCATCTCCGAAGCCTTCCTTCTTAATAAATAACTGAATGTAGAAGTAAGTTTAACAGAATATTTCGATGGTAATATAAAATAAGGCTGTGAGATTTTTATATTTTACAAAAAAAACGTATTTTAATTGTGCCCTAATGTAAATAATTGCTAAAAAAATTTATTTTTTATGTCAGAAGCCTTTTTCTTGAAATAGGCGAGTTTTTCTTTTGTTTTTAGTCTTTAGCTGCATTGCTTTGAAAAAATTAACCCAAATTACTATTAAATCAAATACTTTTAATTTTATATTTCAATCGAATTGAATATATTTGGTATTAAAATATGCAAATTATTAATTTTTAAGCAGTGTAATTTTATTTTCGATTTCGTGAATAATATTAGCGTAGATTTTTAATAGAAAAACTCGCAAATTAAAATTTGAGTTGTTTTAATAGAAAAAGCCATATAATTAAAAAATAAATTAAAAAACTGAAGTTTGAAGTGTCACTTTTAGAAGAATCACCCATATATGTATAATATTTTTTTATATTCTTATATTTTTATAATATAATTAATTCTATTATTTTCTGAAATTTGGATAAATCCATTGAAACAATTTAAATATTTAGTAATGTCTTTGAAAACATTCAATTCTCTCAAATTCATAATTTAATTGTTTAATAATAATTATTTCTATAAAAATAATTCTAAAAGTGATTTAATCTCAAAAATTCAATTATTTCTAATGTTGCCAGTAAAATTTCTTTCAAAAACTCAATTATTTTTCATATTTTTTAAGAAAATTCTCGTAAAATATTAAATTATTTTTTTTAGAAATTAAAAAATAACACAATTTGTTTGTAAAATTGTTGTTATGTCAATGTTTAAATAAAATTTCACTGAAGGATTCAGTAAAAAAATTTTCTACCTTTTTAATAAAATTTTTAGAAAAAATTGATTTATTTTACAAAATTCTAATGAATTCATAGAAGCAATTAAATTATTTTTTAAAACAGTAAAATTATTGTCAAGAATTAAATGATTTCTATAAATAATGCAATTTTTCAGATGAATTTAATTATTTTGAAAACAATTTAAATAAACTTCAACTATAAAATATTTAATTATAATTTTTAACAAAAGCTATTATTTTACAAACTTAAAATGAAATTCTTTATAGAATTCAATTACTTTCAAAATTTTCTACCAAAATTTAAGAAAAAGTTTATTATTTAAAAAACATTCAAAGAAATTCTTCAAAAGAATTTAATCAGGACTTTGAAAATTTTTAATAAAACTCTTCGCAAGAATTCAATTATTTTTATTAATTATAAAATTCTTTAACCCTCGGATAACACACCACTTTTTTAGACTATTTTCAAAGCTCAACCAATTTTAAACTGCTTATCTAATTAAACTAAATAATTTTGTTTAAATATAGTTTAAACTCTGTAAAATAAGTCTGTACTTGAAAATCCTTTTTAAAAATATTAAAGAAAGATAAAAAGCTTTTCGTGAAAAAGCGTGGGGTCAAAAAGACCCCATGTGTTCTCCAAAGGTTAAAGAAATGCAATTTTTTTTATTAGTTATAAAATTCTTCAAAGGAATGCAATTATTTTTATTTTAGTTCTAGTAAAATTTCTTTGAAATCTACAATTATTTTTAAAAATAATAATTAAGTTTGTATTCTTATTTTTATACATTTACATTTTCGTTAAGTGTAAAATATTAATTTCTACCATAATTTTTATTCGCATTTTTTGGTAAAATAGAAAATAATATTTGTCAACCGAGCATTTTGTATTTTCATTGAAACAACTGTAAAGGCATTTTTCCCCAAGATTGCCTGCGAGATAAAAGATATTTTAATGATATTTTAAAATAGTAGTTTGTAACTTTGACATTGTTTCGATGTCAGACCTATTTCACGTCACGCATATATATCTATATACTTTATTTCGCTTCTATTTTACCTTGGCTGCTATAAATATATAGTTATAGAAGAGAGATCACTTTCTTGAACTCCATCAGCTCACTTACCATGTTTCATCCAGATTCCAACGTACCCGTGTACGTATAGGTTTTTGTGTATTTATATCTATATATATATATAGACTACACCTAAAGTACCGCTATTTAAATAAGTATTTTCGTGATGCTTATTTCGTTGCTATTTCTCTATATACATAATAAAAGTCGAGAAAGTAGCTTTCTGCTCGTACACTATATGATTGCTGTAACTGCTTGCCAACTTAAAAAAAAAGAAGAAGAAGGAGAAGAAGAAAAAGAAGACGAGGAAGAAAAAAGGAACCTCGCAAGTTGGGTGAAATTGCTTTTCACTTTAGCTTGATATATTTCTTTAAATATCCACCTAAAGACTTTGTCAGCAACTCTCAATAATTGCGAAATAATTTTATTTCCTGCGGTGGTACGAAAGATTTAAAAATTCATTGCTATTTTTTTCTAAAAAGAAATTATGAAATTTTAATTATATTAAGGGAAATGCTACCGAAAAGAAGTAGAAGAAATTTTTAGCGGGGTTTCGTTTTAATATTTCCTGAATATTATCTCAAGAAGTCGAAGTGAGGGAAAATCGGTAGAAAAATTATTTTTTCGTCCGACGAATCATTACATTTTTTCTTAATTGTAAATTTACTTTGTAGCTAAAGAAATTTTCTCGACGATGTTCTATTAAAATTTGACGATCAGTGGTGAAAGCAATTTACAGTCAGACTATTTTTTTGGTCGGTATCACTAGTGGGAAGAAGTTTTTAGTCGAACAAACATTGACAAATTTATTTTGGTCTCAGTGGTGAAAGGAATTTTTAGTCCGACAAACGTTTGAACTTTTATAAAATTGATTCATTAAGGGAAAAAGGAATATTTTAGCTAGACAAATAACGAGATATTTATTCATCATTAGGATCAGTAGTACGAGATATTTTTAGTCAGACAATTTTTTAAAATTCGATTATTAAAAAAAAGTATTTTTCTCATAAAAAAAAAGGTTTAAAAAAGGCTCGATAGTCAAACAACATTTTAGTGAGACAAAGAAGTGATGATTCTCAAGTTTTGAACGTTCAAATGAACGAAATATTTTTTATTGAAGACATTTTTATATATTTGAAAACTGAAATATTTACGTTCAGAAACTAAGTAATTAATTTTTTCTATAGTGAAGCAAAATAATTGCAAGAAAAATTTAATTTTTTGAAGAAATAAATAAATTTCGTTCATTTGAACGTACAGAACTTTAGGGTCTTAAGAAGTGCTAGTATTATATTAATTAAATTATATTATATAAATAAATATTATGTATAAAATTAAAATTTTTTTAACCGTTTCGTTTCAGCGAACAAAAGCAAAAAAAAAATATTAATAAAAATAAAAAACAAAAAAAAGTTTCAGTAGTAAAAATTAATTTCGATCAAACAAAACCGGTAAAATTCTCTGTAAACTAATAATTATATTTCGTATTAATAATATGCGAAATATTATTTCAGTGGTTAAAGTCACTTTCCGTGTAGGAAAAAAAGAAATTACCATTTCTTACTGTCAGTTACTATCGATTACTGTCAGTTTACTATCAGTTAGAATAGTAACAAGTACCTATTGTCGAAAATATATGCAAAGGTGGAAAAAAAATTAGAATGCCTTAACGCCTTTAAGTTACAATTCTTTATGTCGTTTCCTTTGGTTGGAGAGGTACACATGCTTTTATACTCACAGGAGAATATCGGAAAAACATTAAGGGCCATTTCTTCCCGACCTACGGCATTAAATTCATCCAGAAAACCCAGGCGCACGAAAACTAACCTCCCATAACGGAAAATATCGATGACACCGTTTCTCTCTCTCTCTCTCTCTCTCTCTCTCTCTCTCTCTTTTTCTCTTTAGTTATTCTCTCCCTCTCTCTTTTCCTCCCACTACCTCATTGGATTCATTTACTTTGAGAAGATAATTAGGAAAAACTCATTTAAGAACTCGTTAGTATCCAAATTATTTGAATTGTCTCCTTAAAAGTTTTGATGATCGCAGAAATTTGAGAAAACCATTTTTTTTTCTTTCTTCTTCATCGTTTTTTACTTGATAAAACAATTTTCTCAGACAATCGACAAAATTTACTATGTACTGATAAGAAAACCACTCAAGTTTTCGAAAAAGTGTGGCTGATAGTTTTTATTAAATTTTGCAGATAAAAAAATTTCTTTTTCATTTTATGAATTTTTAGCTGAGAAATGAAATATTTGAGGAAAGGTAAGTTTTTTTCGGTATGAAACGAATTTAGGAATGAAAAGAAGAATTAGAATATTTTTAAACTTCTAGCAAAAGACTAGTCATTAAAATTTAAGTCTCCAGTAGTAAAAACAAATTGCTACTGGAGTAAAATACAATTTAAATAGTAAAATAAAGTTTCAGTCATAAATTTTTTATTTCAGTAGTAAAAATTGTTTTTCAGTATTAAAATTCTCATTTAAGCAGTAAAAATTATTTTTTAGTAGTAAAATTCTCATTTAAGCAGTAAAAATTATTTTTTAGTTGTAAAATTCTCACTTGAGTAGTAAAAATTGTTTTTTAGCAGGAAAATTTTCATTTAAGCAGTAAAAATGATATTTTTAGAAAAAAAAATTCTCATTTGAGTATTAAAAATTATTTGTTAGTACTAAAATTCTCATTTGAGTAGTAAAAATTGTTTTTTAGTAGTAAAATTTTCATTTAAGTAGTAAAAATTGTTTTTTCGTAGTAAAATTTTCATTTTAGCAGGAAAAATGATTTTTTTAGTAGTGAAATTTTCATTTAAGCAGTAAAAATGATTTTTTAGCAGTACTATAAGGTTTCAGTCAAAAATTTTTTATTTGAGAAGTAAAAACTGTTTTTTGGTAGTAAAATTTTCATTTAAAAAGTAAAAATTATTTTTTAGTTATAAAATTCTCATTTAAGTACTAAAAATTATTTTTTAGTAGTAAAATTCTGAATTGAGTAGTAAAAATTGTTTTTTAGTAGTAAAATTTTATTTTAAAAAGTAAAAATTATTTTTTAGTTATAAAATTCTCATTTTAGTACTAAAAATTATTTTTTAGTAGGAAAATTTTCATTTGAGTAGTAAAAATTGTTTTTTAGTAGTAAAATTTTCATTTTAGCAGTAAAAATGATTTGTTTAGTAGTAACATTATTCTCGAGTCAGACAAAACAAAAATTGTCAATAAAATTTTCATTTTAATCAAAGATATTTATTTTTAGTAATAAAATTTAGTTTCTAACAGAGAAAATATTGTACGTTCGTAAATCTATTGTATGAGTAAGAAAAATATTTTTTACAGTAGAAAAAGTAGATTCCAGTCAGAATTTACACGAGCTATTATTAAAATTTGAATTTCAGTAGTAAAAACACTTTATTTAGTAGTAAATTTAAAAATTCAGTAATAAAAACATTTCTTTCAGTGGTGGAATTAGATTTTAGTCAGACACAGCAATAGATATTAGTAAAATTAAAAATTTTTTAATTTTAGCAAAAAAAAGTAATTTATTCACTAGTAAAGTTTAATAATAGTCGGACAAAACCTTCAATATTAGTAAACATTTTATTTCTATAATATATTTCCTTTTTCTACTAGTAATAGTTACTATATAATTTTTCTGCAGTAAAATTTTAATTTCAGTCATACAAAAATCTACATTTAAAAAAAAATATGAACTTTGATATTCAAAATAATTTTTTTAGTAATAAAATTAAGTTCTGGTCTGATAAAATACAAAAAAAATAGTAAATTTTCCATCTTGTCATTAAAAATTATTACGTGCAGTAGTAAAATTTAGTTTCAGTCAGACAAAATGTATAACATAATTAAAATAAAATTTTATTACTAAAACTATTATTATTATTATTATCTATTATAAAAACTAATTTTCCAGTGGTAAAACTATATTTAAGTCAGGCATATATTTTATAATTTAGAATTTATATTATTATAGACAAAAATTTACACTTTAGAAAAATTTTAATTTCAATGCGTAGGAAAATCAATTCTATATTAAAAAAATATTATTCCACACTTAACTATGTAGCGAAAAAAATTGTTTTATCAAAAAATAATATTTTTTAAGTAACCAAATAGCTGAATTTTTTTATAATTAATAATAATATTGTCAAAAATCCCTCTTCAAATATTATTTCTATTTCATTAATAGGATTCGATATAAATAATAAAAATATAATGTAAAATATAATAAAAATTATTATATGCAATATAATTAATAATAATTAGCAAGAATAAAAATAATTAATCATATTCATACACAAAATATTTCCAATATATTAAAATCTTCCCAAAAGTCGATGAATTTGCTTTTCCTTCGAAAATGAAATAAAAAATTATAAATTTAACCGAATCGATTGAATTTTAATAGGAAAGTTTTGCCAAGGGAAAGTTATAATTTTCTATTTTGAAATCTAAAGTAGTTTTGGAATTTGAATATATTATAAAAACATGAATTAGAATGTCAGAAAGGTTCAGAGGACAAAGCGGTTGGAGGAAATTCAATCAGGGTTAATGAGTTGATGATTACAGTTTAAAGTTAGAAGCTACCATTAAGGGAACTGTTGCAGAAGCGAGTGAACATTTAAGAGTCGTTTCAAACCGAGTACTTTTTCTTATTAATTCAACATTAACTAACACCATTCAGTTGCTTTTTTATCCTCACAAAATGAGATAACAATTCGCCAAGTTCTTAGAAAGAAGAGAAATTCAAATCCTGATTTCTAGTCACTTCTATTTCTTATTTATTTTTCTTCCTATTTACTTATTATTTTTATTCACACTTTTTAGATATATTTTTTTAAATTCTATTTTTTAAATAAATTAAATTAAATTAAATTAAATAGTAATAATAGTAGTAAAAATAAATTAAATAAACTACAACCAAGTTTATTTAATTTATTTTTACTACTATTATTAATATTTTTCTTTCTTTGGTTCTTCTTCTTGTTAAGTGAGAAGTTTTTAATAATTTAAATTTAAATTAAATTAAATTTATTATTAAATTATTATATTAACATTATTAGCAATTTTTTATCTGAATTCAACAGCAAACGATTAGTGAGGAATTTTTAATAATTTAAATTTAGCAGAGCAGTAAAATTTTCTTTATTGTATAAACAATTATGTTAATGTTTAAAAAACAAACCTTTTTTTTACAAAAAGTGAAGGAAATGAAAACTTTTTTCCCCCTATTTTGTGAACATCAAAAGCACATTCAATGAAACTACGGTTTGAAAATCAATCAAAGTAATTCAATGCATCGTTATAGGAGAGTTTGACGTAACATAATTACAGACAAGCGATCATTGTTTTGTAATTTTGTTATCGCTTCTATTAAATTCTTGTCGCTTGTGATTTATGTGGAAGTTTTAACGATTTTTAAATGAGTTTATTTCAACAATTACCCGTGTGAAAAACATTCCAATTTTGTTCATGAATTTTTGCCCATTCAGCCGTCAAGTTCGATGCCAATTGCAAGTATTTAAAAAAGAATTTCTTCCGCTTGCAAAATGAAAAATTGTTTGGCAAATTAAACATTGGTTTATTGGAAAATTAAGAATTAAATTCGTTGGTTATTTAGTTCAATCTTTACAATTGTGTTAAAGTATTTTTAATTATTAACTTCTATTTGTGTAAGTGAATCTTTTTTTATCCATTTAATTTATTCATTTTTTTCAGTTATTTTATTTACTTTAATGTATTTATATTTTTTATTTTATTTTTATTTTATTTCTTAACGATTTTTGCAATTTATAAATTTACTAGCAATTTTTTTTGTTGTTATGCAAATAACAAAATCTTTAATTTTCAAATATAATTTTTTTAAATAATTTTAAAGGAAAAAATTAAAAAATTTCACTTATTAAGAACAAAATTAATTATTACTATTCATATTTTTAAATGTTTAATAAAATTTTCCGAAAGAATTAAATAATTTTCCAAAATTTTAATAAATCGTTCTAAACAATTCAATTATTTTTTTAAGTAGTAAAATCTTTGCAAAAATTCAATTATTTTTAAAACAATTTTAATAGAATATCTCGAAAGAATTTTAATCTTCAATTATCAACATAAAATTCATTTATTTTCTAAAATTTAATAAATTCTTCGGAACAATTCAATTATTTTTATAAATAGTAACACAATTCTTCTCTAGAATTCAATTATTTTTAATAGAATTTTAATAAAATTCTTCTTCATAAAATCCAATTGCTTTCAAAATTTTCAATTAAAATTTTTGAAGAAACTCCATTAGTTTAAAAAAATTCAATGAAATTCTTTAAGAGAATTTTATTAAGATTTTAAAAAATTTTAATAAAATTCTTCAGGAGAATTTCATAACATTTTTAGAAGGAATTCTATTATTATCAAATTTTTTGATAAAATTCTTTGCAATAATTCCATGATTTTCAATTCATTAGGTTTCAAATTGAAAATATTTGAAAAGAAAAATTATTTAAAAAAGTTAACAAGCAAAAAAGCAAACATAATTCAAATTTAAATTAGATTTATTAAATTTTGATCAATTCATATTAATTTCAATTTATCACTCGGTGATATTTAATAATATTGATTGCTAGATCCTTTTAGTTCTTTTAAAATAAGATCAATTAAAAATTCTATTAAAAATTAGATTTTTAAAATTTTTTTATCAAAATATTGATCAATTGAATTCGATTTATTGAAAATTGAAATTAAATTAAATTAGTAAAATGTGAAATTCGAAAGCGATTGCTCTAATTTTATTTCACACAAATTTATTCAATTTGATAGAAACGTTGAAATTTGATAATTTTGTTTTTTACGAATCACCAAATAATTAATGAATTAAATAGGTTTACCAAGTAAAATTTACAACTAACAAAGTTTTAATATTTAATTGTAAAAAATATAAAATTTTATTTAACAATTAACATAAGCAGCAAATGAAATCCAATTATTCGTCATAATAGAAAATTTCAATAAGAAGCAATTTTAAAATTTTGGCGTCAATAATGTTTTTACTTTGTAATTAATAAAAATAGTGGCTCCAAGAGCTTAAAATTTCTTCTAAAAGAATTTTTTTTATCAAAATAAAACTTTATTAATTAAAAACTTTACCAGGTCAACTTTTACTTCATTAATTATTTGAATATTTGCAAAAACTATTGGGTCAGAATTCGTAAAATTTCCACGAAAAATAAAAAGTATTTTTTTTTTTCGAAACGTTGAAAAAACCTTTTCTTTTTAACCTTAGCAATGTCTTCACCAAAAATCAGAAATGAAAATATTTTTTTGGTAAAAGTTATTGCAAAATGAATTTTTTGCATCTTTTTAAACAAAAATTTTATTTTTCCTAAATGAATGAACCGATTTAAATAATTTAAAGAGTTTATTTTTTTTAATAGTTATGTAATACACTTTTTATAAACAAATTATTTTTTTAATGTTCTGCGTATTTTCTAAATTTGCAATAAATTTCAACATAGAATTATTGAAAACTATAATAAATCAAAATCCGTTGCAAAAAACTTCTTTTTGCAATAACTTATTAAAATTGATATTAAAAAAATATTTTTATTTCCAATTTTCGGTAGACACATTCCGAAGGCCAAATAGAAATGTTTTTTTCAACATTTGAATTAAAAAAAAAATACTTTTTATTTTTCATGAATTCTGACACTTTTACTTGGCAGAACATTTTGCATAAAAGATGTTTTTGTTATTGGGATTTTAAATATTAAAAAATAATTTTTACAAATAATAATTTTTTATAAATAATAATTTTTATCAGTACAAGTGATTTAGTTAGTGTCACTTAATTCTTAAAGTCGCACTTTTACTTTCAAAACTACATTCACTAAAACTTTACACTATTGAGCTTTACGCTATTGAAAGTTGTAGCAAATTTCCCAAGACGAAATGACAAACCAATACCCTAAATCATAGGCACTAACAATCAAGTTTAGTTCAAGGACTACTCAACACTCACTTAAAGCTTAATAACATTCCTACTTTGAAAGCTCAGCTTATCGTCGACTCCCCTTCTCTTTCTCGAATAGTGAACCACAAAGTGACGTTATTAAATCGATTTATCGATCATGAAAGGGGGATTTATTGAAATTCCGTGGTTGGCTCACGCGCAAAATCGTTTAATCCAACGATGTATTCATTCTCAGTGACACTACGACATATTGGAGAAAGAAGCCGAACTCACTCTCTTGCACTCTCACTCTCTCTCTCTAACGATGTGTGTCGTGTTCTCTCTTACCCATAAATTTCTCTGTTAATACTGACCAACCGCAGAGGAGTGTTCCCAGGTCGAATTTCGAAACTGGACGCGCAGTGAACGCGTTTATAAATCAAAATTCTAAGGACACGATTTACTTTTGAAAATATGACCTCTCAAGATAATGCATGCGATATAATTAAGTGCTTATCATTCTTCAGCGGGAATAACGCTACTGCGATTATTTTAACGATTAATTAAAAATTCCTTTAATTAGCTCACATTTTTCAGCGGGAGTTTCTTTTATTTTTTCGCATTTTTTTTCTCTTTAAAATTCTTAGCTTTTCAATTTTTATTTTTTGTAATTTTTACCCTTTCTATTATTTCTATTAATTCTATTTTTTTATTTTTGTTATTTTTATTTTTCATATTTTGTTGATTTACTTTTTAATTGCATTTCTTTTTATTTTAATTCTTTGGTTCTACATACCTTTCCTTTTATTTTTGTTATTTTTATTTTTAATTTTATTTTCTTATTTTTTGTTTAATTTTTCATTTTGATTTTTTAGTTTTTATCTTATTTTACTTTTTACATTCAATTCGGTAATTTATCTTTTTTTTCATTTTTTATCTTGTATTCAATAATTTATCTTTTAATGTATTTTTCTCCACTGTACAATAATTCATATTTTCTTTTATTCCTTTCATCTTTTATCTTTATTATCTTCTATTATAATTTTTAATCGTTTCCTATCTTTTATTTTTATTTTCAATCCTTCGTTTACCGTTTTGTTCTCCATTATCTTTTATCGGAATTTTTTTTTGAAAATTATATTCCTTCAAACTATAGTAAACTGTAATTATAATATATTCATTACAATAATATTACAATCCATATGATTATCATATAATTATTCTAATTCTAGTATAATCATTAAAAATTACATTATAACTATTCTAATTATAATATAATCATTAAAAATTACATTATAACTATTCTAATTATAATATAATCATTAAAAATTCCATTATAACTATTCTAATTATAATATAATCATAAAAATTATATTACAATTTTTCTAATTATTTATTTACGATTTAAGTCTAATTTTGACTAAAACAACTTACATTAGTTCCAAATATTTACTAAATTTCTAATAAGAAAATTGTTTTTTAAAACCTCGAAATGCATTATTTTTATTTTTAATTTAAACCCAAAAATGAGTAGAAATTTTTATTTTTCCTCGAAGTTTGTAGCAAATCAGCTTTTATTTTTCGAAAACAAAAATTTATTGACAAAAAATATTCGCAATAAATGACGATATTTTGTTTCGAGATTTATGATATTTATAATATAATTATTTATAATCTACTTTGGGAATAAGTGTCAAACAGAAGGAGAAAAAAGCAATAGAAAAGATTCTTTAAAAAGTTTTTGGAGAAAAATTTATTATCAAACTTTATATACAAGTTGTGTGGAAGTTCTTATTTTTAGTAATAAGTTGAGAAGTTTTGGAATTATTTGCGGGCAAACCTTCAAATGTTTCCTAACAAGTTTTTCGTATTTTCTTACACAATTATGTTTCTCTGTTTTTTTTCTAGACGAAAATTTACTTTTTGAAAAAATACATTTTTAATTCAAAAAGATTTTTTTAATCTACAAAAAAAATGTTAAACAAAATTTTTTAAATATAGAGGAAATATTTCGTTTCAATGTTCATTGCAATTGTAATTGTAAATAAATTGATGTTAATTAGTAAACTTTATTTTTAAAAATTACTGTAACATAACATTCTTTTTGAGAAAAAATATTAATTTCCAATCAGACATTTGATGCATATTTGCAGTTTAATATTAATTTTTGTTTGAGGGTAAAATTGTTTTAAATAAAATATTAAATTATAATTATACATTTGATGCAAATTTGCAGTTTATGATTAATTTTTGTTTGAGGGTAAAAATGTTTTGAATAAAATATTAAATTCTAATTATAGATTTAATACATGTTTACAGTTTAAAATTCAAAATATAGTTTGTTTTTGACTTACAAAAAAAATTTCTATTAAATTCATTAATAAAATTTTGTTTTAAAAACGTGTCTATATATTCAAATAATTTTCACATTAAACCTTTTTAATAATTAATTAATTAATCACTAATTGTAATATTTCATTTAATTGATATTTTCTATTTTCATTTAAATATAATAATTTCTTTTTTGAAAGACCCTAAAGTTCTGAACGTTCAAATGAACGAAATTTATTTATTTCTTCTCAAAATTAAATTTTTTATTGCAATTATTTTACTTCACTATACAAAAAAATTAATAACTGAGTTTGTAAACGTAAAATTTCAATTTTTAAATTTTTTTATGATTAGTAATTTATTAAAGTATTTTCCGTAAAAAGTATTTCGTTCATTTGAACGTTCGAAACTTGAGGATCATTTTTTTGAAACAAAACGAGTGAAATTTGAAAATACACTTGCTAATTCAAATTAGTAAAAATATTTTCTAATTTTTCAGTACTACACTTACTAATTTGTTCAGTATTCAAAACATTTTTTTTTACCCAAATTTAAATGAAAAACGATTAAAATTAGTAAAAATCCTTACCAATGTGAAAGGGTTTCTCAACTTTTACTATAAATTTAAACTTAAAGAAAATTATTTACCCATCAAAAATTTTTTTCTTCTGTAATAAAAATAAAAAAATAACGATTAAACACAAAATTTACTATTAAAAATTAATAATTAGATAATTAATTTACAATGATGGAAATTACGTTTCTATATTTGTTATGAATTGGCCTTTGATTTTCTCAAATATAGATTTTCGATATATGTATATATCATACGTCAATCTCAATAACACTATATACGACTGAAATTCCAATAACTCATGTCAATTTCATCATCAGTTTGTCTTTTTTCATTGAAATTTTCTAAATTCTTAAATTAGTCCCTAAAAGAGAAAGTAAAAATAATTTATTTTTAATTTACATGTCGAAATTGGATATTTCACGAGAAAGAAAGGAAGGTAAAAATAATTAAATTTCAAAACGATTTTAAAATTTCAAAATTTCTAATTTTACACTGCAAGGTAAGTAAAATAAATGCTATTCAATAAATATGTAAAAATTAGAAATTTCAGAAACAAAAAGTAAGCAAAAATAATTAAATTTCATTTTTTAATTTTTAATTTTTAATTAAAATTATTACTATTTAAAATTTTTGAAGTTTTTAATTTTATGCTGAAAAGAAAGTAGAAATAATTGATTTTCAATTAAAATGTAAAAATTAGGAATTTTCAGAAATAAAAAGTAAGCAAATATAATTGAACAATTAATTAATAAAATAATTTACTTCGAAATTAATGTGATAAAATTTTTTTGCGGTTAAAAAATTAGAAATTTCTAATTTTACCATGAAAATTAAGAAAAAATAATTGATTTCAAAATTAATATGATGAAATTTTTCTGAGGTTGTAATTCCAATCTGTAAAGTGAGTAAAAATAATTTATTTCAAACCTTGAAATTCGAGAAATAAAAACTAAAATGTAATTGATTTCCAATTAATCTAATTGAATTTTCTTTTCTGAATTTATAATTTCGTCCTTTTACTTTTTTAACACTTTTTATTACTTTTAAGTAAATAAAAATTAATGATTTTCAACCATAATACTAATTATTGAAAAGCAAAAAAATTTTTTAACAAACAATGAAATGAAAAATTTTCATTCTTTTAATTCAAATCATCGGGGAATTTCTGTCCTTTTCTTCTCAACAGCAGCAATTCGTGAAGGATATTGTCAACTCGTAGTTTCAGAAAAAGCCTTAAGGAATTCTCGGATAGTGCAGTTCAATTTTGCACTCCATAAAAATGTGAGCGACATTCAATCTACTCGTAAACAGAATTTTTCAAAGGTACACATCACGTTCAGTTGCTGAATATATTAAACTATTTCATTTCGGGAAAAATATTTTCAATTCTATACCCAAAAGTCCCTTAGGCTATTGCCACTAAAAAATAGGTTGTGTGTGTTTTTTTCTTTACTTTTTTTCCCAAAAAGGAGAAATTAAAAAAATTTTTAAATTAGAAGACGAGAAAATTTGTATTCCAAATTTTTTCTCAAATACAAAAAAAACTTGTATTTCAAATTTTTTCTCAAATACAAAAAAAACTTGTATTCCAAATTTTTTCTCAAATACAAAAAAAACTTGTATTCCAAATTTTTTCTCAAATACAAAAAAACTTGTTTTTTTTTGTTTATATTGTGTGAAGAAATGGGAGAAAATGTAGATATCGCGCAGCTTTTAAAGTGCATTACTTTCTTTTCTTTTCTTTTTTTTTATTTTTTGAGAAGAAGAGAATAAGTTTCAATTCGATTGAATATTTCTGCACTTTTGAAAGACTTTGCGCTTCCATTGAAACAATCCAATAAAATGAGAGTCTTTTATTTTTCTCCCTCAAGCAATAAAAAATTTGGAACTCCACTTTTCTTATCGATTCAGCCATCTTGTAGTTATACTATGAATGCAGAAAAAAATTTTTTTTTGTCCTCTCTGATTATATAAGTGTTTATTTATTATCCACGAAAATCATTTTTCATTTATAGAGAAAAAAGTAATTCACTATTTAACGATAGAGACATTTAGTTTTTTCTTTCATTCATAGCGTAAGAAATGGGGGACTGGTTGAAAAAAATGTCTCCCATTCTGATCGTTCTTTATATTTTAGAATTCTTAAAAAAAAAAATTAATGGAAAGTAGCGCGCGATATGCTCGCCGATTTATTCCATTGAGTAGAACTATTCATTTGCAAAAAAAGCACGAGTTATACTCGAATGAATTTCAAAGACTGAAAATTCCTCATTTCACTTGAGCGAGAAGTAATTTTTAATTCTGTGAAATCTAGTTTTAGAATGTGAATATTAGAAAATTAAGAAAAAAAATTATTAGCTTCAATTTCTTTTCGCGAAACTATATTGAAATAATTGTTTCTTAAATTTTTTCCAATTATTTGGAATTTTCGATTATTTATCTAATAATTGTTTATTAATTAATTAGTTTATTAATTATTTCTTATCTTTAAAAAATTTTTTCCCAATCATTTGAAATTTAAAGTATTTTTAAATTCTAACAAAAAAAATTCTAACATTAAAGTATTTTTGGCTAATTATTTATTATCTATTTCGAAATATTTATTATTTACATCAAAATAATAATTTTCTTCGATTTATTGTTATTGACAATTGTTTGAAATTCTATTGAAACGAAGAAGAAATATTTATTAAATATTCATATTTTTGAACAGAGAGTTTCCAAAAAAGGAAAATTTCATGTTTTGCCCATCTTGATAAAAGAAAAAAAAATGTAACCATTTTTATTTATACTGAGATATTTTTCAAAAAAGGGGTTTATTTTAAATTGCAAAATATGACTTTGGAAAATGTTCATTTTACTCGTTCTTTTTTATTTTTTTTCTACTCTTTTTTTATACCCTGCAGTAACATGCTCGATAAAACCGTAAAGTCTATCTATCTTTTTTGCTCTCCCTCCCCCCGACCCCTCTCTCACTCACTTCTTTAGAGAATACATTTCCTGACAAGTAAATCTCCCAAATGATAAAATTCAAACTTTTGAGGCAAACAAATCGCCAATGAATGTCGCAGAAAAATGGCACATCGTCTCAAACGACTAACTTGTATATATGTGTATATGTCTATATAGAGATATATATATATATACGCCTGAAGGGAAAATTTCTTTGAACTTTTTTCGAGAGGAACATTTCTAAAGATTCTTCTTTTACCACACTTGTATCAAGTGACAGTGCACTCAAGGGAAGAACACACGCTATAAGCTTTCTCTCATTCTATACTTGCCCGCAATTTTCTTTGACATAATTCTGTTTCGTTCAAATGTGGATATACCTTTTGTCACGACGTTGAAGAGTTAATTTTCAGGTGTCGAAAAAGAAAACTCGACATAAAGGGGAAAAAACTTTATAATAACTGTACAATACAAATAAAAACTAAAATAAAGGAAAACAAAAGGGAAAAATGATAAGAAAATGCAATCAACAGGAGAATACAAGGGAATATCAGTAGAATAGTATAGATAATTAAGGGGAATTTTAAAAAATAAAACTAAAATAAAATTAAAATAAAATCAAAATTAAATAAGGGAAAATAAAATGAGGTAACGAACAAATAAAAATGAAACAAGTGAAAAGAAACAAAAATGATTTTAAAAAAAACAATCAAGAATAGAAATAACAAAAATACAGGAAAACAAATCAAAATGGCAAAAAGTAATCAATAACTGAATTAGATTAAAATAGAAGAAATCAGAATAAGATAGAAAACCTACATTAAAGTAATATAACGAAAAATCAGAAAAATAATTGAAAAATTCAATAATAAAAAAAATAAAATGGATAAAACAGTAAAATAGAGAAAAAAGAATTAAAATCAGAACCAGTGGAAACGAAAAAAAATAAAGAAGAAACAACAATAGAATTAAATAGAATAGAACAGAAAAAATCTAACTGAGAAACTAAAATTTTATAAAATAATCAAAAAATTAAGAAAAAATAGATGAAAGCAAAGCAAGACGATGGAATATAAATGGAAAAAAATTAAATTGAAATGAAATGGAAGAAAGTCACAAAAAAGCAATAAAATAGATAATAATTAAGTTGAATTTAAAAAATAGAAATGACAAAAAAATCAAAATAAAATTAAGTAAAATAGGATAAAAAATGAAACAAACGAAGAAAAATGATGAAAATTAAAAAAAAAATAAAATGTGATAAAACCAAATAGAATTGAATTGAAAATACAATAAAATAAAAAGTAAAAAAAGCCAGCAATGAATAGATATGTAAAATCGTCAATAAAATAGAACAATATCTAAAAGAATAGAAAATAATTATGAATAAAAAAAATGAAAAAAAAATTAAGGAAAACAATTAAAAATAATAAAACAAGACAATAATAAATAAAGAATGAAGCATTGAAATAAAATGGAAAATAACATTAAAAATTAATAATAAAAAAGATGTTATTTATTTATTTATTTATTAAATGAAGCAAAAATATGACGCGATCTTGAGAAAGGAACCTTATAAGCAAACAACTTTAAGATTATGTTAGTGTTACTTTTTTGTCAATTAAAAGTTTCTTTTTATTTTTGCAAATTAAAATCATTGTCTATTAAATATTTCAATTTTAATGAAATCTTAAACATTATCGATTCTCATTGATAACTAATTCTTTTTTTGTATTTTCAATATAAAAATTGCAAACCTAACCTATAATTTTATGCTTCTAAGGTCCCTTTCTTCAAATTGCGTCACACATGAAATTAATATAAAATGTTATAAAAAGTAAAGTACAATTTAATTTAAAATTAATAATAAATCGAATGAAAATGTGAGAAAATTATATGTAAGTAATAGAATAGAAAATAATGGAAAATAATATAGAAGAATAGAAAAGAATTAAAAATAATAGAACAGAATGAAAAAGAATGGAACAGAATGAAAAAGAATAAAACAGAATAAAAAAGAATAGAACAGAAAAGAAAACTATAGAAAACAATACAAAACAATGAAAAAGAATAGAAAATTGTAGAAAAGAGTAGAAATAAATAGAGATGAATAAAAAACAAAATGAAAGACGAATTCGCTACAAAATAACCATAGAACAGAATAGAAAATAATAGAACAGATTGGAAAAAAATAGAACAGAATAGAAAACCATGAAAAACAAAAGAAAACAATGAAAAACAATAGAAAAATATCGAAAAGAGTGTAAATGAATAGAGATGAATAAAAAAACAAAATGAAAGACGAATTCGCTACCAAATAACCATAGAATAGAATAGAAAACAATGGAAAACCATAGAAAACAATGAAAAAGAATAGAAAACTGTAGAAATGAATAGGGATGAATAGAAAAAAACAAGAAAAGACGAATTTGCTACCAAATAACCACAGAACAGAATAGAAAATAATAGAATAGAATGGATAAGAATAAAATAGAATAGAAAACAATGGAAAAGAATAAAATAGAATAGAAAACAATGGAAAAGAATAAAATAGAATAGAAAACAATAAAAAAGTATAGAAAACTGTAGAAATGAATAGTGATGAATAGAAAAAAGCAAGAAAAGACGAATTCGCTACCAAAGAACCTTTTTTTTATAGAACTAAAAAAAGAAATCCAAATAAAGACCATTTCGTGAATATTTTATCCGATTGTGTTTAGATGTATATATGTATTGTGAGCGAATGGTCTTTTAAATACAACCATTTGTTTCGGTTTCTTGTTCATCCTCTGGGATCATGAACAATTTATACTGGGGTTGACTTTGGCGAATGCACATATACAAACCTAGGTAATTTCGTATCCCAAAGCTTTTGATAAATATATCTACTTAGAGTTTAGACATCATGACCTGGCATATTAGAACAATTAATTATTATATACTTAGTTACCTTCTTACTCTTGGTACTCGACGAACCAAATAATAATGATAATTACATTCACATCAACAGTCCATTGTACAACTGTTTTTGGTTAATGAATATAACACGCTAATGCTTATTCATATGATAAATGAAATTATCATTAAATATTGCAATAATAAATTTTTGAATCTAATAAGAAAAATCTAATAAGAAAATGCATCGAACTGAGGGAAAAATTGATTTATTAGAGAATTTTTTTGTTTCCTCAGTATGTAATTAGATAAAAAGGAATAATTATTCAAGTATTAAAAATTAATACTTATTAATTAAATTAAATAAAAATAAAATTAATTAAAAAAATTAATACTAATTTATTAATTAAATAAAAAGTTTAAAAATTAATTATAGAGAAATTTGCTAAAATAAAAAATGACTGAAAAAGACTAAAAGACGTAAACGTATTTTTAGCCAAAAAAATTTTCCTTTTTATTAAATGCGTAGTACAAATTTATTATTGTAAAAAATTGTAAATTTAGGTTAGCGAAACGAATTTTAATTGATTTTCTATTCACAGTTGTAAACGTTGGCTTTTGTCAGACTACATTCTCAAAAGAATTTTATTTTGTTATTCAAAGTCTTGAAAGTAATTTTCTCTTGGGACAATTGCCAAATGTTCATTTAAGTGAATAATAAAATTTTTATTTTCTATTTCCCGACTTTTTTGCTATTTCGAAAAGAATTTTATATCAAATACCATTTTTAAATAAAAATATTTAAATTCCAATGGAATACATTGTGTTTGAATCAAAAAGTTAAAAAATTATAATAAACTCAACTTGTACAGTTTTTGAAAACAATATTTACTTCAAACATATTTTATTAATTATTAATTACTATAATTAATTATTATTTTACAGAGTTATTTAATCAAATCTTTTTTTCAAAATATAATATGTAAAATTATCATAAACTTGTGTCTTAAGTGCACACTGTGATCATTAAGCTTTGAAAACAACATTTACTTCAAACATATATTATTAATTATTAATTACTATAATTAATTATTATTTTACAGAGTTATTTAATCAAATCTTTTTTCAAAATATAATATGTAAAATTATCATAAACTTTTGTCTCAAGTGCACACTGTGATCATTAAGCTTATCTTCTAACTGAAAAGTAGAGATATAAATTCGTAGACTTTATGAAACGAAGAAAATGCATCACGAAAGTGCAAGAAAGTAAAAGAAATATATCAAAAATAAAAGAAAAAGAAGAAGAAGAATGGAGGAAAAAATTAAATTAATTGAAGAGAAAAGTTATTTCTTAACCGCAAGTTTTTTTATAATAATAATATTCAGGAAAATGAAAAACGAGTTAAATTTTCCAAAATCCTTGTTATAATAGTCAAGAGGTATTATACAAGAGACTAGTTCATTATAAAGCGAAGAAACCATTCATTAATGCAGGCAAACTCGCCTGGAAGATTGTTTGTTGACCTTCTTGAATGAACTTTGTAATTATTTTCGAGAATAACCGAGATTTGTCTGTTAACTTCCATTAACAGGAAGTGCATTGAAAATCAGTTCTTTTTGAAATTATATACGAACATTTTTTTCTATTCTGAATATTTAACAAACTGCATTTTTAATTATTTGGTATTTTACTATTTTTTTCAAATTGTTTTGAGTTGGAAAAGAATTTTCAATTTTAACCCGAAAAATAATTTATTTCATTTTGAAATTTAAATGTTGTTAAAAGAAGAAAGTTTGGACACTATTTGTGTTAACAATTTTTATTGATTTCAAGCTTAAATATTATTTATGTTTAAGAACAATTTTAATTTTTTTACAGAGAAATTAATTACTTTACTTAATTCTTGTTAAAATTTTT
The DNA here is from genome assembly GCA_032873175.1 of Leptopilina drosophilae. NCBI lineage: Eukaryota > Metazoa > Arthropoda > Insecta > Hymenoptera > Figitidae > Leptopilina > Leptopilina drosophilae. The sequence continues at coordinate 65,023,365 of CM065478.1, forward strand.
TATTTAATTTAAAAAAAGGGGGGAATTTAAATATTAATCGTAGCAATTTCTGGAAAAGTTTTTTGATGCACGTAATTTAAGGACATAATATGTCGGAAACAATTCCAATATTCTAATCTTATATACGATCCGACTTCAATAACCATGAATAGTTTAATTGCTTGCTAACTTCGACAAATTGGTAAAAGTAACACATTAATTGAGAAATTCAGTTTCAATACCGAACTTTCCTCTTCAATCAAAAATCACATGAAGCTAATCGCTAAATCCGTTATTCATAAACTTTATAAATTACCTATAATTCCTATTTTCACTATTCTAACAATACTGAAGTGAAAAATATTCCCATTATTTCCAATATTTTCTTTCATTTCCCACACATTCTTATCAAAGAAAATTCTATTTCTTATACTCTCCAATTGGCTAAATATAAGAGATAAAGTAAACGAAAAAAAAGGAATTATCAAATTAAATACAGAAATGATAGAAAGTTATCAAATTTTTATTTTCCATTTTATTGTAGGATAAGAGATTGAAATGATTCTTTACATTGTCGTCGCTTTTATATATTGAACGCGAAAGAAAAGGATTTGAAAGGGGATTTCGAATCGATTACGAGAGATGTGATTACAAAATTTTATCCTACAATACGCTTTGACTCGTACCTAACTTTTCTTTGGTAGTTAGAAGGTATAAAATTTATGCGGTATCCAAAGTCCAACCAACAATGCAAATTCTCATGAGGGTTTTACTTGGCTTGGCTTCATTATATTCAAAACGTTCATCGTGGAGCTATTTTTGAAAAGTAACCATATTTTTATTGTTAAGAGAATGAAACTTTACAGGAGAGAGAGAGAAACAGGAAAAAAAGACGTAATTCTTAAGATAATTTTATCGATTTTATTTTTTGTATTTACAAATTTTTAATTAGTAATAATTTATTTTAAATGGATAAAAACAAACCATTTTTCTACACATTCTTATGGTTATAGTAACAAATGTTTATTATTAATTAAATAATAATTAATTAATAAATTCTAATAAATAATAAATTTTTAATTTAAAAATTTTTTTAAAATAAATTTATTAATAAATAATAAATAATAATTATTAATTAATAATTATTAATTACTAAAGTAAATTTTACTGCTCCATTTATTATTTTGCAAATTGAGAAATGCTATATTTCCAAATATAAACATTAATTACCGAAAAATTTCAGATTAAAAATTTAACAAATTTACTTCTAAACTACAAAGTAAACAATTTTTTTTCGCAAAAATAAAATGATTAAAAATTTTTTTTTTTTTTAAATTATTAAAAAAAATTTTTTTTTACATTATTTAATATTATTTTTTATAAACAGTAAAATTCTCCTCAGAAGTTCAATAATTTTCAAAACCATTTTAATAAAATTGCAAGGAAAAATTTAATTATTTAAAAAATTGTTTCATCAATGTTATTTCAGAAAATTGTACAAAAATTAATTGACTATTTTTGCAAAGATTTTACTGGTTATAAATATATAATTGGATTTTTTCAATGAATTTATTAAAATTTTGGAAAATAATAATTGAATTTTTTTTGACAAATTTTATAACTGCTGCAGAAATAAATTGAATTCTTTAAAAAAAAGTAATTCATTGAATATAATTAAATTTTTGCAATGATTTTACTATGAAAATGTAATTGAATTATTTCAAAAGATTTATTAAAATTATAGAAAATAATTTGATTTTTTTGACAAAAATTTTATAAATATAAAGAAATTAAGAAAAATTTCAGGAAGTTTGTTAAATATAATTGCAGTGTTTACAATTCTTGCAACTTTTGCAAACATTTTATTATTTTAAAAACTATATTGTTTCAAAGAATTTATTAAAATTTTAGAAAATAGTTAAATTTTTGGAAAAAAATTTATAAAAAAATTGAGAAAAATTAAATTCTTTCATAAAATTGAAAAATATACAAAATTTATTAAATATAATTGAATTTCTGCATAGATTTTAATAAGTATAAATTTAATAGAATTTCTTTGAAAGGTTCATTAAAATTATAGAAAATAATTTATTTATTTATTTATTTATTTAATAATAAATATAAAAATATAAAAATAAAAATGATACAAATAAAGAATATAAAAAATAAAAGTAATATTGTATTTGTTCTTGAAATTATATTAAAATTTTGCTGAAGAATAATTGAATTTTTGCAATAATTGTACTATTTATAAAAATAATTGAATTCTCCCATAGAATGTTATTATTTATTAAAATAAATTAATTTTTGCAAAGAATTGTTTTAAATTTTTTTTCATTTTGTAATGTGCATAATTTTTTATAAAATTCTTGATAATTTAATTAGTTCCATAAACAATAAAATTCATCGCAGGATTTCAATTATTATAAAACCATTTTAATAATATTTCACGAAAAACTTTGATTATTTTCAAATTTTTTAAATATAATTCTCGTTAAGAAAAAATTTATTTTCAATAATTTTAATAATGTTCTTTAAAAAAATTTGATTCTTTTTACGAATAATAATAATTTTTGCGAAAATTCAATAATTTGAAATACAATTTTAATTAAATTTTCTCAAAAGAATTCAATTATTTAAAAAATTTGTTGATAAAATTCTTTGAATAATTTTCAATTATTTTCAACTTTTTTAATCAAAATTTTGCATGAATTGAGTAATTTTTGGAGCATTAATTTTAATATTAATAACATTGAGAATGAAAATTTATTAAGAAAGTTGAGACCAACTTCAAACTACGAACAGACTCAAACACAACAATATTAATTTATTTTTTTACTAAAACATACTTGTACTACTGATAGTAAACTTACTCGATTTAATATTAATAATATTAACAATTAAAAATTTTTATTCCTGTTTAAAAAAAAAATTAGTTTCAGAAAAACTTGTTGGCCGATTTCACTGATTCAATCTGCATTATTTGTACATTGAATCCCTTCAAATCAAAATTTTTTGTTTAAAGATATTGGATTTTAATAAAAAAAAATAAATTGTTTATTTTTTAAAAATATGTAGAAAGCCCTTTTACTCATAAAATATCAACTTAAAAAAATTGAACTATTCTTTAAACCTTTCTCAACAATATTTGTAAAATGGTGTCATTTTTTCTCTCTTCGAAATATTATTCAAAAAGGTTTAAAGAATATGTAGAATTTTTTACTTTTTTCTAATTAAAATTTCATGATCAAAAGAGTTTTATGCATATTTTAAAAAAATAAACAATTTTTTTGTGTTTGAAAAGATTCAATACAAAAATAATGCAGACTGAATCATTAACTAAAAACGAATTTAATTGATTCAAATAATCGATTAATTAATTAATTTTTTTGAAAAAGGTAATAAAAATTTCCAATTGTTAAAAAGAGAGTAAACTTTTTTTGTAAAATCCTTTACATAAAATGCTATAGGAAAAATAAAATTTGGGAAATAATAAAAAATTCCAAGTCTTAGTTGGCACGTTTTAGAAATTCTTACTCAATAAGATATATATATTTTTACAATGTCCCAAACTGCTTAACGAGTATGACTTGACAAAAATCCCCTAAACACTTAAAAGTAAAATTTATTACTCCTATCAAAAAAAAAAAAAAAAAAATGTTTCAAAAAAGAAATTGAAAAAGAAATCCTCTCGCGAGCTAATCAATGACTCACAATTTTAAAATAAGTCGTCCGAACGAATACATATATGCACACCAGCCGGTGTCGGATTTTTTAAAGTTACACACCCATTCACGTCACGTGTGCATTTTTAAAAATGAAAACAAACAGCTTTTTCTCCAGGAATAGAAATGCTTTTCCTACACTTTCAATCCATTAATACCTGTATATGTAGATAGTATTACGAGACACTTTGCCAGCCTATAAAATAAAATACACCTTTCTCGTTTCGAGATACAATTGCCCTTAAAAAAATTTATATTTATTTTTTTCTACGCTATGGTGAGACGTCTCTCTCTCATAAAAGAGGTCAAAAAATAAATTTTTTCGCGTCCATGTAATTGATTTGGTAAAAAATCAAAAGAAAAAGAAAACTCTGACGAAGTTGTGTGCGACTATTGCGCACCTGTTTTCTCATCTTCCATGGCGAAATCTACGTGTGCTCCATATCGATAATGAATCCGCTTCTGGTTGAAATTGCACTGGCACAACTCGGTATTCGACGGAGGTACGCCAGGCACGTGTGGCCCTTAGGTTGGTAATCCTCCTCCTAAATGTTAATGTATCGATACCCACTATTATGCACAAACTATATACCAACATATCCAATAAATCGATACTGCTAATGCACACCTATATACAGTGAAACAATTGTGAAACCACGAATCACCAGATATGCGCCAAACCAAATTTGCCCTCTGCATATATAAACACACCAAAATCGTGGGTGCAAGGGAGAGACTGATTTTAATATCATTTACCGAAAATCTAATTAAACCATTTATCTATTTACAAAAAAAAGTCAGACAAAAAATCACGATCATTTTATTTAAATTCTTTGACATTGTGTTTTCGAGCCACACTGAGGAAACATTACACTCGTTTCAAGTAAAAAAATAATTGTTTCATCGCAACTAGTTTGTAAACTTAATTCCAATACAAAGAAAATATTTACTGCTTTGATTCAAAAATAATTTTTGTTTCAATAATTATGTTTAATTCAAACATATTTTCTGTTTTAATTTAAACAAAAAATATGTTTAAAACTTTTATGTTTTAATTTAAACAAAAAATATGTTTAAAACTTTTATGTTTTAAACAAAAATTATGATCCTAAAGTTCTGAACGTTCAAATGAACGAAAATTATTTTTTTCTTCTTCAAATTAAGTTTCTATTTTAATATTTTGTGAATAAAATGAATAAAATTGTTTATGAAGTTTCTAATTATAAAATTTAAGTTTTTAATTTTTATTGTAATCAGTAGTTTTTGGAAATATTGCTAATAAAAAGTATTTCGTTCATTTGAACGTTCAAAACTTGTGGATCGTCAAAAATTGATTCAAACTTAAAAGTTGATAAATAATTTAAAGTCAACTATAAATTATGTTTGAATTAAATATGTTATTTCTATAGATGAGACAAAAAGTATGTTTGAATTAAACTTAAATTTGTTTGACTGTATAGGAAAGATATTTTAAGTTTCATTTAAACAAAATATGTTTGAATAGAATATATTGTTTTCTCAGTACACCATTTTCGAAAATAAACAAATAACGAAAGACAGAGCAAAGTCAGAATTAAAAATTTTTTATCACTTCTTTGGCAGTTTATTGTTTAAACAATTTCTATGCTTCTTAGAATAAAAGTAAATTATTTTAAGGAAGCAGAAACTGGAGTTATCAACGCCCACTTACTTTTAGATGTTAAATTTTAAAGTTAAAAATATTTCTGTTTAAAACCAAAATCAAGTTTTGAAAAATTAGGTGCTTGCTGCTAGATGCAAACTACAGATATATAAAAAATATTTAAGGCTAAAATTTAATTTCCAAAAATAAGTGGGTGTTGATAACTGGGTGACAGTTTCAGTTTCGGATTATTTTAAACAATATCTTTGAATTATACTAAAAGAATTTAATTTACTATCAAACGGAAAAGTTTAAAAAAATAAGAAGCAAATGGGTGATTCTTCTGAAAGTGCTATTTTGAATGTCTCGATTAATTTAACAAAATCTACCCTTTAATAATTATTATCAATTTCCATAGTGAAAATTTATCATTTATTTATCATTTTGAAAAGAAAATAAAATAATTTTATTTATTTGAATTTATCTAATAACTAAATTACTTTCATCTCCGAAGCCTTTTCAACATATCTCCAATAGAACTTCTATAAGAAAACTAAATTTTTACTGTTTTTTTCAAACTCTGAGAAATTTTTTAAAAATAGTCTCAGAAAGTACAATGTTTTTTCTATCATTATATGCATTTTAAAATTTTTTAGACCTCACTTTTATTTTTGATAAAAATGTTTAAACTTTGTCTTCAGTTTCAGGTTAAAATTACTTAACAGTGATAACTGATATTTTAGACATTTAAAATATCTTAAACAAAATTTCAATGCACATTAAAATAAAGCTGAGAATCTGAAGTTTAATTTTTCTATATTTTATGTAAAAAAGGAGAAAAATTACTGCTGTTATAAATAACCGAAATTTACATTTTGCTTTGAGTAAAAATTCAATTTCATCTTCGAAACCTTCCTTTTTAATAAATAACTGAATGTAGAAGTAAGTTTAACAGAATATTTCGATGGTAATATAAACTGAGGCTGTGAGATTTTTATATTCTACCAAAAAAACCTATTTTAATTGTGCCCTAACGTAAATAATTGCTAAAAAAAATTTTTTTCATCTCCGAAGCCTTTTTCTTGAAATAGGCGAGTTTTTCTTTTGTTTTTAGTATTTCCCTGCATTGCTTTGAAAAAATTAACCCAAATTACTATTAAATCAAATACTTTAAATAAATTTAGATATTAATCGAATTGAATATATTTGGTATTAAAATATGCAAAATATTAATTTTTAAGCAGTGTAATTTTATTTTCGATTTCGTGAACAATATTAGCGTGAATATTTAATAGAAAAACTCGCGAATTAAATAAAATTAATTTAATGGAGCAACAATAATCTTCTTCAAAGGAGAAAAACTTTAATATTTTTAAGAATTAATTTTGCGCAACCTAGAAATCTTTCTCTTGAGTATGATATTCAATAGTTTTAATAGAAAAAACCATACAATTAAAAACAAAATAAATTGAAAACTAGAAGTTTAAAAGTGTCACTTCCAGAAAATTTACCTAAATTGATTTTATTAAATTTCTAATTAATTATTTCTTAGTAATATTCCTAGTTAACTAATTTTAATTACTTTTTACTTTTCAATTGTAAATTTGTAACATCCAAAAGCTTATTCTTAAATTAAATGAAAACAAATAATTATTACAATAAACAATAAATAAATTCAAGTTTACACTGACGTGGCAAAAATAAAGAGAATTAAAAAATTATAATTTATTGTTGGGCACCAGAAAAAATAAAATACAAAAATTAACCAAAATAAGGAAAATTCTCCAAAGACGTTAAAGATGCTTGGCTCTGCTCAATGAATTAAACGGTAAACATGAGATGTTATTTGAGCAATAAAAACTGAAAAACTAATTATTAAAATGAAAAATCAAATAAATCACAAAATTTTTATAAAAATGACAATGATGACAATTTTAATAAAACATTAAACACCACAAAAAAATTCTTTAACTTTAGAGAATAACATTTTCATATTTACATGATTAAAATTGGTTGTTTTTTAGTCCATTCGACTCGAAATTTATTGAACTTTAAAATGATAATAATTTAATAGATTTTACACAATTTTTTACTAAAATATTTTAACTTCAAATAAAGCGAGAATTCAAGTATAATCAGTCCAAATGTACGGAAACTTTCTGAAAATGTCACATAATTATTCATCAATTTATGATCAGTCGTAACAATATTTGTGAAAATTTACCAAAATATTAAAAAAAAGTCAAAAAAATTCACAAAATATCATTATTAATAATTTTGGGAATTGACAAAAGGTAAAAATATTATTAGGGAATTTAGAAAAATTGAGAATTGAAACATGTCACAATATTTAAATTACTTAAATAATAAAAGTAATAATAATAATAATTTTTAAACAAATAAACCCGAAAAATCCCAAAAATGAGATAAGTAAAATTTGACAAAATACAAATTAAATTTGTTTTTTGTATTAAATTTTTTTAATTTTTTTTTTTGTATTAAATTTACTGAATTTTAATAAAATAAATCCTCTTACCGGAATTAACTAGACATCACACAATTGCAGAAAGAAATAACTAATTATAGAAATCACTAATTATAGAAGAAATTTAACTGAAAAAAAATAAACTGTTTTCTTCGGAGCTTGATGACAAATGAATAAATGGGACACGAAATTTCGACGCTTATTTTGTCGTCTTCGTCTTAGAAACGATCTTCATTTTTCCTCTATTTCTTCATCAAAAGTCGAAAACATTCAAAATATTCAGGCACGTAGTATTATGAATTTAGACCCCAATTCTTAAATTCTCCTTAGAAATTTTGTAATTTAATATAAATAAAATTTTTAATGAAACAGAAAAAATGAAATCGAAATAAATAAAACGAAATAAATTGAATAAATAAGAGAAGTAAATGAATAAAATAAGAATTGTGAGAACTTCAAAAACTCACATAGACAGAATTTTATTTTCACCTTCACTATCGCTTTCACATTGGTTAATTTTTATTTTCACTTTTACTTTGATTGAAAACGATAATGAAAATCTGTGAAAATAAAAGTGCAAAATAAAGAGCGAATAAAATTTTTTTCTAAATAAAAACGAAATTCTAAGTAGAAACAAAATTTCATAATCGATTGTCAGATAAGAAAAATTTTAATACCAGTGGTATAAATAAATTTTTAGTAGGCCACATTTCACAATTAGTAGGAAAACTTACAAATTTCATTACACAATTTCAGACAGACATTACTACGTTTTCCTTTTTTTCCAATTTTAAATATCAGAAATTAAATTATTTTTATATTTCTATCCTTTTATTTTTTGTCATTTTATTTATATTAAAACTTTTAAGCTAAACTATTGGAATTTAATGCGCTTTTTATATTTATTTATTTTCGTATTGTTACTTTTTGTTTTCAAATATTTTGTACGAAGTATTACAAAACACACACACTCTCTTTCTCTTTCTCTCTTTCTCTTTGAGTGTCGTGAAGAAAAGTTTGTGCAAGAAATAAGGAGAATGCAATTTTTCGGCTGATTCAAGCTCGATTTAAAAAAGTATCGCAACAAAACTTTCTTTTTTCGATAAAAATTAACTACAAAAAAGATTTATAATCGGCTACAGAAAATTCCGGGTCAATTTATTGTTATTCTGCGACTCGGCAGAAAAGTTGTTTTTTTCCCAGTGAACGATTATTCTCAATATTCTCGAAGCAAAGCGTTTTACTCAACTTTTAACAACAAACTAATTAGATTCAATTGGTGAATTTATTGCCCTACTGTATTTTTCTCTCAAACACATACACGTAGCTACGAAGAAAATTTTGTAAAAAAAAATTGCAACTTTTTTCACTTTAACGAGAATGAAGAAAATCTTTTAACATTAGTTAATTATAATTTTAATTGTAAATTGTAAATTGTTAATTGTTAATTGTTAATTGTTAATTGTTAATTGTTAATTGTTAATTGTTAATTGTTAATTGTTAATTGTTAATTGTTAATTGTTAATTGTTAATTGTTAATTGAAAATTTTCTGTTTAAAAAATAAAATCTTTATAGTACTTTTGTAGTTTTTTTTTTTGGTATTGTATTTTATTCTTTCCATTATAAATTTAAATTTGTTGCTTTTTATTTCAATTTTCGATATAAATTGTAAAAAATTTCTTTTTTGCCTTTTCGAATTCAACAATTTGAATTAATTGTTACAGAATTAATTCGATTTACAGTGCAATCATAATGAAAATATCAGTGAAGCAAGAAATTAAATGCTTTCTAATTCTAGTTTAGTGTATTTCAAATATCGCTTTGTCAGTGAATTTATATCATATTGACTATTCTGACGGTGTATTCTTCGTAATCATTGTCCATTAAATTACATCAAATTAAATATCAACACCTGGGAAGTCAAATTATGCTAATCCTACGATAATATAGAAATAATAATTGTTATTATGAGTTAATAATGAAATAATAATTATGATTGTTGATAATAATGAAAATGGCACGAAAATTATAATGGCACATGAAAATAAAATTGGCATACAAAAAACTGAAATATATTTAGTGATAAAAAATTGAATAATTGCTTGAAATGGTAAAATAACGAATTGTAATTACTTAAACAATGCATTAGTTAATTAATTAAATATTTTTAGTTATTATACCCTTAATGTATATATTTATTATATACATATTAATTGATTTAATTACATCCCACAATTTGAATGTTAAAAGAATTCTTTTTTAATTTGCGATTTTTTTATTTTTATACTATTATTTTTACTTTCATCTGCAACATGGTAAATTTCTATTTTCTTTTTCATTTCGATAGAAAGTGAAAATACAAATCGGTGATGGTTTTAGAATTTCCATTTACACCCAGAGAAATTGTATATTTGTCTCAGAACCAACTAGACTTTTTATTTGTTTCAAATAAATTTCATTTAGTTTAAATAAAATTTTATTTATCTCAATTATATGTTTTATTTATGACAAATATAAATTTTATTTAAAACTAATAAAAATTCTAGTTGGTTCTGAGACAAATATATATATTTATTTAAGTCAAATAAAATATATTTGGTTTAAATAATAATTTTCTCTGGGAGTAGGCGAGAATTTATAATAAAATATTTTGAAAAGTAATTGTTTAAGTTGCAAAAGTAGATTTTTGTAAAAAAAAATTGTTTGGTAGAAAATAATTATTATAATAATCTTCTAATTCAAATGAGTAGTAAAAATACATTTTTGCTAAACATTTCATCTGTAATTATAATAGTTTAACAATAACAATTTTAAAATTGTTTAAACTGTTGAAAAAATTAATAAAAAAATGAGAAGAAGTAAAGAAAAATGAAAAACAAAATTTTAGCAATCAATTTGTTTATTTTTTTTTACCAAAAATTGTTGTGTGACAACTGTGATTCTCCAAGATAACAAAATTGATATTGATGATGAGAAGGAAGAAAAAAATAACTAAAGGATGATTTTGCGGAAAATCGAGTGTGTGAGAGAGAAAAAGAGAGAAGTGGGTAACAGTTCGTGTAATTTAAAGGTAGACACGCTGGAATTCACAGCCACTTTAAGTTCTCGATATGTGGTTCAGCATTACCGAATAGAACTTGAGGCGAAATTTTCAATCTTCAATTCTTTACAGAATTCCCAAAAGGAATTCGCCGCCACAACGTACAGAAATCTCAGTCTGTTGGGCATGCCAAAACTGTAAATATCAATATCCGAGTATAAAAGCTTTCTAAATCTATTACAAAATCCTACATATTTATAATCAATGTACATATAGATTTTTAAATCTTGAACTATTATTATTATAATAAATAATGCGATAAAAATAAATATGCACCATTATTGAATTTTTAAAAAGGAAAAAAATTCTTGCCAAAAAAAAGAAGAAGAAGCAAAATATTAATTTCAAGAAAAAATGAAAGAAATTTATTATTATTATATTATACTGATAATTATTATTTATACATTATTACTTACAAATTGTTACAAAGAAATAAGCATGTGAATTATAGGAAATATTTATTTGAAAATATAAATTAATAAATTAATTAAATTAATTTTATTATTAACTATAATAATCGTCGTATTCATTCTCTCCAGTCTGTCCACACCTGAAGTTATTCATGATAATCATGCTTTAGTTTTTTTATATGTTTTGATAGATAATAATATTTTTCTTTATTTTTTTACTTTTACTTTTTAAATTTAAGATTAGGCATATATTTATTTTATTTAGAAATATTATTTTTATTTTTCAAATAATGCAAAGTTATTTTTATTAATCTACAAAAATTATTAATGTTATTCTTTAATATTTCTCTTCTTTGCAGAAAAATTAGCCCTTTGTAATAAACATTTTAGGACTCGATAATTAATCTTTTTATTTTTTCTAAAAAAAAATTAAAAACAGTTAAAAAATTAAAATTAGAAAATATTTTATACATTTTCTACTTCTCAATGACAAATTGTAAACAAAGTACAAGTTTTAAGTAGAAAAAAAAGTTATAAATCACATTTTAAAGAAATTTGATATTTATTTTGGAAAAAATATTTACAGAATTTCTGTTTGTTAAAAACTGTATTATCAAAATTATAATAAAAAAAAATAAATAAAAAAATTTTTATTTTATAAAACAATTTTTGGATACCACAATTTTTTAATAATATTTTCAGTTATTTTCAAATAATTTAAATATATTACGATTATTCTTATTCAGACTGTTGGGCAGAAATATTTTTATTTTAATATTTTTTTTGCTTGGAAAATTTATTAAAGACTTGATCAGAGTTCAGGCATTTGTTCATTTGAAGGTTCCTGATTTTTCAGTTTAAAAAATATAGTTTTTCCAGGTTTTTAAAGTAACATTATTTTTTACCACATTAATAATACGAAATAATTGATTTCGTTTAACGATTTTTATGAACATTTTTAAGAAGAAAAAAATTTATAAAAAAATTTGTAAATAATAGAATTTATATGAAATTTAGGAAAATTTTTGAAAATAATTGATTTTTTGGCAAGAATTTTATTAAAAAATTTTTAAATAATTAAATTGTGCCAAAAATTTTGATAATAATTTTTATAATAATTGAAATTTCGTCGAGAATATTAAAAAACTTTTGAACACAATTGAGTTTTTGCAATCATTTATAATTTTTCCAAAATTCAATTTTTTTAATGTTTTAAGTCAAATTTATCCATAAATTCATTATTCTTTTTAATAATGAATGAAATGTATGTTTAAAAATATAACAAATTTTATAAGAATTCGAATTTATTAAAGTTTTTCATAAACCTAAATTATCTTTAAAATCTGTAAAGTTAAATTGTTGTTAAAAATAGAAAAAGTTTGAAATAAAGAAAGTTTTTTTAATGATGAGGAATATAACATTCAGAATTTTCTCATGAATTTTCTAAATTGAATATTGTTTCAATACTTTTGACAAAATTATCTGACGTTTTCCCGACTTTTCTGAATATATTTTGAAAAATAGTGATTTTGAGTAGAATTCTTCTGAATAATTGAATTTTTCAATTTTAATAAGAAACTTCACGCGCGCATTATTTTAGCTAGTAAATAAATAATTAATGTTAAAAGTGAAAAGTTAATTTGTTTAATTTGCAGTAATACATTTTCTAATAAACTTTTTATTTGAAAGCAGTATAAAAAAACTTACAAACTATTGAAACTGCAGATATATCAAATAAAGAAAGAAAAATATCAAAATAATAATAAAATAATTTTTTATGTTAGTATATAAAATGTTCTGTTACTTTTTTTCATTTTTTTATTCAAATAATTTTTAGTATAGAATATAGATTTTCCAATAAAAAAATTATTTGAAATAAATCTTTAGATGACTACTATTAATTTTTTTTTGTATAAAGGATTATTCAAAAATCCAATTCTGAAACTGTCTGTTACCAGGGGATTTTATAATACCAGCATACTGCGGTTTAAAGCCCTGTTTAGTTACCTAGACAACGACTTTTGGGTAGGAAACTAGTAAGTACTAAGAACTTAAAAGCAAACTCTCCTTCTCTTTCACTCTTTTTTGTATTTGAATTTCAAGATACGATTTTCATTGAAATAGTAACGTAAAAATAGATATAATAATAAATAATTATATATACAAATAGTGTGGGTGAAAGAGACACTTTTTTATTTTTCCATCCCATAAAACAAGAATTTTTATTTTTCCTCTCCAACTGGTACTAAACTTCGTATTAAACCCATAAGTAAACTAAGTTATATAAGAATTTTACCAAAGCAGTACAAATGAAAAAATATGAAATTATAAATTTTTCTACTTCTATATTTTTCTCCCAGTAATTTACATTTAGAAACTATTTTAACTTTCTTCTCTTCCCAAACCAAGAGAAACGAATTTTAATAAAATTATAAAATTTCTTCCGAACAGAAAGAGGATTTAATTTTGTATATATAGCAAATACGATTGCACTAATATAGTCGAAAAGTTAGAAATTTCCAGTCAACCAGGTCAACTGGAAATTTAAATGACACGAATAAACAAAGAAACAAACACACTATTTACGACTTTGTTCAACAAATAGTAAAACAAAAAAGAGTTCACATTTCTATACGGGTACTCTCTCTCTCTCTAGTTTTTAAAAAAAAAGAAAAAAATAAACAGAAAAAGAAAAAATAAACAAAAAAAGAAAAAAATTAACAAAAAAAGAAAAAAATAAACAGGAAAAGGAAAAAAAAATAGTCGACAATCAGAAAAATCTAATTCATTAAATAGAATTTGTTGGAAAATGCAATTAACACAAGACAAACACCAATCAAGTACATCTATTTAAAAATTAAAGCGAATTCCCTCCTCAAGGAATCATTCTGGTTAATTTGAAAAAAAATTTAATATATTTTTCGCATTATGTTGAATATTTTCTTGGTAACAATAATTACAACAACAATATTTTTACTAATAGTAAATGAAACATTCATTTTTAATAATAATCGATATAATAATCCTTGCAATGTTTGTACTAATTATTAATTATCAACAAAAATTATAATATTTTCATAAATTCTCAAAAATAGTAATTGGTTAATAATAATTTTTTATAATTAATGAATAAAGTCTGTAATACTTTTATCAACTAAAAATAGTAGCAGTAAAAATATTTTTTTTCAGTTACATTACATAAGTAATTCTTTATATAAAGAATGTAATTCTTTATTTATTATCAATTTATTACAACGAAAACTTAGAATTAAATATTAATCATTAAAATTTACCCGAAAAAAGAAATTCGAGTAAATTTATAGAAAAAATAGAAAATGATAAATTTTTCCAAATTAACATAGAAGTGGAATTTATTAGAAAGTTATTATTTGAAAAATTTAAAGAAAAGCAAGATCTAATTGGAAAATAAATGAAAAATTTAATTACGCTGATATATTATAAACTTTTAACGAACTTTTTAAAAAATGTTTTCTCTTTATTTTATTTAATGCACCGCACGTATTATTCATAAAAATTTACTTTTATGTTTGGAATAGTGAGGAGCATATTACACTGATGAAAATATAATTTCACTTTACTTTCACATACGAATATATATATTTTTTATAGACTGCTAAAAACTGGGTACTACATATAACAATGCACATGATGTTTTTGTTTGAAAAATTATTATAATAATAATAATATCACATTTTTATTATTAAAAGCGTAAAATAGATTTTATCATACTTCATACAAAAAGCTATTTTTGATGCAATGAAAATTTTATTTTTCACGAACATTCACAATATATTTTCTATAAAGTTTATTCAAATTTCTTATTTATTGAATTGAGTATATCGCAATATATTACAATAAATAAATATAAATGAACTAAATTATTAATGAATAATAATTGGATTTTTCAGTCTTCTAAAATGATGATAATAATAATTAAGGGTTGTTTAATTAAAAAAAGAAGCATTTATTCAATTAAGTAATTTAATAAAAACTATAAAAAAGAGCAATAAAAAATGAAGAAGAAAATAAAATGAAATAAAATGAAATAAAATGAAATAAAAGAGAAATAAAAAAAGAAATAAAAAGATATGAAAAACTAAATAAAAAATTTAATTAAGTAAACAATCACTCTGAGTCATGATAATTAAAGGTAAACAAATTTTAATTAATTTTCAAATTTAATTAGATGGACAATAAATAATTATATTAATATTATTATAATTCATATTATTCTTTGAATCGTATTCCAAAAGTTAAGATTCTTGTAATTAAAATTTACTTTCTTAACTATTCTGTTCAGTATTATTATTATTATTATTATTTATTATTATTATTTTTTGGTTATTATTATTATTACTATTTATATTATTGTTATTATTATTAATTTTATTTTTATATTATTCAAATAATATTCAACTATAGTTTATTATTGGATTTTTTAATGAAACAATTATAACATCGAAAAGACATTTTTTTGTTATTTAAATTATTATTAAAATATTATTACAACATTTTTATGAAGTATTAATAAAATTTTTTAAAAACTTCACAGTACAAATAATGACAGTGGATTAAAAAAAAGTTTAAACTTTTCTTTTTCTATAGACATACGAAAGTTCTTGTGTGTGCAGTGAACCAACAGATGTTTCCACCTTCCTACAGTTGGGATAAAATTCTAAAAGCCAAAACTAAACGTGCGTTAACTAGTAAGGTGTGTACATACATGAAAATAATATAAAGTCTTTGGAAGCTTTTACGATTTAAGCAAAATAAAGAAACAAAATTCAAAGAACTTGTTTCTATTAGGATAAAAAAAATACGGTTCAAAAGATTGGTTACTTTTTTTCTTAATTAATAATATTTTTGTCTATAATAATTCAAACATATGTTATTCAAATAATAACAATTGTAATAATAAATAAAAATTGTAATAATAAATAACAATTGTAATAATAAATGACAGTTGTAAAAATAAATAATAATTACGATCTTGAAGTTCACAACGTTTATCAACGAATAAAATTTGTTTAAAGCAGCAAAATATTATTTTAAATTAATTATTTAATTACAAAACAATTTCATAAAAAAATAAACATCTGTTTTTATTGTTTAAATATTTTTGTGTCAATGTTGATGCATTATTTTTAATTAATTTACTTATTCAACAATTTTTTTCGTTGATCAACGTTGTAAAAATCAACTTCGTTAATAATTGTAATAATAAACTAAATTAATAATTAATTCAATTATTAATTATTCTCTCTAAATTTTATTTAGTACTTTACACAGAAAAAGGATTTCTGTGAAACAAAGAAATCGTTTTTTCAAACTCTTTCTTTGAATCAAAGATAAAATTTGTTTGAGTTAAAAAAAAGTTTTTTTTACTTTTACGAAAAACAATTTTCAAAGTTTTTTAAATGAAAGAAAATTTTTTTTTTGAAATATATTTTTGATCCAAAGAAAAATTTCTTTAAGACAAATAAAAAGCTAGGAACATTCAAAGAATGATAATTTATTATTCTAATAATTATGTCTTTGAATTATTTATTTCTTTGATTTAAAAAAATGCAATTAATCAAAGAAATTTTTTTCTTAGTGTATTTACTATTTTTAAATAAATAATATATATATATTAATAATATTTAATTTAATGATTTAAATAATTAATATTTAATAATACTATTAGAACATAAAAGAAGTTAGTGAAAAAGTGTTTACTAATTTTGTATTGGTGACTGATTTTTAGCTATTTAACTAGTAAATTTTACTGATAATTAGTATTTTCGACTAATTTATTAGTAAAATTGACTAATTGAAAAGCAAAAAGTCAGTCAATAATTTAAATTAGTAAATATTTTTACTAATTCCAATTTAGATATTTATTCCGTCTAGAGAAAGAAGAAGTAAACTGTAAGAGAGAGATAGTGCAACTAAAATATTTCACTCATTCTCATTATCCCTACTCTGAAAGTTACGTTGTGTTTCTTACAATTTATGGCCTTTAAACTTGTCTTAAACCAACGATGTAACCTCACTCGGCGAAAATACAATTTTGATTATTATTATTTCAAGATATTCAGTTCATAAATTAATGAAAGTTTCTTTATTAATAAAATTATAAAATGTAATTGTATAATTAAGAATTAAATAATAATAATTATTATTAATATTATTACTAAAATTATTATACTAGCAAATATTACGCGCGGAACGTGTTATTTCATTTATTACTATTATTATTATTATTATTATTATTATTATTATTATTATTATTATTATGCAAATTACAAAATTTTTTATTTTCAACAAAATTTTAATATAACCTTTAAAACAATTTAATTATTTTTCAAAATAATAAAAACTTTGCATAAATTCAATTATTTCGAATAAAATTTCTCAAAAAATTTATTTTCTTTAATCCGATTTAAATTTTGCAAAAAATTCAATTTATTTTCAAAAATTTTCCTCTCTAAAAATTCAATTATCTTTATAAAAACAAAAATTGTTGTGGAGATTTTAATTATGTTCTTAAAGAATAAAATTCTTCCAAGAATTTCAATAATTTTCAAAAATTGCAATAAAATTTTTTTTATAAATTCAATTATCTTCATAAAAAGAAAAATTCTTTTTGGAGATTTCAATTATTTGCTTAAATAATAAAATTCTTCCAAGGACTTCAATAATTTTTAAAAATTTTAATGGAATTCTTTTTATAAATTCAATTATCATCATAAAAAGAAAAATTCTTTTTGGAGATTTCAATTATTTTCTTAAATAATAAAATTCTTTCTAGGACTTCAATAATTTTTAAAAATTGCAATAAAATTCTGTTTATAAATTCAATAATCTTCAGAAAAAATAAAATTCTTTAGAAGATTTCAATTACTTTCTTAAATAATAAAATTCTTCAGAGGATTTTAATTATTTTCAAAAATGTAAAAACATATTCTAGTCAATAAATCCTTTCGAAATACAATTAATATAAAAAATTAAAATACTTTTTATAAATAATAAAATTCTTCCAAAGAATTCAATTATTTTTAATACAAATTTTGATAAGCTTTAAAAATTAAATATTTTATTATAATTATTAACAGTCCCGATTATTTTAAAAAGTTAAAATTTTGTATTAAATTATATTATTTTTAAATGTTTAGATTAAAATTATTTCAAAAATTCTATTATTTAAAAAAAACACTCCCAAAGAAATTCTTCAACAGAGTTTAATTTTCAATTAATAATTTTAATAAAATTGTAATCGAAAGAAATTCAATTATTTTCTATATTTTAATAAAATTCCTTGAATGAATGAAATTATTTTGGAAAATTGTAAAAAAATTCTAAGAAGAATTCTATTATTCTCTAAAAATTTTCATTTAATCCAATAATTAAATATTTCTTTTCAATTATTGAGAAATACCATTATTTTTAAAACTTGAAAGAAATTTTTTATAAGATTTAATTACTTGCAAAATAATCAATTAAAATTATTTAAAAAAATCTATTATTTAGAAAAAATTCATAGAAATCCTTTAATAGAATTTAATTAGGATTTTTTGGAATATTTAATAAAATTTTTCAGGAGATATCGATTATTTTCATAAATAATAAAGTTCTGCGTAGAAATGCAATTATTCTAAAATTTTGTGAAAAAATTTCTTGTTAGAATTAAATGATTTTTAAAAGATTAATTTTAAAACTGAAATTATTCGAAATGAAAAATTATTAAAACGTTTAGGAAGCAAAAAAACCAAACGTAGCTTCAAACTGCGAACAGATTAGATTCCTCTTCTTTTTTTTTAGTTTAATGTAATTTTTCAATAATAATATTAATTTTAATATTAAAAATAATTATAATTGATTTTTTCCCCTAGAGTAAAAATCACAATGTTTTTTCCTACTATTAAAAAATATTACATTTTGTCTTCCAATTAGGAAAATAAGTTGAATATTGTATTTTAATGTATTTTTAAAATTGTATTTTCATAATAAAATATATTGTTTTTTAATCAAGTGGTTCAAATTGTTATTATTATTAAGAACCGTTTTCAATTTCCACTTCCGAATAAACAAATAATAATTTCTCATCGAATATTCTATTTTCGTAAAAAAATATAAGTTTAAAAAAAAAACATAGATCATTGAGGAAATTTATTGAAATCATTTTTGTTTTTTCAAGTTTTGCCCCTTGTTAGGTGGTTGTTTTGAAACAACCGCGCTAACATAGTTCGTGATTTTGTACTTTTCAAGTTTCAAATTGAACCTGTTAATTTCTCTGTTAGGAAGTTTACTGTATATTCATAACTTTAGTTATATAAAGGGTGTGAGAAACATACACACTCACACACAGAGATATATTTCGTATGAATCGTACTTTTAGGAAAGTGAGACAGCAGAAGCAAACCCTGGGTGTACTATATTAGCAGAGAATCCTCATTCTCACGAAATGTGTTGATGTCATGACCCTATGACAGATGTGAACAATATATTCAGGCTATAAATTTTTAGCAGCAGCACCACCACTCGAGAAATTATTTTTTCCCTCTAAACAAAACGGTAAATCTACACAGCTTAATATATAAGACAAAGGGCTGTGTATAGTGTTGTTATTCTATATCGACTCTATTTTGTTTTAGATTTTGAATAACAAATTTTCAAACGAAACTCTGCTTTTCTATGTCTCTAAAGTTTTGAACGTTCAAATGAACGAAATTTTGTTAATTTTCAATATTTTTCAATGTTATATTATCTTTAAATGTCAATTAAAAAAAAATTAAACACAAATATTAAGAAAATAATTCTTAATAAATAATTAATAATAATTATTAAAAATAATTAATAAATAATAATTCTTAATAAATAATTATTCATTTTTCAATTTGTAAATTAATATTTTTCAGCAAAATTCGAACATAAAAAAAAGTAATAATAGGATTCGTTCATTTCAACGTTCAGAACTTTAGGGGCTTGCTTTTCTTCGTTTGTCCATTTCAGATTTAAATCGAAAAACGAATTTTGTTAGAGGACTGATAATTAAATTTTTGGGATTGAGAGTAAATGATTTTAGGAAAATTTTAATCTTTTAATGAATTATTTTATTTAACTATTCTCCACTCTATTTTCCTAAGATAAAAGTAATATTTGTTAATATATAGAGAGTAAAATTGTCTTTTTTACTCTAGGGAGAAAAATACTATTTTTCAACACTTTAGACTGTAATTTTTTTCCACTCTAGGAATTAAAGTTGTCAATTTTACAACTCGAGTAAAAAATTAAAAATAATTTAGAAAACAAATAGGAATGAAAAAAATTAAGAGAAAATAAACTATTTTATCTTCTGAAATTTGTATACAACCATTGAAACAATTCAATTATTTATCAAAATCTTTGTAAACAATTAATTCTTTTAAAAATAACTCTAAAAGTGATTTTACCTTAAAAATTCAATTACTTCTAAAACTGTCTGTAAAATTTATTTTAAAAATCCAAATATCTTCCAAATTTTCAAGAAAATTTTCGTAAAATATTAAATTATATTCTTTAGAAATTAAAAAATGACACTTTATTGTTAATAAAAATTATATTATGGCAATTTAAAATAAAAATTCGATAAAGAATACAGTAAAATTTTTTCCATTTTGCAATAAAATTTTTTCAAAAAAATTCATTTATTTAACAAACTTCTAATAAATTCTTGAAAACAAATCAATTGTTTTTAAAAATAGTAAAATTCTTTGCTATAATTCAATTATTTTCATAAATACTAAAATTTTTGGTAGAAATTAATTATTTTCAAAACAATTTTAATAAAATTTCACAAAAAGTTCAGTTATCTTCTGAAATTTGCATACATCCATTGAAACAATTCAATCATTTATTAAAATCTTTGCAAACATTTAATTCTCTTAAAAATAATTCTATAAGTGATTTAATAACAAAAACTAAATTATTTCAAAAACTGACTGTAAGATTTATTTTAAAAATTCAAATATTTTCCAAATTTTAAAGAAAATTCTCGTAAAATATTAAATTATTTTCATTAGAAATTAAAAAAAAATTACTGAATTCAGTAAAATTTTTTCCAATTTTCAATAAAATTTTTCGAAAAATTCATTTCTTTTACAAACTTCTAATAAATTCTTGGAAACAAATCAATTGTTTTTAAAAATAGTTAAAATTATTTAACTATATTTAATTATTTAACTTTAATTAATAGTTAAATTATTTCTTTAAAGAATAAAATTTTAATTTTTAATAAAATTGAAATAAATTCTTCATAATATTCAATTACTTTCAAAATGTTCAAATAAAATTATTAAAGAAAATAGATTTATTCAACTATTATTATTACTATTATTCAACTATTTTCATTAATAATAAAATTCTTGAAAGGAATGTAATTTTTTAAAATTTAATTGTAGTCAAATTTCTGGAAAGAATACAATTTTTTTTAAAAATGTTAATTAAATTCATTTATTTTCAAAAACCCCATAAAATTCTTCGGAAAAACTGAATTATCTTTTTTAATAGTAAAATTCATCGCAGGAATTGAATAATTTTTAATAGTATTTTAATAAAAATTTCTTAATTATTTTCAATTCTTTTCATTAATAATAAAATTCTTGAAAGGAATGTAATTTTTTAAAATTTAATTGTAGTCAAATTTCTGGAAAGAATACAATTTTTTTAAAAAATGTTAATTAAATTCATTTATTTTCAAAAACCCCATAAAATTCTTCGGAAAAACTGAATTATCTTTTTTAATAGTAAAATTCATCGCAGGAATTGAATAATTTTTAATAGTATTTTAATAAAATTTCTTAATTATTTTCAATTCTTTTCTTTAATAATAAAATTCTTCAAAGGATTGCAATTTTTTTTAATTCAATTGCAGTAAAATTTCTCGAAAGAATACAATTATTTTTTCAAAATGTTAATTAAATTCATTTATTTGCAAAAATCCCCATAAAATTCTTCGAAAAAACTGAATTATCTTTTTTAATAGTAAAATTCATCGCAGGAATTGAATAATTTTTAATAGTATTTTAATAAAATTTCTTAATTATTTTCAATTCTTTTCTTTAATAATAAAATTCTTCAAAGGATTGCAATTTTTTTAATTCAATTGTAGTAAAATTTCTCGAAAGAATATAATTATTTTTTCAAAATATTAATTAAGTTCAATTATTTTCAAAAATTCCCCTAAAATTCTTCGGAAAAACGGAATTCTTTTTATTTAAAAAAAATTTTTTAACATATTAATTAAATTCAATTTTTTTTTAAAAATTCCCATAAAATTCTTGGGAAAAACTGAATTCGTTTCTAAAAATAGTAAAATTCATCGCAGGAATTGAATTTTATAAAATATTATTTTAATTAAATTTCTCAACAGAATACATTTTCATTTTTCAAAATATTTAATAAAAGTTTTCAATTAAATACAATTATTTTGAAAACTTTTACAAAAATCCTTTAAGAACATTGAATTATTTTCAAATATTATGTTAAAACTATTGCGTACTATTTAATTATTTTGATAAATTGTAAAATTCTTCGCATGAATGTTAATTATATTTATGACATTAATTAGGCATAAAATTGAAAAAAATAAAAAGAACAATTATTAAAATAGTTGGGAAAAAAGCAAACAACCAACATCAAACTGTGAACGCAGCTTTCCTGAACATAACCGATTATTAATATAAAATATTAATTAGTAATAAAATTTTCTTTCTAATTAAAAAAGAAAACAAGGAGAACATTTTTTTAAAATTTAATAGAGAATTTAATTTTCAGTAATAGAAATTGATTTTAGTCAGGCGGAATTCTCTGTTTATCGTTTCCAAATAGTAATTGAGGAGTTACAAGTGAAAGTGCATCTATATGTAAGGATAACGAAAATTTAACCAATACTAATCAGGAGAATGTTGTGGGAAACACTTCTGATTTAGTAGATATCTTGGACGTGGATTCATGGCACGTAATTCGGACAGTAATACTATACGTCACAGAGCAATCCATTCGTGCATGTCAGATACTAAGATGCGAGCAATTTCTCACAGCCTAAAGCTATTTTGGCATCTAAGAACTCGTTAGGCAGTACCAACTTCATAACCAAGGGGCTTCTTCAGAACAAAAAATCCTTTTTTTTAAATTACTTCAAAGTGGAGATTAAAAAACAAATGTTTATAAAATATAAGAAATTATGAAAAAGAATAATAAACTATTCATTTATTTATTAACACGTTAGTGAATTATTGAAATTCAAGGTTTCTGTTCATCAGTTACAATTCTCTTTTACTACAATTTAAAAAAAAATTCATTTATTTATTAATACGTTAATAAATTTTTTAAATTCAAGATTTCAATTTATCAGTTACAATTACTTTTACTAAAGTAAAACGATTATTAATTATTATTATATTTACTCTTTTACTATTAAAAAAATATCTCAACTAGTAGGCAGAATAAACAATATTTATACTAATAATTTTTTTACGAGGATAAAAGAAAATACTAAATTAATGTAAATAAATTAAGAATAATTATAAATCGAAATATAAAATAAATTCAACAAAAATAAATAATAAAGTAGTAATTTGTTAATTTTATTCATTCATACTTTCAAATAGTATACACAAACTTTCACATTTTCTTTCTCTTAATATAAAAAAGAAGAAATAAAAAAATAGTATAAAAAAAGTAAAAAAAAAGTATTTTACAATTCTGACTT
This sequence comes from Leptopilina drosophilae, assembly GCA_032873175.1. Taxonomy (NCBI): domain Eukaryota; kingdom Metazoa; phylum Arthropoda; class Insecta; order Hymenoptera; family Figitidae; genus Leptopilina; species Leptopilina drosophilae. The sequence goes on from CM065478.1 coordinate 65,047,440, forward strand.
TTATAAGAATAACAAGGATTTTAACGAGCGAAGAACTAAGTTATGACACAAGAGGCTTTCCATTTTCAGTGGTAAAAACTGTTTCTAGTCAGACAGACCGTGCACTCGAATGCACTACATAATACACAATTATATTTCAATTCCATTTGATTTTGCATCAAATAAAAAAAATTCACTTTTATCAACACCAGTGCATTTTTCTATTTGAAGAAAAATAATAATAAATAAAAACAAAAAGTTTTCATAATTTTTATAAAAAATTTTTATAATTTCGATAAAATAGGTATTCTTCTTCTAGTTTTTATTATTTAGATAATTTTTTTATTAGAACACTTATTTTTTATTATTTTTTAGTAAATTTATTTATTTTATCACAACATTAATATTTAATCTTTATTTGTTTATATTGACAATCGCTTTAATTAAATTGTAACCGAGTATTAATGTCAAATAATATTTATTGATTTTGATTTGTTACTTAAATAATATATCATAGACTAGTAATTAGTTTATTAAATTTTCAATCAATTTAGTTAAATTTTAAATTAATTAGTTTCTTTACTTGTTGTGTAAGTAAAATATTCGTTCAAATAGAATTTTTGACTAATTTATTAATATTTATATATGTTAATAATTTAATTTCAATAATTTATTTATTTTTGCTTATTAGTTTAATTTTATTCCTTTTTTGAATTTTTGCTGAATTTGTTTCTTTACATTTTGTTTATTTTCTTTTTTCTTAATAACTGTTTTCATTTCTTTCTTTCTTTTTCTTTATTTTCTTTAATTTTTTTTTACCTTTTTTGTTGTTCATTTTTTCATTTTTAAAATTTTTGACACTATTTCTAATATTCTTTTTACGAAATTGTAGTTTCAAAAGTAATTTCAATAGAATAAAAATTTTTAATACATTTTTATCCATGCTTATTTTATAGATAAAAATGTTACTATAAATATTAGAAATATTAATAAAAGTATTTAATTTCTTTTAAAACTGTTTTTCTATTAAACAATTTTTTAAATTAAAATTATCTTATTTTATATTTAATATAAAATTACAGGAGATCAAAATAATCCTTCTTTGTCTTTTCAGTATAAAATAATTATAATAATAAGAGAAGAAAGCATTAAAATAAAAATAATTATTTAATGAAAATATTTCTCATCCTTGTATTAAATATTTTTTAGCGATATCAAAATGTTTTGTTGTAAATAATATAATAATTAATTAACTTTTTACATTGTCGATTAAACCTTTAAATTACTCTCTAAATTTGAATTCGTAAACATATTTACTAAATTGAATTAGTTACTAATTTTATGCGTAAAATTAGTAAATTTTATTTTTTTCAGTAAGAAATTACTATTTATTAGTAAAATTAGTAAAAAAGAGTGAAGATTACAATTTTTTTTTAAACTGAGAAAAAATTAATATTTATTAATAAAATTTACTAATTTATAGCCAAAATTTAGTCACTAATTCAAATTTATAAACATTTTGACTGATTTTATGCTTTTGATTTAGTAAATTTTACTAATACATTAGAAAAAATTTCTTTTTATTAGTAAAGTTTACGAATTCAAAAACAAAAAACAATTTCTGATTCAAATTAGTAAACATTTTAACTAATTTCAAGTTTAAAGTTTAAAAGTTAAAAATTTAAAATCTAAATGAAAATTTAAAAAAAAAATTTAAAAATTTACGAAAAACTGGAAACGTTAAGTTATTAATTAAAAACTAAAAACAATATACCTGTAAATAAGAAGAAATAATAAAATAAAAATTAAAAACACATTTTATTAAAGTTGGGCAATTTTTTTTTACAAAGTTTTATTCTCAGTTTATTTTATTAACTAATTTTAAAAGATAATTTTTTTGTGAGAATTTTTTTCACGATTCAAGTTATCAGTTCTTTTTTTCTAGGAACTTGCTATATGCAAAAAAATATATATACATAAAATCAGTGAGACAAAGAGTAGAAATAATTTGTATGCAGTCACGCTGATGGAGAAAGATACAGTATTAATTTACTGTTAAACTTGGGAATTCTTAGTCAAGTAGGTCAACTGGAAATCTAAATGACACGAATAAACAAAGAAAGAAAGAACACATTTTACGTTTTCTTTTTTTTCTTCTTTTTTTTGCGCGCCCCCTTTAATCTTTTTTAGTTGGAATGTTCTTTACGTGCTTTATTCTCAACGTGAGACAATATTGGAAATTTTTTTCCATCTCTTACTTGTTGTCTTTACAATTTTGTTTGTTTCTTTTTTTTTATTTTATTTTATTTTCCCTTTTTTTATATTTCGTTACTAGTTTTTTTCTCACCAAGGAAATCTGGCTCAAATGAAAAGCACTCCTCGTTTCTAAAAAAAAATATAAATGTACGTAACTTTTTTTTCCTACTCTTTCTCTCATAATAAATATTAAAATACATCCATTAGGATTATAATTTTTTTTAAATTAATATACGTGGATTTAATTTTTTTAATTTAATATTTTTTTTACTCACAGAGTGCAATTATTAACTGACGTGAAAAGAAAAGAGTGCAAACAAAATTTTATTAAAGAAGAAAAAACAGAATGGAGAAAATAGTCAAAGAATTAATTATTTATTTATTTTAATTAAAAAATTTCAATTTTTCTACATGACTTTTTGTCTTTTTTGATTTAATGTAAGAAGAATAGTTTTTAAAGAAATGAAATTGTGTTTTTAGAATTGAAAAGTAACGGGATGAATATTAAATGAAAATAGTTTTTAGCGTTTATAATTGGAAGGTAAAGTTATTATTCAAAAGGAATGAATTTGTGCCATGGGATCACACTGCGTAATTTAAAATATGAGTTTGATACAATAATTTATTTTCTCAGAGGAGTACACGATATGGAATGTAACCGCGCAACATGTCGCGCCAGGTGCCTTGGAGCAACGTTTATTAAATTACCTGATTTCCACAAAATTAAGCTGCATTTTCATTAATGTTCGAATATTAATTTAATGCTCTTGTTAATTTATAAAAGACTGCACTGTAATTTTAAATCTTTTGAAACTACTTTTTAAACTACAATCACGTGAAAGAAAAAATAGAAAGAAAGTAAAAAAATAAAAAAATAAACAAAAATAGTAAAACTAAATTAAAGAGAATGAAGAAAAAGAAAAAAAAATGAAGACAGTAAATAAAAAAAAAGACAATAAACAAATAGAAAGAAATAAATTCAGAAAAAATTCAAAAAAGGAATAAAATTAAACCAATAAGCAAAAATAAATAAATTATTGAAATTTAATTACTAACATATATAAATATCTATAAATTAGTCAAAAATTATAATTGAACTAATATTCTTCTTACACAACAAGTAAAGAAACTAATTAATTCAAAATTTAACTAAATTGATTGACAATTTAATAAATTAATTACTAGTCTATGATATATTAATTAATTAACAAATCAAAATCAATAAATATTATTTGACATTAATACTCGGTTACAATTTAATTAAAGCGATTGTCAATATAAACAAATAAAGATCAAATATTAATGTTTAAATAAAATTAATAAATTTACTAAAAAATAAGTGTTCTAATAAAAAATTATCTAAATAATAAAAACTAGAAGAAGAAAAACTAGAAAAACTATTTTACCAAGATTATAGAACTATTTTATAAAAATTATAAAAACAATCTCAAAGAATGCAAATAAACATTTTGATAAAAAAAAATTATTATTGTTTAATTAAATTTTCTTTAAGAAACTAATAAAAAAGAAGGGACTGACAAAAATAATCTCAGGGCCACTTTTATAAAATGACTTTATCCAAGATTTGAAATTAATTTTATGACTCAATTGTTTGTAATTACTTTTTAGAAACAGTTAAGGTCAATTGCTCTCTTTAACATTCAAAGTTTTCGTATCTGAATGATTTCGACTTCCTGAATGAACATATAGACACTTGCCAACTCTTTGAAGTTTGAAAAAAGTTTTCAACTTAAAAACTTTGAAGATGTTCAGTATTCAAATTTTAGTGTCTTATACACTTTTCTAAATAGACGCTTTACCCAAATCCTTCTCTTCAATATCATATTTTCAAATCATTGATTTTTTTATGTGAAAAAGAAAAAAAAATTGTATTAATAATTCAATATTATCGAATTTACGCCAAATGAAAACAAAACTTTTTTTTCAAGAAAAATGCATCTTTTTCTTTTGAGAAAAAATTATTTTTATTATATAAGAAATGTGAGAAAAGAAATTAAAACCCATTTTGGGAAAATTAATTTTTTCAATATTAATTCAATATTATTTATTGTGGGTTATTTAAATTTAAAACTTTAAACAATAATTATTTTTCAATATATATAAGATGTTTTCAAAATAATAATTTTTATTATTCGTAGATATTGTTCGCTTCAATTTATTTATTTTTTGATTTATATCAAATAATTTGATTTTTTAAAAACCAAAATCTAGGGGAAATTTGGTTTTCTATTCAAAATATCGTTATTCACTGTTATAGTGATAAATAGTTTTTTTCGCTGTTTCTTTTAGAAGTGACGTTCGCCGTGAAACAAATATATGCAAAGAATACTAGAAGAATGATTAAAAGGCATGTCCTATTTTGGTAAAATATGAGATGGATGCTTTCCCTTCGCCTAAATATCTCACGAAATGTCAAAACTCCAAGCTGAGTAAAACTTTCGAGAAGAGAAATATTATACGACCATCGCAAAAGATTGTTCTATGGAAACTTCTCTCTAAATTACATTTGAATTTTAAAATAATTTCAAAATAGTTTTAACAAAAATTTTCGAAATAGAAAAAAGTTAATTTCTATTCACTCAAAATATTCAAGCTGAGAAAAAATTAAGTCTTAATAAAAAATTGTTAATAATAATAAAAATAATATTAAGAATAGAAAAATAAAATTAAAAATAAAATTAAAAATAAAAAAAATAAAAATAAACATAAAAATTAAAAAATATAAAATAAAAATATAAATATAAAAAAAAATAATAATAATAATAGAAATATAAAATATTAAATAAGAGTTAATAAAATCTTCATAATTCATATTAATAATTATTATTCTTAATAAATTTACAAGTAATTGGACACATAAAAACTTTAAATATAAATTAACAAGTTTTTCCAGAAAACTAAAAAACCTTTTTAAAACTTAATTAAAAATTTTATTAATCTTCGCCATAAACAGACCCTTTTTAATAGACAATACAAAAATAATTAATTTTCTCATTATAAAAATTGTCAAAAAGTATAAACACAACCTTCATAAAAAACGAATCAAAAAATTAAGTTTCCTCTATATTACCTGTTACAAATTTTTTACTCGAAAATAATTTGACAACTATATATAAATTATTTTGTTAATGAATTTTTTTTTCCATCACGCATTATTGAAAAAAAACACAAAAACTTTAATTTGTCGTGCATTATTGTTCCCTCTCTTATTCCCATTTTTTTTTGGAGGGTGTAAGTAAAGTTTTATTTTTGTTTGTTCTTTCTCGCGCTCGCACAAGTGGAACAATATATTTTAGCACAAGCAATTTTTATTCTTGGCTATTCATTTTTATTGATTATTATTCATTCAGAAAAAAGTTTCAAAATATTAATGGCCTCATCGTGACTACCTTGGCACTTTTTTATATTAAAAACAAAAAAAAAAAGAAGGAGAGTATAAAGAGTGGATGAAAAAAAAGAAAATATAAATTAAAGTCCACGATGCAATACTGCGATGTGGCCTTTTAAATTTTTTATCACTTAGAAGGCATAAAAATGCTTAATAGATGCTAAAAATAAAAATTCCATAAAAAAAGTGTACTTAAAAAGGGGTGTAAGTATATATTCTTCGTGTGCACATATATGCGTTGAAATTTTTATCAGGGTTCATAAAATCGAAGCAGGATATATATATACAATAATTATATGCTTCGATATTTTATATTTATTTAATTATTTATTTATAGCTAAAATAGCGCGCGTGAAGTTATTGTTTCATTACCATTAAAAATTCAATTATTCAAAAGAATTCTACTCAAAATCACTATTTTTCTAAATATATTCAGGAAAGTCGGGAAAAAGTCTGAAAATTTTGTCAAAAATACTGAAACAATATTCAATTTAGAAAATTCTTGAGAAAATTCTGAATATTATATTCCTCATCATTGAAAAGATTTTATTTATTTCAAACTTTTTCTATTTTTAACAACAATTCAACTTTACAGATTTTAAAGATAATTTAGGTTTTATAGAAAACTTTAATAATTCAAATTCTTATAAAATTCGTTATATTTTTTAATATACATTTCATTCATTATTAAAAATATTCATGGATTTATGAATGAATTTCACTTAAAGCACTAAAAAAATTGAATTTTGGAAAAATTATAAATGATAAAAAAAATAAAAAAATTAATAAATTAAAAACAATAAAATAAAATAATAATTAAATTAATTAATTATAAATGATTTTTCAATATTCTCGTTGAAATTTCAATTATTTTAAAATTTCATATAAATTATATTATTTGCAAAATTTTTATAAATTTCTATCTTCTTAAAAATACGTGACAACCCTGATCAAGTGTTCAATAAATTTCTGAACCAAAACAAATAATAAAATAAAAATATTTCTGCCCAAAAGTCAGAATAAAAATAATCGTAATATATTTAAATTATTTAAAAATAACTGAAAATATTATTAAAAAATTGTGGTATCCAAAAATTGTTTAATAAAATAAAAATTGTTTTATTTATTTATTTTTTATTATAATTTCGATACTATAGTTTTTAACAAACAGAAATTTTGTAAATATTTTTTCCAAAATAAATATCAAATTTCTTAATCAAAATTTGATTTACAACTTTTTTTCCACTTAAAACTTGAACTTTGTTTATAAATTGTCATTGAGAAGGAGAAAATGTGCAAAATATTTTCTAATTTTAATTTTCCAACTGTTTTTTTTTAGCTTTTTTTGAGAGAGAAAATGAAAAGATTAATTATCCAGTCCTAAAATGTTTATTACAAAGTGCTAATTTCTCTGGAAAGAAGAGAAATATTGAAAAATAACATTAATAATTTTTGTAAATTAATAAAAATAATTTTGTATCATTTGAAAAATAAAAATAATATTTCTAAATAAAATAAATAAATACCTATTAGTAAATTTAAAAAGTAAGAGTGAAAAAATAAGGAAAAATAATATTATCTATCAAATCATATAATAAAAAAAACAAAAGCATAATCATGACTAACTTCAGGTGTGGAGAGAATGAATGAATGAATACGACGATTATTATAATAATAAAATATAAAATATTATAATATAATTATATTATATTATTATATAAAAATAGAATAATGAAAAAATACTGTTTTATTTCTCATTTTTATTTTTTTACTTTAATTATTTAAGAATTATTTAAATAATTGTAGTTTTATTTACGAATTTTTCGATTTGACTTTAATTAAAAATTAAAATTAATATAATATAGAAAGTAGGTGCGTTGCGCAATTTATGTAAATAAATAAATACAAAGCGCTGTCTCTAGAAGTGAAGAGAATATAACAAAAGAACATTCAATGAGAAATCCAATGCTCTCCAAGTTATTTGCTATAGACGTGAAATGCGTGTATATATTCTTTTGTCACTCTAGGAGAAAAATAATCCACTTCAGAGTAAAAACTCAGTCTCGAGGAAATTCTACTTCTAAATACATAATATATATATATATATATATATATATATATATATATATATATATATATATATATATATATATATATATATATATATATATATATATATATATATATATATATATAAAACTACGCGTATAAATAGAAAAAAAAATATATTTCAAAGCGAGATCGATTTCTATTCTCAGATTTTAAGTAAAATCTTCCCGTTCGTTTAAATATTCCACAAAATCTATATTTCTTCAAACCTCTTCAAAAACAAAAGTTTCTTCGTCACATAGTAGGGCGCCACTCTCTCGCTCTCTTTGTTATCATTCATTTATACAAAAAATTTACATATCTCTGCAATTGAAAAGTATTAAAATTCAAGCGAACAAGACCTGAAATTTTCACAAAATACTGACGGTGAAGTTTCAAATAAAATTAATTTGTCTCGTTTTAGATGGAGAAAATTTTTTAATAATGAAAAGTCATAATTTTGATAGTAAAACTGCGTGTGGGAAATTAAAAAAATGATTGAAATTAAAAAACAGTATTTTTTTTATACTCGAGGAAAAATTTTTTCCGACTTTGAAGGATTTTACTATACACAGAAAGAAATTTCAATAATTTTCTGTCTGACTAAAAAAGGATTCCTACTATTTAAAAATAATTTACAGTTAACGAAATGCGTTTTTACTTCTTCAAAATAAATTCTATCGGAAATAAAAAAAACTGTTTGATTACGAGAAAAAACAATGTCTCGTCTTTAATAAAGTAGATACCAAACTTTGACCTAAAACTATTTTACTAAAAAATAAGTCACGTCTCAGACAAAATATTTTTACTACTAAATAAGTTGAATAAAATCACAAACTTTTTTTATACTTCCACTATCAGACCAAACAAATCAAAAAACAAAATAATCCACCTCAAAAAAAAAAAAAATAAAAAAAATTCCCATCTCAAAAAAAATGCTAAGTCTATTTGAAAACGAAACGAATAACAAATATTATCGATAATAAAAATTATACAAAAAAAATTTCCAGAGAAGAAGAAAAAATATTTTATTTTCTACTATCGGAGATATTTACTTGTTGAGATATTTATCATCGTAATACCGAGGGCTTAGAAGGAACAAAGATTTTGAGAACATATAAAGTATATGAAAGAAAATACTTTGTTGGAAGCATATAGATAGATACAGATCGAGCATGTGGATTTTGATACACAAAAAAAGGAGAAAATATCCACATGACACATAAATATCTATATATAGAGAGTATATAGATATAAAAATTTATTCAATAGACGAAAGATATTTCACATTCACTACATAAAATATGTTGAACAGAGAACTAATAGAAATATATCGTATTATCTGATTTTTGTTTCTATATCAGCTTATTTATTTTTTTTATAGGTAATTTAATTTTTTTCCCTTTTTTTCTAACGAAAAAGCCAAATTACATTTACATTATTTTCGTGAAAAAGACAAATTGTATATTTCTCGAATGCACGAGTTCATTCTACTGAAAATAACTGTCGTCTAATTAGAGCATAATTATGCACAACAGTTGCTTTAAATAGAGATAGTATTACACAAAGGATCAGAAATACGTATAGAATTTCTATAAATAAAACGCTTTTAGTTCTAAAATGTGGTCTTACAATTAGTAATTGTGTTTTATTTCTTTAAATTTAATTTTATATTTATTTTGTCATTCAAGGACATTGAATATATTTATTTATTATTTTGGGCTTTGATTTTATTTCTTTCTTTTGTTTTCTATTTATTTTCATCTTTATTTTCATCTTTATTTTCATCTTTATTTTCTTCTTTATCTTCTTCTTTATTTTCTTCTTTATTTTATTTATATTAATAATTTTTTCATCGATTCTTTATTTTCTTTGTATTTTATATTTCCTTCGTTTGTTTATTTATTTAACTTATTCATTCAGTGTTTTTCGTTTATTTTTTATGTATAAATTATTTTTTGTTTTTTAATTGTTACTCTATTTTCACTTATTCCGTTTATTATTTGTTTATTATTTTTTTATCCTTTAGACATGTGGCAAATTTTTTTAATTTATTTATGTTATTTATGTTTCTACACTGAGAAAACAATATATTTAAATCAAACATAATTATCTTTGTTATACAATCAACAAAAAATGATAATTTTTTTATATAAAATATTTATTTTTAAATTGAATCAAATGTTGATTCAATACGTAATAAATTAAATTTAGTAAAAATTAGGTTTCATTCAATTACAAAATATGTTTAATTCAAAAAAATATTTTCATGGTTGCCTACTTATTTTGGAATTAAAAAAAAATTTGTTGTATTTACTTATTTGTACAATATAAATTTCCACTTAAAAATATTTACTACAATTAAAAATAATTACATTTTATTATTCTAGTTTTGAACAATTTTCCTTTTTAAAGTTGAATGAAATTTTTTTCTTTTCTTTCGTAACAAAAATTGTAAAAACTAGAGAAAAACAGAATGAAATATACAGAATAATGATCATGAGAGGAATTTACTTTTTTTCCAAATCATATAACTGAGTTTAGAGTTGAAAACAAAGATGGGACAAAGCCAAGGTTTCATTGCCAAGGGAAAATTAATTTATGACACTTGAGTGGGCCTCGCTCACATTTTTAAAAGAGTTAATGTACCGTTAAAAGAGGATTTATCATAGGTGCATAAATTTTGCAAGAAAAATTATTGACATTGAATTGCATAATTGACGAGTTTTTTTTGCATTTTTTCATTGTCAGCTTATTTTGATCATTTGTTGAATAAAACAAAAGCAAATTAATTTCAAATACGACGAATTCTATTGGTGAATATATTAGTGAAAGCTAGGAATTTAGTCTGACTGAATAAATTTATCTTCTTAAAAACAAATTTTTTCGTAAAAAACACATTTTTACTATTCAAAATGTAATTTTAAAAATTAAATACTAGAAATGAAATAATAGGAATTGAATAATAAATAAAATGATAGAAAATAAAACAAATACGTTTAAACAATATAAATACAATTTGTACTGGATTAAGTTTGTTTTGCTACTAAGGCAATGAATTCTAACTTACAAAACTCTATTTTTAAATAAATTACGTCGGATTAAATAAATTTTTTTAGATTATTTCTAATTAAATTAAATTAATAAATATTTCTTTTAGGAAACTTTCTACAATTCGCAGCATAAATAGTAGGAATTAGAGAAATTAATTTTAAGAGAAATAGATTCTCGGTAGAAATGTATTTTTACAGAAATTGATTTTGCAGAATAAATTTTAGTAGAAATAAACTTTTTATAGAAATGGATTTTTTTAGAAGTAAATTTTTTTTCTTTGAATTGAAATTCTTTAAATTAAAAAAGTTATCTCAAATTTGAAATAACTAAAAAAAAATAAAATTTGAAATATTTTTTGAAATTTGAAATAACTTTCTTAAATAAAAAATTAATTTTCTGTTGAAACTTTTTATTAGAAAATAATTTTAGTAGAAACTATTTGTTATGACTCACTAAATTTAGTTTTACTACTTAAAAATAAATTCTGTTGAATAAGAAATATTTTTACCAATTAAAAAAAAATAATAGGTCTGAATATTTATTTAGAATTGAAATTTATTTATTTATTATTGTTTATTTCTTTGTTATTATTTATTCATTTATTCAGAATTCATTCAGAATATTGATTTATTATTGGAAAAAAGTCACATTTTACCAATATTCTTACAATTTAATTTCAATGAATACAATAATTTACATATTTATTCTTTTTTATTCCAAAGTAAATCTTATTGTTCTGCTTGATTATAAATTTTTTTTCCATTATTGGCACTTTGTTAATATTGATTTGATAGTAAAACCTTATTTTAAAGTTCTTTAAATTTATTTTAAATTAAAAACAAATTTGAAATAACTTCTTTAATTTAAAGAATTTTAATTCAAAGAAGAATAAATTTCAATTTAAAGAAGTTATTTCAAATTTCGAAAATTATTTCAAATTTTGTTGTTGTTTAGTTATTTCAAATTTGAAATAACTTCTTTAATTTAAAGAATTTCAATTGAAAGAAGAATCAATTTCAATTTAAAGAAGTTATTTCAAGTTTATATTTAATTTAAAATAAATTAAAAGACCTTTAAAAAGAGCTTTTACTATCAATATTAATTAACAAAGTAAAAATAATGAAAAACATTTTTTTATAATCAAGCAGAACAATAAGATTTACTTTGGAATAAAAAAGAATAAATATGTCAAATATTTATCATTGAAATTGAAATAAAATTCTAAGAATGATTTTCGTTAAAATGTGACTTTTTCTTTTTTTAACTTGAAATAAAATAAAGTCAAATATTTTTCATAATAAAGGAAAATAGTAAAAAAAAATAATGTCTACTTAATATTTTAATTTCATAATCATTGAAAAAAATTAAATTCCAAAAAAAAAAATATTAACGTTCATTTTAAACTTGAAAACTTTGAGGGACATTCGTTTTGTGGATCAATTTTCAAATCGCAAGGCAAATTGTATTGCAAAATGTTGAAAGTTTTGTCTCTAAATATGTGACGTGTAATAAGGAAATGGAGTAATAATTGAAAAAGAGAGAGAAAGAGAAAAAAAGAGAGAAACAAAAAATTCAACTCTCTGACGAACGTTATAGTCGACTGTCAGTCGCTTTTAGAGACTTTGAGATATACGATTGGATGTGTATATATATAGAAAGAGAGAGAGAGAAAATGAGAGGGAAAAAGAGAGTGAGAGAGTTAGATTCGATCGCTCGTCAATCACACTCGATCGTGTGAGCATATCCAAGGATTTACCGAGAACCTGTTTTATGCGAATGCAAAATAGGGAAGCAGCAAATAATGCTGACTTTTGTTCCCGTTGTGCCCGTACCAAGCGGAGATAAAAGCAATTCGTCAGGTTAGCCCCCAACAAGCAGACTTGATTTTCCCCGCCCCAACAAGTGCAAACCTATGGCAATCATCACCTGGCCCGGAATGAACGTGTTACCGCATATGCTTTAAGCTCTCTCTTCTCTCTCTCTCTCTCCTCTATCTCCCCAATTCAGTTCAAAACGCCAAATACCAACAATTTTCTGCCAAATTTATTGATGCTTTTGACGCGGCAAATAATAACAGAGCGAGAGAGACAGAGAGAGAAAATTTTACATATTTCACACCTAAGTTATCATTTGAATACACGCTATCACATATATATCCATTCTCTCCTTCATCTTTATTAATTTTTCAAGTACCTCGTATATAAAAATTGTGCGCCTAAAATTTCTCATCTTGATTACTTATTCAAATTTACGATTGTTATTTCTTTATCTTTCATCGCAGTACTTTTACAACTCGTTTGATAATAGATAGGAGATTTTTTTTCAACTGGACGTTTGGGAAAATAAATTTTTGGGGACATACATTTTTGAAAGGTAGGAATTTTTTGTGAAAATCAAATTGTAAAAATGAATTTTAATACACTCCGAAAAGAGAGAAAGCAATTTTGGCACTAAATCGTAATTTGATTCTATTTTGGCACTAAAATCAACTCTAAATTAGAACCTTTTTTCACAGTGATAGAAATTAATTTTTGTAGAAAAGAAATTTTCGTATAAACGTATTTTAGTAAAAATTAATGTCGTAATAAATTTGTAAAAATTAATATTCGTAAAAATGAAGTTTTTCATAACAGGACTTTTAGAGAGAAAGATTTAAATAAAATTTGATTTTTTAAAAAAAGAAAATTTTCTAGTAATGTATTTCCTAGATTTTTGAAATCTTGCTTTTTGGTGGAAATTAATTTTTTGACTTTTTTTTAACTTTTAACAAAAATGAATTTTAGTATAAAATAATTTTTACCAACAAGACCTCTATGTAAAAAGTTGTTAAAAATCAATTCGAGTTTAATTTAATAGAAATAAATATAAATTAATTTTTGTAGAAATTCCTTCAAGTATAGAAAAACCTTTTGGTAGAAATGAATTTTTCTAAAAATGTATTTTTTATCCAAATAATAAAATTTTAAATAATCTATATTAATAAAGTTCGTGATTCGGTAAAATGTTCGCAGTTTGAAGTTAGTTGTTTGCTTTATTGTTTCTTAACTTTTTTTATAATTTTCCTCTTCAAATATTTTCATTTTTCAAATTATTGTATTGAAAATTATAGAATTACTCCAAGGAATTTTATCAAAAAATTTGATAATTATAGAATTTTTTCTAAAAATGTTATTAAATTCTCAGGAAGAAATTTGTTAAAAATTTTTAAAAATCCTAATTAAATTCATTTGAAGAATTTCTTTGAATTTTTTTTTAAACTAATGGAGTTTTATTAAAAGTTTTGAAAACAATTGGATTTTATGAAAAAGAATTTAATTAAAATTGTATTAAAAATAATTGAATTGTTGCGAAGAGTTTTATTATTATTTTTAAAAATACTTGAATTCTTGGGAAGAATTTTATTATTTTTAAAAATAAATTAATTGTTCGTAAGAATTGATTAAAGTTTTAGAAAATGAATGAATTTAAGTTAATATTTAAAGATTAAAATTCTTTCAAGAAATTCTATTAAAATTGTTTTGAAAATAATTAAATTTCTGTATAGGATTTTACTATTTATAAACATAAATGAATTATTGCAAAGAATTTTACAATTTATAAAAATAATTGAAAAATTTCAAAGAATTTATTAAAATTTTGAGAAATAATTAAATTGGTATGAAGAATTTTATAGAAATAATTAAAAGTAATGAAATTTTTTGTTCTTTTTTATAAATATTTTGACAAATAATTGAATTATTTTTAATGAATTTAAAATTCTTGTTGAAATTGAATTTTATGGAAATTTTTTAAAATAATTAAATTCTTTTGTGTAATTTTATTTAAATTAAATTAAAAATAATTTAATTCCTTCAAAGAATTGTAGTATTTATAAAAATAATTGAATTGTTTCGAAGATTTTAATAAAATTTAGGAAATAAATAAAATTTTTGAAAATATTTTAAAATATTTGAATTCATCCCAGGAATTTAATTAAAATTGTTTTGAAAATAATTGACATCCTGCAAAGAATTTTACTATTTATAAAATTAATTGAATTCTTGCGAAGAATTTTACTATATTTAAAAGAATAATTTAATTATTTCGAAGGATTTATTAAAATTATAGAAAAAATTAAATTTTTGAAGTGTGTTAAAAATATTTTTAGTAATTGATCTCTTCCGAGGAATTCAATTAAAATTGTTTTAAAAATAATTGAATTTTAGTAAAGATTTTACTAAAAAAAATAATTTTATTGTTTAGAAGGATTTAGTACAATTTTATAAAATTATTGAATTCTTTTGTGAAATTTTATAAAAATTTGCAAATAATAGTAATAATAATAGTAATAATAGTAATAATTAATTTTGTACTTAATAAGTGAATTTTTAAATTTTGACTATAAAATTATATAAAAATTTTTTTTTAAATAAAAAATGTCGTAATTTGAATAACAACAAGAAATTGAACACCACGTTCCGAGCGCAAAATTTGCTAGTTAAATAAATAAGTTAAAATAAAAAGAATTTTAGTAGAAATTATAATTATAGTTGAAAATAAAAAAATAATTTTAAATTTATAACAAAACCCCTTAATATTACAAAAACGCAACTCAATTTGTTTGTGAGATAATTATTTTCGTTCCTTAAAAAAAAGCCCACACACTAAATATTTTTCTTGATTAAGAGAAAAGAACCAAAACATAAAATCGAAGTTGATTCGTTTAAAAACATTTTATTTTGAATTTGGGTAATTTTCAAATATCTTTGCCAAGAAATCCGGTCCAAATCTACAAAAAAAAGAGGAAGAAGACAAAAAATAACAAAAAAATCTCTCCTTTCGTTCCATTTGAACATTTTTAAAAGAGAATCGAAGTCAATAAATTTGCAGATTAACTACAATCGGATAAGTTCCGAGCATGACCGCAAAATTCAAAGCTGTTTAGAAGAAGAGAAAGACAAAGTAAAACGAACAAATTGACTTGCGGAAAAAAATCTTTGATAGTAAAAATATAATCATGAAAAATGGAAAATTAAATTATGCAGATGTTTTTCTAATAAATACAGCATAGTTTATAAATAAATAATTTTATTTTTAAACAATAAAAAATGTAAAAAGATAAAAATGTTAAAGGTTACTTATTAATTAATTAATAACTAAAATTTTTTAATTAATAACTAAAATTTTTTAATTACAAAAGAAAAATTTTGTATTTAAACAAATTTATAAAATTTATTTAATTTTGTATTTTAAAAAATTTGGAAAATTTGTTAAATTTTATCCTTTAAAAAATAACGAAAAGTTGATAGATTTAAAAATTCTCTTTTATTCATCTTGCTTACTATCGTTAATTAATATTCAACTTGGTTGGATCTAGAGCAATCCCATGATATCTTTGACGTTATGGTTATTTGTCCGTTCCATCTGTAAATTGGATTTGAAATCGCATTAATTTCTACCCACTCAAATTTTATCCTTTTTCAGTTAAAATATCCTTATATCGCAATTTAATCTCTTTCTTAATTAAATTTTTATAAAATTTCTTCTTTTTCTATTTTTGTTGATTATCAAATTCTATCATCATTATTATTATTTTTCATTATTACTTGAAACTCGACAATCTTTTTTAATTAATTAAAAATATTTTGTTATTTTACTAGAAATGAGTTGATTTATACAGAAATATTATGTTAATGAACAGTGATTTATTAAAATAATTAAACTGTTTTAAAGAATTTTGACATAATTTTTGAAATTTATTAAATACTTTTAAAGAAGTTTTTAAAAATTTTCAAAATAATTGTATTCAATCGAAAACTTTTATTCAATATTCTTCAAATAGTAAATGTATTCTATTGAGAAATTTTATTAAAATACTATTAAAAATTATTTAATTCCTGGGATGAATTTTACTATTAAAAAAAATGAATTCAATTTTTTCGAAAAATGTTATCAGAATTTTTGAAAATTTTTTCTTTAATACTCAATTTAATTAATATTTCGTCGGTTGGGTGCAGAAAGGTGCCAATTCAGATTAGTCGTGAAAAACGTGCCGATTCAAAAAACACTTGAAAAACCTGCCATTTGAACTGAGATTTGGAAAACATGCCAACTCAGAATGGACGTTTGTTTTTTTTATTTTATGTTGGTAGTACGGAAAAATTCGAAAAAGGCTATAATTTTTTCAAAAATAATTAATGAAGTTGATTTTGTATGGTTGTTATTTTTGTTTGGAAAAGGAATATTTTTTCCAATTTGTTGAATTAATTTGTAAATTAAAAAATATATATTATTAAAAATTCAATTTTCAACATTAACCAAACGCATTTATAACTGAGTGGAATATTTTATTTTATTGTAAATGAACATTTGATTTTACTAATTTAATTTTACTTAATTGTTTTTACTTATATTAACAAAACTATTTGGTTTTATACGAATAATTGCAATTTATAATAAATAAGAAACAACTTTATTATTTAAATCTGTTTTTTAAAATATCCGTTAAAAATGGTTATGTTAACAAATTTTATTTGTCTAACTTCAGCTTAAACAAAAAAGCAAATGATCGTAAAATTATGAAAACATAACCAAGTTTTATGATTATTAATTTTGAAACATATTGATTAAAATGGATAGTAAGTATTATAATTATAGGCTTAAAAAATTAATAGATAATTAATAATTTATATAATTCAAAATTTACTTAAAAACGCTTAACAAATAGAAATATTTCTCTAATATAGCTCATTGTGAGAATGATAAAAATGACAATGTTAAACGGACGCGAAAAAGAAAGATAAACTCGGAAAATTGGAAACGAAATTCGTCCAAAAAAAGCTCGAAATCTGGGTCTCCAATGTGAATTTGAAATTAATAACCTTACTACTAAACCAAAAGCAATGGGGCCAGCTTGTACAAACTGTCGTTTTAAGTGTCAAAATAAAGTAACTTGTCAAGATCGCACAATTTTATTTGAAGAATATTGGAAATTAGGTGATCATACACGTCAATGGGATTACCTAGATAAATTAATTGAGGAAAATCGAAATCCAGAGGAAACTACAACCGAGTCTACCAGTAGACATTTCTTTCTGAAATTACCTACAGGGAAAATAAAAGTTTGCCGAACGATGTTTTTTAAATACATTTTGGTAAATTTTTAAAATTGTATTTTTTATATATTTCAGGCCTCGGATCGATTTTTAACCAGCAAAAAAGTCGCTTTAGTCGATAAAAATAGAAAAAAGTCGTTTATTTAATTCATTGTTGTCACAAAAATTTTATTTTTTACTTTTTTTATTTTTCCGATTATTCACTGATTTCTAAATTCAATTAATCGAAACTAAAAATAATTTTGCTAAATAAATATTTAAATACATCTTATTTCTTTTTTCACAGGAAATAAAAATAGAAAATTGAAAAATTTCAATTAACATTTTGAAAATATTTCTAAATCATCATCTTTGAAAGACAATAGTTATACAATTACATACAATTGAAAAATGTCCAAAAAATTGAAATTTCATAAAATCTTTTCAAAATAATTTAGTTATTAAAAAAAATATTTTTAAAATAATCAAATTTTTGAAGAATTTTAATTATAAATAATAGGTATCTCAAAAATTCAAAAATAGAAAATTATAGTTTACTTTGTTCAAAGGTAATTGAATCTTAAAAAATTATGATTAAACAATTCTAAGAATTAGTTTTTTATAAATATTGTAATTTAATTTTTCGAAAATATTTGAAGAATTTTTTGTATAATTTAAAAAAAAATTTTGAAGAATTTTAATTAAAAATTTTGAATATGATTATTTTCTCCAAAATGTTAAAAATAATTCTAAAAAAATTTAATGATATTATTTTGTGCATATGTATTTGAATTTTCTGAAATATTGAAAATTAATTTAATAAAATTTAATTCAAAATGTAATTATTTCTAAAAATTCAGGTTATAATGCTTTTAATACTTAACTATAATCTAAAATTTTAACTGAAATTCATTTTTAAAACCATTTTTATTAGTAAATTCTACGAGAATTCAATTCTTTAAATACAAAAACAAATAATTTATTAATTTCATGTTTGTTGAAATTAAATTTTCATAAAAAATGTTATTAACAAATTTTTAAAATCATTAAATTCATTGGACATATTTTAATAAGATTTTTAAGAATAATTACATTTTTCGAGGAATTTGATTGAAATTGCATTAAAAATAATTGAAATTCTGCAATAGTGCAATATGTTTTATTATTTATATATATATATATATATATAATTAAAAATTTTGAATATGATTATTTTCTCCAAAATGTTAAAAATAATTCTAAAAAAATTTAATGATATTATTTTGTGCATATGTATTTGAATTTTCTGAAATATTGAAAATTAATTTAATAAAATTTAATTCAAAATGTAATTATTTCTAAAAATTCAGGTTATAATGCTTTTAATACTTAACTATAATCTAAAATTTTAACTGAAATTCATTTTTAAAACCATTTTTATTAGTAAATTCTACGAGAATTCAATTCTTTAAATACAAAAACAAATAATTTATTAATTTCTTGTTTGTTGAAATTAAATTTTCATAAAAAATGTTATTAACAAATTTTAAAATCATTAAATTCATTGGAACATATTTTAATAAGATTTTTAAGAATAATTACATTTTTCGAGGAATTTGATTGAAAATTGCATTAAAAATAATTGAAATTCTGCAATTAGTGCAATATGTTTTATTATTTTATATATATATATATATATATATATATATATATAATTAAAAATTTTGAATATGATTAATTTTCTCCAAAATGTTAAAAATAATTCTAAAAAAATTTCATGATATTATTTTGTGGATATGTATTTGAATTTTCTGAAATATTGAAAATTAATTTAATAAAATTTAATAAAATTTAATTGTATTAACATTTTTGAGAATTCAATTATTTCCAAAATTTTCAATTAAAATTTTTTAAAAGTTAATTCTTAAAAATTGTAATAAAATACTTGAAAAATGATGTATTTTCAATTAAATTTTACAAAATTTAAATTATTCAACATCTTTTTAATTGTATATTTAAACAATTTGATTAGAAAAATTATTCAAAAATAAATTTTCAAAGATTTGCTTTTGGTCATGTTTTTACACTATAAAAATCGAAATAAGCTGCATTTTTTGCTAAATATATGGTATTTTGTCGCAAAATTTGGAAGAAAAGTCGAAAAAGTCGCAATTTTTAAAAATAAGCCTAATAATGTCGCATTATCCGAGGCCTGATATCTGTGAAATTATAAAAATTATATAAAATAATTTTTTAGTGTACAATTATGTTTAAATTTTAAAATAATTTACAAATGTCTTATTCATCAATAGGCATTTCAAAAGCTGTATTAGAAACAATCCGAAAGAAAAAATCTGGATCATTAACAGGAAATATGATAAACGTCGATATGCGAGGCAAGCATGATAATAAACCCAAAAGAATAACAGAAGATGTAATAAAGTCAGTTCGTAATCACATTGAATCGTTTGAAAGAGTCGAATCACACTATTGCAGATCTGAATCAAGTAGAGAATACTTAGATGAAACTTTGAATATTAATAAAATGTATTCTCTTTATAAGGAATTAATGGACAAAAATAATGAAATCAATATCGCTTCGGAATATCGATATCGTTTCATCTTTAATAACGAGTACAATATATTTTTTCACCATCCTAAAAAGGACCAATGTGATCAATGTGCATCGTTTGGATTTTTGACACAAGAAGAGAAACAGTTTCCACAATTTAAGGTCCCTCAAGACGAGCACATAGAAAATAAAGAAAAAGCTAGATTATTAATGGCTGAGGACAAAAAACTAGCAGAAAATGACCCAACAGTTTTGTGTGCATCTTTTGACTTGCAGAAAGTTTTGAGCACTCCAAAGTCAGAAATAATCAGTTATTTTTTTATTAAAAGAAAGCTTTCCGTATATAATTTCACGATTTTCGATTTGGCCTCAAAAGAAGGGAAATGCCACGTTTGGAACGAGACTACTGGAAAAAGAGGAGCAAATGAAATAAGTAGCTGCTTATGGATTTTTATAAAAGAGAAATGTAATGAAGGAATCAAAGATTTCAGATTTTTTAGCGATAATTGTACGGGTCAAAATCGCAATCAGTATTTATATTCTATGTACCAGAAAGCAGCTATAGAATTTGGAGTGACTATTACGCATAGGTACATTAGAAATTACATTTCCTAAATTTTTTTTTTAATTGTTTGTTTTTTAAAAAATATTTTTTTAAAAATAAAATTCTGGAAATATCTTTTTAAAAGAGAAAGTATAATAATAATTCAATGAAACTAAATAAACATTTCTTTGACCACAAGTGTTAATACAAACATTTCTTTCTTTTAAATCGTCAAACTAAATTCTCGATTTAAGTCTATTTTTCCAAATTATAAAATAAATTTACTAAATATGGAAAGTATATTTATTTTTTATTAAAATTCTTACCATTTCCAAAATAATTTTTATCACATCAGTATCTAATAAGTATATAATTTCTAATTTTCCAATAATACTTTATTAGGTATTTGGTAAAAGGACACACCCAAACTAGTGGAGACTCCATGCACTCTGTAATTGAAAACGCTGCTAGAAATCTTTCAGTTTACACACAAGATGAATGGTGTCATATTATGGAAGAAGCGAAAGTAGAAGATCCGAAATATTCGGTGCATCAAGTTTCGAGAGACGAATTCTTTGATTTTTCTGAATTATCAGATAAACATTTTTGGAAGAAAATCAAAATTTCTCAGCTGAGCGAAATTCGAGTGTTTCCAAATCAAAAGATTTCCATAAAATATAATTACAATGATGATTCAACAGAATTATTGACTTCCTTTGATGCGACGAAGCAGTTGCAAATTTGTTATACCTCAAAATTGCAGTTGGAGAATGCGAAAAAGACTGATTTAAACTCACTACTTAATAGCGGTCTCATACCTGAAAAATATTATCAATTTTACAATAATATCATTAATTAAATATTGAAGTTGTTAAAATATTGATGTCACTTTTGTGTCAATTAATATCACTATTACATTTTACAATAATATCATTAATTAAATATTGAAGTTGTTATAATATTGATGTCACTTTTGTGTCAATTAATATCACTATGACACTAATTCTATAAATTTTTTAATGTTACAAAATTATTTATTATATGCAAAAATTTATAAAAAACTAATAAAAAGTTATTTCTTAGCATTATTTAATAATTATTGTTTTACTCATAAATTTATAAATAATAATTATTATATTTATTTATTATATATTTTTATTTATATATTTATCTATTATATTATATTATTTATTATATTTATATATATATATACATTTTTATTATATATTTTAGTATTATTATTATTATTTACATATTATATTTATTATAATTATCATATATAATTATAATAATAAATTTATAAATGACTCATAAATTACTCATAAACTCATATATTATATTTATTATATAATCATTTATTTATTACTATCATTCCATCATATATATTTTCCTTAAATTACAAATTAACCTTTTACAAAAAATCATTTTTGTAAAAGTTTATAACCTTTTTCGAATTTTTCCGTACTACCAACATAAAATAAAAAAAAATAAACGCCCATTCTGAGTTGGCATGTTTTCCAAATCTCAGTTCAAATGGCAGGTTTTTCAAGTGTTTTTTGAATCGGCACGTTTTTCACGACTAATCTGAATTGGCACCTTTCTGCACCCAACCGACGATTTTTAAAAATAATTGTAATCTTTTGAGAAATTTTACTACAATTAGATTAAAAATAATTGCGATCCTTTGAAGAATTTTATTTATGAAAATAATGGAATTCTTGCGAAAAATTGTATAAAAAAATTTCAAAATCCTGATTAAATTCTTTTGAAGAATTTCATTGAATTTTTTTTTAAATAATCTATTTTCTATAATAATTTTCATTTAAAAATTTGAAAGTAATTGAATTTTATGAAAATTTTCTATCAAGTTTTTTAGAATAATTACTTTTGTTATAAATTATAATTAAATAATTTATTGTTGAAGTTTATTAAAATTGTTTTGAATATAATTAAATTCCTGTAGAAGTTTTATTAATTATTATTTATAAAAATAATTCAATTCTTGCGAAGAATTTTACTATTTAAAAAAATAATTCAGTTTTTCCAAAGAATTTTATCAGAGTTATGAAAATAACTGAATTTAATTAATGTTCTTAAAAATAATTCAGTTTTCCGAAGAATTTTATAAGATTTTTGAAAATAACTGAATTTAATGAATGTTTTTTTAAAATAATTACATTCCTTTGCATAATTTAATAATTTACAAGTATTTTTTTTAACAATTTGGAAAATAATTGAATTTTTCAAATAAATTTTACAGACAATCGTAGAAATAATTTATTTTTTGAGATGAAATCACTTTTATAATTTTTTTTTAAGAGAATTGAATGTTTGCAAAAACTTTACTAAACAATTTAATTGTTTTAATGGATTTATGCAAAATTAAGAAAATAATGAAATTCTTTCGTGAAATTTTATTGAAATTGTCTTGAAAATAATTTAATTTCTACAAATAATTTTACTATATTTATGAAAATAATTAAATTCCTCCAAAGAATGTTATTATTTTCGTAAATAATAGAATTCTCGCGAAGAATTATTTTTAAATTGTTGAAAATAGAAAAAATAATATTTAAATATTTACCTAATAAGGGAGAATTTACCAAAAAAATTTAAATTTGAAAACGAAAATTTTATAATTTGCATAAATTGAATATTGATTATTGAATTTAATATCACGTTGCTCGCGTAATACTTGCTAGTTGGTTTATAATTACCAATTAATAACTAATAGTTAATAATAACCATTAAATTAGTAAATAATTAATACACTGAGAAATTTTTTTTTTTAATTCAAAAATAAGTAGTCAACCAAAAAAATATGTTTGAATGAAACATATTTTATAATTGAAGTAAACAATATTTATATTTATATTATTAAATTATTTATTATATAATTTATTTTATATTTTAATTCATTTTTATTTAATTCATTTATTTTATTTCATTATATTTTAATTCTTTCTTTTTTATTTCTATTGAGTCAAATTTATTATGTATTGAATCAAAATTATTATATCTAATTCAAAGATAATCTTTGGTTGACTGTATAACAAAAATAATTATCTTCGATTCAAATATATTGTTTTCTCAGTGTAATAAACATTAAATTAGTTAATAACTAATCGTATAATTTTTTTCGAAAATAATAAAAAAATACAAATTATTTCGTTTTGTTTATTCGCCAAATATTATTCTCAGTTTGTATAATTATTTCATTTATAAAATAACAAATATCTTGACTCCCTGGAATATAAATTTTCACGAAGGAAAAGTTTTCCTAGTCAAGATATACACGTGTGTATAAATATATTTGATTATTCATCACGTGTGTGTTTTTGTGTATGTGTGTGTGTAACATGATTATTCTATTTATTTCTTAAATCTAGTTTCGTTTCAAACATATACAAAATGTTCACATGCGTGATAAGCTTACACTTGACATAATTCACTTCCGCTCATTTGTTCCATACCCAGAGCTTTGTTGAGTTTCACTGAGCTCTCATATTATCTGCACGATATATATTGCAAACACGCTGCAACCTACTAGTTTAAACAGTTGATAAAGTCTTTGTCTACGGTTCTTGTATCAAATGTTCCTGTGTACGTATATGCAGTCATCTACTTATAACCTTATGAATAATTACAACTTATAATTTATCTACAACTACTTGACTACTGTGTACACTCTATATATATATATTTATTTCTATTTTATTATGTACAACAAAAGTCATTACTGCTTTTGAAATTCTCGATAACAATCATTTATGGAGGAATTTTCAAAATCGCTTAATAATATGTTTCGCAAACTCATGTTTTTTGTAATTATTACTGTATGTTTCAATTTATTTGAATTTTATTTATTATTTATTTGAAAGTTTATTTTGATTAAATTTTAGTAAATTATATTGTTTTTTATTATTTTATTGAATAAATGTTTAGCAGTAAAAATAGAAAATAGAAAAAATTATACCTAACTTTGTAATTATTACTATGTTACAATTTATTTGAATTTTATTTATTATTTACTTTAAAGTTCATTTTGATTCTATTTTAGTAAATTATTGTTTATTTTTTTGAATAAATATTTAACAGTAAAAATAGAAAATAGAAAAAATTATGTCTAACTTTGTAATTATTACTATGTTACAATTTATTTGAATTTTATTTATTATTTACTTTAAAGTTCATTTTGATTCTATTTTAGTAAATTATTGTTTATTTTTATTTTGTTGAATAAATATTTAGCAGTAAAAATAGAAAATATAAATAGAAAAAATTATATCTAACTCTAATTTTTTAATTTAATTAAATTGGTTAATTCTTTAATTGTTTAATTGTTTAATTGTTTAATTCTTTAATTATTGTTTTGTAACATTTTTTAATTTACTTTTATTTACCTTTTTCTTATTAAGAAAAAAATAATTTGCAATTTCAGAAATATCCTTTTATCTCCAATCGTAGTCGCACTCATTAATTTATGATCAGGCTAAATTGACATCACCCTTATACTCAAAAGCAATGATTTCAGTTTGCATTGCATATATTAAGCGTCTATTTCCAGTAATCCTTGGAAACTGAGGAAAGAGATGATTCACCTTATTTGCATGCAAATAGTAATTTAATCATACGTAGAAACACAAATATTGATTTCTACAAACTTAGCATAATGAGATGATAAAAAAGAAGAAGAAAAAATGAGAAAACATTCTCATTCAAGGAGAAAATATTCCTAATACACCAATTATTATTTTCATCTTAAAAAAAATATGGTTTTCTTCGAATTCACTATTTGGAAAAATATTACGATATTTTCAAGTGAACTAATTTATCTATAAAAAAAATTTTACTAATATTTTTTATTTTTTAATCAAATTAATATTTTTGGTAGAGAAAAATAATTCTTATTTTGATAATAAATTAAAAATTCAGAATATTTATTTTTGTTAATCAGTTTACTACAATTAAAAATTAAAAATTCTTGACTTAAGAATTATTTCTGATTTTGATAAAAATTGAAAAATCGAAAAAGTTTCTATTTTCGTAAATGTGAGTAGTTTTCATTTTTACTACAATTAAAATTGTAGATTTTATTTTTTATTTAACTGGAACTTCATTCATATAATTAAACAATAAGTGAAATAAAAAAAAATTAAATGAAGTAAAGAAATTAAAAATAAAATTCAAAGTATAAAAAATGACAATAAAAAATTTACATTTTTACTACAATTAAAATTGTTAGATTTTTGCAAATAAAAATAATTCTTATTTTAGTTACAATTTAGTATTAAATTAAAACAATAAAACAATTTTTTTATTTAACTGGAACTTCGTTCAAATAATTTAACAATAAATAAATTAAATTAAATAAATTAAATAAAAAAAGAAATTAAAAATAAAATTCAAAGTACAAAAAGTGCCAAAAAATTAAAAAAAATGAAAAAAGATAAAAATATTAAAAACATATTTTAAAACTTTTTGAAAATATTTTGAAAAATTTAACTGAAAATAGAAGGAATAAAAAAATAAGCTCCTACGTAAGTGGATTTGACAGATTCCCCTCGGCAACATCAAGGAAGAAACGCATGTGAAAATTTAAATTCAACGTTAGTTCTTGATGACAGAAAGCGTGATTTGTAGAACTCCGAGTCATTAAGTTTCAAGTTTTCTCATTCTAAGGCAAAGGACTTGCGACCTCTTATCTTGAGAATTCTGAGCCGTACAACTCATAGTTACGGTTCTGTTATCCAATATGCACATAAAGTTTTGCAAGTGCTTACATAAATTTTCTGGAAATCCTTAGGGGATTCATATCGTCTATCAAGCGGAGGTAAAAACTCGACAACCCACTATTTATCTGAAAGGATCGTTCTCCACGGCGATAGAATTATTTCATTCCGAGTATATGTACTTATATATATAAAAAAGTAAATGTAAATTCCCCTTTTTCAAAACACTCAATTACAAATCTAGTCTGAATGGTCGGGGATAATAGAAAATAAAGTGGTACAGGAATGAAAAAAGTTGATATCATTTTTCATTTTTGGAAAATTCAAATATTGTGGCATAAATTTAGAAAAAGATTCAAAATGTTTTGGAAAATTGAAATATTAATAATAATTAACTAAATAATAAGAAATAATATTAGTTAATAATATTTATTAGAAATATTATATTTTACAATTCACATTGTCTGACTAAAACTGGCTCATAATACTCAGAGTTTAATTAGAGAATCTAAAAAAGGACTAATATATAATTCGTTCTCTAAAAATGTACATTGATATATATATATATATTGATAAATAAAAATAGTAATTTATTGAATTTTGTACGACTAAAAATAAATTAGTTCTAATTTGAGAACATAAACTTTAAAAAAATATATTTTAATGAATTTTGTTTTTATCACTAAAACATTTTTTTTGTAAAAGTTATTTCTGAAATTAGAAAAAAATGAGTTTTCGTATAATAAAATTATTATTATTTATTATTTACTATAATAATCGTCGTATTCATTCATTCATTCTGTCCATACCTGAAGTTAATCATGATTGTGCTTTTGTTTTTTTTATTATATGATTTTATAGATAATATAATTTTTTTTTATTTTTTCACTCTTACTTTTTATTAAATTTAATAATAGGTATTTATTTATTTTATTTAGAAACATTATTTTTATTTTTCAAATAATACAAAATTGTTTTTATTAATATACAAAAATTATTAATGTTATTTTTCAATATTTCTCTTCTTTTCAGAAAAATTAGCACTTTGTAACAAACATTTTTGGACTGGGTAATTAATCTTTTCATTTTCTCTCTAAAAAAAAACTAAAAAACAGTTGCAAAATTAAAATTAGAAATTTTTTGCACATTTTCTCCTTCTCAATGACAATTTATAAACAAAGTACAAGTTTCAAGTAGAAAAAAAGTTATAAATAAAATTTTGATTAAGAAATTTTATATTTATTTTGAAAAAAATATTTACAGAATGTTTGTTTGTTAAAAACTATATCGTCGAAATTATAATAGAAAATAAATAAAGAAAACAATTTTTATTCTATAAAACAATTTTTGGATACCTTAATTTATTAATAATATTTTCAGTTGTCTTCAAATAATTTAAATATATTACGATTATTCTTATTCTGACTTTTGGGCATAAATATTTTTATTTTATTATTTGTTTTGCTTGAGAAATTTATTAAAGACTTGATCGGGGTTGTCACGCTTTTGTTCATTTGAAAGTTTCTGATTTTTTTAGTTTAAAAAATAGAAATTTTCCAGGTTTTTAAAATAACATTATTTTTTACCACATTAATAATACGAAATAATTTATTTCGTTTGACGATTTTTATAAACATTTTTATGAAGAAAGAAATTTATAAAAAGTTTGTAAATAATAGACTTCATATGAAATTGAGAAAAATTTTTGAAAATAATTAAATTTTTGTCAAGAATTTTATTAAATGTTTTTTAAATAATTGAATTTTGTCAAAAATTTTGTTAACAATTTTTAAAATAATTAAAATTTCGACTAGAATATTAAAAAACATTTGAACATTATTGAGTTTTTGCAATCATTTATAATTTTCTCAAAATTCAATTTTTTAAGTATTTTAAGTAAAATTCATCCGCAAATCCATTATTATTTTTAATAATGAATGAAATGTATATTAAAAAATATAACGAATTTTATAAGAATTTGAATTATTAAAGTTTTCCATAAACCTACATTATCTTTAAAATCTGTAAAATTCAATTGTTGTTAAAAATAGAAAAAGTTTGAAATAAATAAAAGCTTTTCAATGATGAAGAATTTAACATTCAGAATTTTCTTATAAATTTTCGAAATTGAATACCGTTTCAGTACTTTTGACAAAATTTTCTGACTTTTTTCCGACTTTCCTGAATACAGTTAGAAAAATAGTGATTTTGAGTAGAATTCTTCTGAATAATTGAATTTTTTAATGTTCTTATTTTTTAAATTCATTATCTGAAAACTATTTTTTTGAAAAAATGCTAAAACTTTTGTAAATATTAATTTTTTCACTCTCCAATTTTTTTATGGAGACAAAAACATATTTTCTACAAAATTACATATAGATTTCAAAATCTATCAATTTTCAGAAAAAATAAAAATTTAAAAAATGTCAAAATATTTTCTAACTAATTTTCTTTTTGACCAATGAATTCCTCTCAAAAAAAACTATAAAAACAATTTTTTTTCAATATTTAAACTATTTTCTTCACATAGTTGAAAATATCGGTTGTACCCTCCCCTTAAATTTTTGCAATTACACCAGTTCAGAAGTTTTAAATTATATATTTAAAAAAAATAAACATTAATAAACATTCTGGTAAAATATCGTCGGACGAAAAATTCCTCCACTTAGAAGTATATTTAAAGTACAAAATAAATACATTCAGTCTGATTAAAATTTACTTTTTCTACCTAATTCCTAAATACCCAGATATAATACTCGCCGAAGAAAGAATTAGTTAAACCCTGGTTAAAAAAGAACAAAAATTTCTTTTGTGAAAAAATAAAAATTTATTTTACTACAAGTGCGCTTTTAAAGTAAAATAAAGTAATTGCACTTTTGTCTGACGAATTTTTTTTTCCTAGTGTAAATTTAATTCTACAAGCTTAATACAATTCTCGTATTAAAACTACGTCAGCACCTTAAATTTCATTACATTTAATACACTATTTTCGAGTAAAAATTGATACTACTGCTACTTAAAAATAACAAGATTTTCTTTAAAAGTTTTTCTCAAAAAAAGAAAAATTTTTTTTCCTTCTCTAGTGTAATAAAAGGCAAAAATTTTGAAAAGAATATTTTTATTCCACACAGCATTTTCCTCTAACGTAAAAGATATTTAATATATTTTAGTAATAAAAAATCCCTACATCTACTTTATAGCGCGTCCTTATTAAAAAAAAGTGTTTTATTAATTTTTGCCTTTCTAAAAAAAATATTGTATCAAAAGAAAATTTTTACCCTTAGAAGAAGATTTTATTTTCTAAATGCACTTGTAGTTTTCTATATATATTTTGATGTTTAGACTTCAATGTTTCTATTCATAAATATAAGTAATAATCCTCTTTGTATGAATTTGTTTCTCTTTATAACTTTTTGTATTACGAGAATTTATTTCAATATTTTTACCACGTGATAAATTCCATAAAAATCTTTTTTTGCGTTTTATTTTTAATTTTTTTTCTCTTGTAAATATTCCATAGTCCCTTGAATTTTTCTTTTTTATGCTTATGAAGAAATGGCACAAGCTGTTTTGAGATGAAATCCCAAAAGGATAGTTAAGCTTCAACCCAAGCGGATTTCGGATCAAGTCCAAAGCTCAGTTACATGACCGCAGAAACACATCTCGTGTTTGCAATTATTCAGGATCAATAGACATGTAATTGTATGTAAGTACGTGAAAATTTAACGTTCAAGGGTTATCGGCTGCCCAGCCATTTGTTAAACACAATATGTGTGATCGCACCCGAATGCCCAACACATTTTCTTTTCATTAAAAAATTTATTAACAAAAATAAAAATTTCAAAATAAAAATTTCAAAATAAAAATTTCAAAATTAAAATTTCAAAATTAAAGTTTTAAAATTAAAATTTCAAAATTAAAGTTTCAAAATAAAGTTTCAAAATTAAAATTTCAAAATTAAAGTTTTAAAATTAAGGTTTCAAAATAAAAATTTCAAAATAAAAATTTCAAAATAAAAATTTCAAAATAAAAATTTCAAAATTAAAATTTCAAAATTAAAGTTTTAAAATTAAAATTTTAAAATTAAAGTTTCAAAATAAAGTTTCAAAATTAAAATTTCAAAATTAAAGTTTCAAAATTAAGGTTTCAAAATTAAAATTTCAAAATTAAGGTTTCAAAATTAAAATTTCAAAACAACAAAATTTTATTAATTATTACATTTTTTAAATACGAATCCGCTATTTTCAGAAAATAATATTCATCTAATAATTAAAATAAATAAAAAGACCTAATTTGACCTTTTTTTGGGATTATTTTTCGAATTGAAAATAAAAATTGTCTAAATAAACTTATGACTTTTTTTTACACACTTTATTGGGAAAAAAAATTCTTTTAACAAGCAGATGTTAAATATTTACCTCGTGTTCTCTTAATACTAGATCATAAAGAATTCTAGAAATGAAATATATGATAAATTTTTTTTCCTTAACCTCGGTTAAAGGATATTTTTCAAAAACGCGTCAACCCTTAAATAAACAGTGCAACTTAATTAATGATTTTAATTTTACTTTCACACTGTACAGGCAAATAGTCAGTTAAATATTTTATCTTGAAGAGCCGCAGACTTTAATTAGAAAAGCTCTTGAAAAACGCGAACAGAGTGAAAATCCCTTCCCCCCAAAAAAAAAGAGGAAAATAAAAATGAATTTCCGTTAAACATTGTAGATTCAGGAAGATTACTTTCATTTAAATTGCAAGAATAATTAACAAATTAACACAAACGTAACTAATAGATTTTATATTTAATAAAATTAGTTTATAAAAATTTTATAATACGAACTTTTATATTTAATAATAATATTAAAATCTTTAATTTAAAATTAATTAACGATTGCTAGTTAATTGTTATTACCGCATTAATCATCGATTTAAGTTCTTTATTATTAATTATTAGAAATAATATTTTGTTAACAAAATAATCAAAATTAGATATGTAAATTTCAATTTAAAATAGAAATAAATATATTTTGTTCATATAAAATTATAAATATTCGAAATTTTCTAGCTAAAAATTCTAATACTTAAAATTAATTAACATAATTATTAATTCAAAATTATTTTTTTAAATTTGTCTAAAAAATGTATTATTACTAATTTCGTTACTTTCAATTAATTCAAGTAATCCTGAAAAATTAAGCTTCTTTCTACGTATTAGAGCATTAAAAAAAAATTTTTTTAATTAAAAGAATTACAAGGTTTCTTTTTGTGAGTGAGTATAAATTAATTAAATATTATTCAATCAATCGGAAATAGTAATTTAGTTTATTTCCAACATTCACAGGGAAGAATTTCTAAGGTTAATCATCGTCCAATTATTATTATTATTATTAAATTGATGTCATGAATAATCGAGATTACAGGAATAAATTAATTACATTCGCATGCTTAAAATTTGCTGATAATAATGGAAAATTAATGACTAAATTGTGACGAATTTAAAAAAAGCGACAAAAGTAGAAAATATATTGTGTTGTCTCCCTAACAGAAAATTACTTATTCTACTTGTTTATACAAATAAAGTAATTGAATGGCTCGTCTTATCAAAAATAATTATTACTAGCAATTCACGATTTATAAGACACTTGTAAATGACTAAAGATTACACTTTTCATTCGCAGGCACAATTTGAAAAAAATTATTAAATCACGTCTGACTACAAATTTATTTTACAACTAAAAATAGATTTTTGGTTAATTCGTCTAAGTAAAAAAAATTATAAAAAATTATACTTAATTATTACTTCAAAAGTTATATTTAATTTTTACGTCAAAAATTATATTTAATTATTACTTTAAAAAATATATTTAATTATTATTACATCAAAAATTATATTTTAAATATTTTCGTCTGACTAACACTGATATTTACTTTTTTCAATTGAAAACGGAAAGATTTTACTGTGTCTGATTAAAATTGTCCTTTACTACTGTCACTTAAAGTAACAAAATTTCAGTATTCGTTGTCTGACTGACAATTACTTATTCTACTTGTATAGAAATAAAAATTAATATTTTCCCTGACTAATAAATCTGTTACTACTATTTTACAAATTATAAAAAAATTACTTCTATTCATCAAAAATTTATTTTTTTATATTAGACACAAAAGAAAAATATTTATTAAATCTAGCCTGACTAAGCATTGACTTTACTACTTTAAAAACATAATATTCCTGCGTCTGACTAAAATTAAAATCTACTACTGTCATGAAATTAAAAGAATTTATTATTTTCTCTATAGCTTTAAAAAATTCTTATTCTTGATTTATAATAATTGATTATTTAGTCTAAAAAATTTAAAACCTTTTAACCAAAAGTTTCTCACTGATAGAAAATGATTTTTTGAAAAATAAAAAAATATTTTTCATCACAAAAACAAGAGTTCCAAAATAAAAGTAATTTTGAGTCATTAATATTTTTAAAAATTTTAATATTTATCTATTTTTATACTTATTAAAGTTTTACTCGCAAATTTGGAAGCATGTACTTGCAAAGTTTAGTAAAACTTGTGTAAAGATTTAAATGTCTCACTTCATTAAATTTGTATTGTAAAACATTTCTGCAAATTTAAATTACATTTTAACCTTAATCTATATAGACAGAAATTTTATTTTAATTTTTAGGAAAGTTTAAAGCTAAATTTTTGCAGGAACTTTTCACGATAAACATTTATTAAAGTGGAATCTTCACTATAAACTTTGCAAGTAAATTCTTCTAATAATAATCTTTAATACATTTTTTATATTGGAATTTTCGTATTTTTTATTTTTGAACTTTTGGCTTTTGTCAAAAGTACTAAAACAGTATTCAATTTCGAAAATTCATAAGAAAATTCAAAATGTTAAATTCATCATAATTAAAAAGACTTTATTTATTTCAAAGTTTTTCTACTTTTAACAACAATTAAACTTTAAAGATTTTAAAGATAATTTAGGTTTATGAAAAACTTTAATAATAAAAATTCTTATAAATTTCGTTATATTTTTTAATATTCATTTCATTCATTATTACAAATAATAATGGATTTGTGGATGAATTTTACTTAAAATACTAAAAAAGTTGATTTTTTAAAAAAATATAAATGATGGCAAAAACTCAATAATTTTTAAATGTTTTTTAATATTCTAGTCGAAATTTCAATTATTTTAAAAATTGTTAACAACATTTTTGGCAAAATTCAATTATTTAAAAATTTTTTAATAAAATTCTTGCCAAAAAATCAATTATTTTCAAAAATTTTCCTCAATTTCATATAAATACTATTATTTACAAATTTTTTTATAAATTTCTTTCTTCTTAAAAATGTTTATAAAAATCGTCAAAGGAAATCAATTATTTCGTATCATTAATGTGGTGAAAAATAATGTTGTTTTAAAAACCTGAAAAATTTCCATTTTTCAACTGAAAAAATCAGGAACTTTCAAGTGAACAAATGCGTGACAACCCTGATCAAGTCTTTAATATATTTCTCAAGCAAAACAAAAAAATAAAATAAAAATATTTCTGCCCAAAAGTCAGAATTAGAATAATCGTAAAACATTTTAATTATTTGAAAATAACTGAAAATATTATTAAAAAATTGAGGTATCCAAAAATTGTTTTATAAAATAAAAATAGTTTAAAAATTTTTTATTATAATTTCGATAATATAGTTTTTAACATACAGAAGTTCTGTAAATATTTTTTTCCAAAATAAATATCAAATTTCTTAATCAAAATTTGATTTATAATTTTTTTTCACTTAAAACTTGAACTTTGTTTCTAAATTGTCATTGAGAAGGAGAAAATGTGCAAAATATTTTCTAATTTTAATTTTCTAACTGTTTTATAATTTTTTTTGAGAGAGAAAATGAAAAGATTAATTACCCAGTCCTGAAATGTTTGTTACAAAGTGATAATTTTTCTGAAAAGAAGAGAAATATTGAAAAATAACATTAATAATTTTTGTATATTAATAAAAACAATTTTGTATTATTTGAAAAATAAAAATAATGTTTCTAAATAAAATAAATAAATACCTATTATTAAATTTGAAGAGTAAGAATGAAAAAATAAAGAAAAATAATGTTATCTATCAAAACATATAAAAAAACAAAAACATAATCATGACTAACTTCAGGTGTGGAGTGACTGGACAAAATGAACGAATGAATTCGATGATTATTATAGTTAATTATATTATTAAATATTTCAAATCCCTAATCCAGGAGAAATTTTGTTGCAGCGAATTTTTACCTCAAAATCAGGTTAAAATTTATACTTATTTTTTTTTGTGGAACTTTTTAAAAATATTATACTGTCATCCCTAAAGTAACCTAATCTATTATATTAAATTGAACACTCTTAATTTTTATATATATAAATATAAATTAAATAAAAGAAATTATTAACCTTATTTACTGAAAACTGATTTAATTAGTTAATTAATTAATTATGGAAACTGATTTAATCGACCAGGAACAGCATCCAACTTAAAAATTAATTAAACCAGTAAAAGTAAACAACAACAATTTTTTTTCAACGAATATTATGTGTCACTACTTGTACTTAAATATAAAGTAAAGTAATACAATTGCACTTTTGTCCGACTAAATTTTTGTTCCACTGAAAATTTAATTTCACCAGCTTAATAACATTTTGTTATGTATTAAAATTGCGTCAAGTCTTTTAATTTCAAAAAATCGCCCTCACTTCTTTCGACTTAAAATTACATTTGGGAAAATTTAACGAGTGCATTCGGATGAAATGGAGAAAAAACATAATTAGTTTAACATTTTCAATTTACGCCTGAAACTTACGGAAGTTAATCAAAAGTTATAAATAACAGCGAACTAGAAATGACAATGAATTTTTTAAACAATTTTATAACGAATCACTAAGTTCACTGCGAGGAAAGTATAAGAAACACAAACACCGTATAAATTATTAGTCTTGGATTTAGTTGTAAATTTAATTTATGATATTAATTGAGTACCGTGAGAGTCACTTAGTGCAGCATAATCTCACGGGCGTATAATGACATTCTCTGGAGATACTAATCTACTCATTTCTAACCATTAAATTTTCACCCAGCAGATATAAAGTTAGTCGGTAGAGTCGCGCGCGCGATCGTTCCATTACCGTGTATAAGTTTCAAAAGCGATGAGCTTCTTACGAAAACGGAAGGCGTGTAGCATAATGATGGTTTAAGAAAAGGAGAAAATGGAAACGACAGAGAGAGAGATAGAGAAGGTGACTTTAGTCGAGACGAAAAGACAGAAAAAGAGAGAGAGAGGAAGATTTTCTCTCTCTCTCGCTCTCGCTTTGTGCGAACATTGGAAAGACTCGAGAGACGTGCCAACGAGACTCTTGGATGTGGTCGATGTGGGTCGATCCTCGGACACGAGCAATTTCCACATTCTATACTGTAGTTGGCCTCCTATGTTGTAGCCACCGCAGGCTACCTTCATATTATGGAGTTAGAATCGATGAATCGTGCTTCGAGGACCTTCATTTTCGAATGATGTATGAGCCTTTTCAAAGTTTCAGTCGCAACTTAGAATTCCCCTAAACACCTTAAGTGGTCCACTTTATATTCAGCCGAGAGAGATTCGTAAATGTTAACCTCTCATTAATAATTGTCACAGAGATTTTCATTTATTAATTATTTATAATATACAAAAATTTCCATATAGAACTGGAGCGGAGACTAAAAGCCATTTGGGTGTTAAATTAAAAGTGTTCAACAATATTTTACCAAACACGGTGAAAGAAATATAAATAAGCAGTCGAATTTTAATCCATTTTTTACGTTTCTTGCATTATACATCTTAAATTAAGAAACTTATTTAAAAAAACGATTTTATTTGACAAAATTTTTGATTATGTGAATTTCAGTGTCTTGCAGAAGAAATTCACTTTTTTCCAAAAAAAAAGAATTGTTCTAATTTCACAAAAGCCGAAAGATTAATTTTTAGCAGTAAAATCAATATTATGGCAGACGAAAGGCACTAGAATGATTTTTCATTCAAAATAAGTCTATACTGAAAAAAAATATTCTTAATTCAAGAATATATACTAAAAAAAGGTGCCAAGGATATGTCCCACTTAAATTAAGTGGAAAATATTTTTACTATAAGAATATATTCTTATTGTAAGAATATTTCCACTTAATTGAAGTGGGAAAAATCCTTGGCACCAATTTTTTAGTATATATTCTTGAATTAAAAATTTTTTTTCAGTTTACTTTTCGAAAAGAAATTAATTTTTTACAAAAAACGTATACAAATTTAATTCTCAGTATCAAGTGGGACAGAACACATCGGGAGAATTTTTGTTCTTAATGCCAGTTGGCTAACTACAATTTTATAATAATTCTTGTATAAGAAATAATAATTGTTTTCAAAGAAAATTATTTATTTATTTAACGAAGAAAATGTTTAAAATTCACGAAAGTTTATAATTTATACTAGTAGACAAAATATCAGGCCAGACTGAATTAAGGGGAGGGTATAAATCTATATTTTCAACTATTTATGAAAAAAATGTTTTAAATATTCAACAAAATTATTTTTATAGTAATTTTTTGAGAGGAATTCAATGGTCCGAAAATATTTTGACACTTTTTGAATTTTTATTTTTTCTACAAATTGATAGATTTTGAAATCCATACGTAATTTTTTAGAAAATGTGTCTTTGTATCCGTAAAAAAATTGCGGAATGGAAAAATTAATATTTACCAAAGTTTTAGCATTTTTTGAAAAAAAATAGTTTTCAGGTTAAGAATTTAAAATAATATGGTTATTGTTAAATGTTATTATACGAATACTGATTTTTTTTAACTAATTTCAGAACATAATCTTTTTAAAAAAAAAAGTGTTTTAGTGATAAAATGAAGCTTCGATAAAAATTCAAAGCATAATCTTTTTACAAAAATATGTTTTAGTGATAAAAACAAAATTCGATAAAAATTTAGCAGATAAACTTTTTACAAAAAAATGTTTCAGTGATAAAAAGAAAATTCGTTAAAACATTTTATTGTAAAAAGTTTAGGTTTTGAATTTTCATCGAATTCTGTTATCATTGAAACATTTTTTTGTAAAAAGTTTATCTGCTAAATTTTTATCGAATTTTGTTTTTTTCACTAAAACATTTTTTTGTAAAAAGATTATGCTTTGAATTTTTATCGAAGCTTCATTTTATCACTAAAACACTTTTTTTGAAAAAGATTATGTTTTAAAATTAGTTAGAAAAAAAACAATTGATGTTTCGAATAATAAAATTTAATACCTATTAATCATTTTTCTGAAAAATACTAAAACATTTGTATATATTAATTTTTTCATTCAGCAATTTTTTTATGGACACGATAAATTATGTAAAAATTCTATGTAAAAATCCTATATAAAAATTTTATATAAAACTTCTATATTATAAATTAAACAAACATTGTTCAGAAATAATTCAATAAAAATAATTTGACAATAGAAAAAAATCGGTTATCCGAATCAAAAAATTTTTTTCGTAATAATTGTAAAAAAATATACTTTAGCCATCTTAAAAAATTTGTTCTCCATAATTCCTTTTCCTTTGTAAAAAGAACCATAACTATGTTGTAGCAGAAAAATAATTGAAAATAAACATTCAAAACTTCGTGAAATTAGTATTATAAACACATTTCTATATACTGTTTTTATTTTTATTTAATAAAGAGAAATAAATGCAAAATGAAGGTATACCTAAAATGCACCGACTCACTTTAAATTTACGCAGTAAAATACGAAAGATACTCTTCTAACAAGAGAAAAACACGAAGAAACGTAATTTTCTGCGGTATCTCCAAATTAAACATTACCGGAAATAAAATAAGGAAAACAGCATCTTGAGGGATTTCTATGAAAACATTAAAACAACTAAAATGCCTTTTCAGAACAATGTAATTATTCAAGAATATTCTAATTTCCTGTCCAGTCACTGTGTAAACGCTTCGAACCATCTTGAGTCAAAATATTTACCTCGAAATTCTCTTTTAAAGAACTCATTACAGCAATATAGATAAAAATATATAAAAATAACTTTTACGTACAATTTTCTCATGGTTCTTCATTTTTTGACAAAATTACGAAGCGTTTCGTTCTGTGGACTTAGATACAAAAAAAATTTTCAATATTTATTTATATTTTAATTTTATGTTTTATTTATTTAGAAACATTTTTTTTTCTTATTTTTACAAAATTTTTTAACTTTTTTATTTATATTTTTTGTATTATTATTTACTTGGGTATTTTTACTACTTTATTTAATTTTGTTTATTTATTATTACGTTCTATTCATGATATTACATTAAAAATTTAATTAAATTAAATTAGAATTCAATTCAACTAAAAATGTTTCTAATTATACTACTTTAATTACTACTTACTTACTATTAATTAATATTAATTAAATATCATTGAAACCATTTTTAATTGATTTGAATTCTATTTTAACATAAATAAATTTTTTATTTAATATCATAAATAGAACGTAATAATAAATAAATAAAATAATATGTAATAAATAAATAAAATTAAGTAAAGTAGTAATTAAAGTAACAATGAAAGCAAGTAAGTTGTTCGTAAATATAGTGGAATTATTTAATGGTACTACTAATTAATTAATTAACTATATTTTAATTATTAATACTAATTAATTGTGTTACTCAATATTTACACTAATAATAATAATAATTCTGTTACTAATTATTAACACTGACAATTATTTAAATTACTAATTATTTACAATAATCAAATATCACATTTACGTAAATTAATAATAATTTTTACTCCACGCCAATTTCCATAAATCGCAATAATGACAAAAATTTACATTGATTTAAATTTTAATTCTCCACGATTGCACAGTTAGTTTAACTGTTATAAAAAAATAAATTTATCATCTCCATTTAAAAAGATTTCCAATTTCTAAGGGAATAATATTTTTTTCCCCTTTTTTATTAACCGAAAACTAATCGAAAAATATATTATTGTGGACAATAGAATTGCAAAAAAATAGAAGAATTATCTTGATTACGGGGCGTATTATTCAACGATTCTCTTGAATTTGCGTCCATTGAAAAATTTAAATCAAGACAATTACAATTTCTTCATGCGCGGGGGAATGAAATAAACCAATTAGGATTTGCCTCCGATAAAGCTAATTGCTTTTGCTAGTATAGAAATCCTGCTGCCTCTAACAAGGTAAATCGAGCGAGATAAATTTAACGCCCTTTAAAGTGTGACTAATGCAAGTTTAATGCACATTCCGCAATAAGCGATTGTGTGTTCAATCATTTTCACATGTTTCTAGTGATCCGTAAATGTTCACACGCGAATGATTTTTTCAAAAAAAAGCACATATTTATATTTCTACATCAAAGTAAAAAAAAAATTAGTGACATATAATGTTAAAATCAAAAAATATCTTTTTATTCTTAAATATCCATTAAAAAACAGGTATTTGGAATTTTTTTTTCATCAAAAAAAAAAAAAAAAATTCTCTTTTATTCTCAAACATTTTTATGTTAGTGTGAATGCGATGCTTTTTAAGACCTGATTAACAAACAAAATAAACACCACCTGTTGATGTAAAATATTTTCCCCATTTTTTCTGTTTTTGAAAATTAAGAGGCAAAAAATAACAAATTTAATGAATTGCAAAAATTTGTTATAAAGTGTTTTTAAACAAATTTTCAATTTTATTTTTATTGGAAAATAAATCTAGCTTTGGTAAGAAATAATAATTAAATAAATTCAATAGAGCAGAAATTTCACTAGTAATTAATGCCAACACCCACTCACCAATATAACGAAAAATGTTTTTCTCCAATTAATTAAATGTTTCTCCGAAATTGATTTCAAAAAGTTTTTTTCGTGGAGCGCATATTTTTCCCTTAATTGTTCTTTCGGTGATGGTTTATTAAGTAAAACTGAAAAAAGTTGTAAATCAAGTGGAAAGGAACTTTAGTTGAATTTTCTTTATTGCAAAGAGGAAAATTTTTATCGAATATATTTATGATTAGGGTACAGTTTTTCTAAAAGGTATTTTATCATTTTTTATTTTCTAAAAATATTTTTTCTAATAAAGGTGAATTTCTAAAAAAAACTTTTTTCTAATGAAGGTGATTTTCCAATTTTCTGGCTTCTAATAAAGGTTATTTTCTAAAGATTTCTTTTTCTAATGAAGGATAATTTTCAAAAAATTATTTTTCTAAAAATTTTTCATTTTTATAATGACAATTAATATAGGTATGTGATTAAAAATAAAATTTACAAAAATTTTTTTATTCTTTAAACAAAATATTTGAGATTTAGTTAAAAAATTATAATAAAAATAGAAATTATGCAAATTTTTTAATAAAAAACAAAAATCTAGTTAAAAATCTTAATTAACAAAAAGAAATTACAGAGATTTTTTTCCTTAAGAAATTTAAAATTTTCTGAAAAAAATGTTCTATTAATATATTATTTTTGGACATTTTTGTATATAAATGATGCGAATTGTTTTTTTTTAAGAACAGAATTTTGGTAACGAATTGTGATACTGTAAGGTTCATTTTATGAAATTCTTTTTTCATTTTCAACAAGAAACTTATAATTTTGTAAACAGTATTGTCATTGAGAAACAAAAAATATGCAAAATAGTTTCTACTATTTAATCTTAGGTTTTTTCAACAATTTTCTAACTTTTATCAAAATTATCAAATTTTACAAATTTTAGAAAAATAAATGTTAGAAATCATAACTTTTTGGAAAATTTTTTTGGTACTTAACAAAACTCATTAGAAAATTATTTTTATAAATTAAAATTAAGTAGAAATTACTTTTCTATTTTTAATCCTAGTTTTTTCAAACAATTTTCTAACTTTTATGAAAATTATGGAATTTTTCAAATTTTAGGAAAATAAATATTAGAAATCATAACTTTTTGGAAATAGTTTTTTTAGAAATCAAAACTCATTAGAAAATTTTTTTTTTAAATTAGAATTAACTAGAAATCACTTTTCTATTTTTTAATTTTAGTTTTTTTAAATAATTTTCTAACTTTGATCAAAATTATGGAATTTTGCAAATTTTAGGAAAATAAATATCAGAAATTATAACTTTTTGGAAAAATTTTTTTTAGAAATCAAAACTCATTAGAAAAATTATTTTTAGAACTTAGAATTAAGTAGAAATCACTTTTTTATGCAAAAAATGATTAGAAAATATTTTTTAGAAAATGTAGAACACAAGTGTAGAATATGGTAGAACTGTCTACCATATTTATAGCTTTAAATAAAAATACTGTTTTTTTCCTTTTTAAAAGTAAATTTTTGTATAGAGTTGAATGAATTTTTTCTACTTGGAAACTAGTTATACTATTTAATATGGACAAAATATTAAAAATTAAATACATTTTGTACTTACATTAATAATCGATTTAAAAAAATTAATTTAATTGTCAAAAATCAAAGAAATATTTATATTATGGTTGAAACATTTTTATTTCGATAACAAAAAATGTAATTGAAAAAATAATGCTAGCATTTGATATTTAATTTACTTAAATTAAAATTCTTTGAAACAAATAAAAATTAATTGAAAAAAGTAAAAACTATTTCATACAAATAAATATTTCTTTATTTTCTAGAATTTTTTTTTATTCTATACTATAAAATATACAATAACTATTTATCTGATTTATAAAATTTATAATCATAATTTTTTCCGACTATGTCGGAAGAAAAAATGTTACGACTACTAAAATTTATATTACAAAAATTAAATACACACTTTGTCTCAATAAATATAAAGTTTACTGAGACTTAAATTAGAGCATTAAGAAGATGATTTGTCAGACTAAATTTTTTTTCTACTTAAACTCCAATTAGCTCAGTTTTAATTGGTTCAACTTTAATCAATAAAATTGGCCTGACCAAGTAATTGGTTTTACTACTGAAATATCGATTTATAAAATTTCCATCTATTTTCCCTGAATAAAAATTTGATTTTGCTGCTTTAGAGTTTCTTAATTTATTTAAAAGATTTGACGGATTTTTGACTTACAAAAATATATTTTTCTATACTTAAACTTTTATTAGAAGACAGTAATCAGTAAAAACTAATTAAAAATTATTTTTAGGACAAATTCCAATTAGAATTTATCAATAAGATTCAATTAGGTGAGTTTCAGGTATATCTTCTTTAATTTACATATTTCCTCTGATCGAAAATTGGTTTTGACTACTGAAATCTCAATTAAAACACATCAATAAGTTTTGTCTGACTAAGAATTTGATTTAATATTCAAACTATATAATTAGAAAACTAAAAAGCATTTTCTGTGAATAAAAATTGATTTTTCTACCTAAATTTCAAAAAACTTAGTTTCTAATTTTATCTGACAGACAATTTCTACACTTTAAGTGGAGCATTCTCTTTTTAATTATTATCTTTTTTATTATAAATTTATAAATTATAAATTTTATTTATTTATTTATTTTTTTTGGGAAAAATTAAAAAAAGGACTTTTAGAAAATTCAAAATAGAATTTCAGTATGGTTTTTCGTTTTCATTATTTTCCCCACTTTTTTATTATAAATTTATAAATTATAAATTTTATTTACTTTTTTCTTTGAGAAAAAATTAAAAAAGGGGTTTTAGAAAATTCAAAATAGAATTTCATTATGGTTTTTCGTTTTCAGTAATTTCCCGACTTTTTTTGCTACACTTTACACTTTGTTCTATGACCGTTCACCGAAATGGAGACAGAACATTATACGACGAAAAGAAATTTAATTTGACTTTCCAAGCATTTTGCAGGAAGTGTGAAAAAAATTCACGATGGTAGCAAACTATTGTCTTCGCTCTCAAGCAGTCATAATTAAAACCACGAATACGTGCTGAGCATTAAACGTGTATATATATATGGGGATGATATAAAAAAAAGAAACAGCAAATTTCGAGCTTTTATGCTAACGTTACAAGTTTCTATAATTGAGATTATACTTATTACAATTGTGAACGAAAAAAAAAACGATTACGAAATTTTCTTCTAAATTACAGATATCTTTAATAACATCAATTATCTTTGCTTGTATCTTTTCTTTCATTGGGTATTAATTTTCTAAAAAAAAATAATTAGAATTTTTTTTTATTTTTAACTCTTCAGGTTTTAAAACAATTTTTTTAAAGAGAATTTTATCGAAGACAAAATTGTACAATAACTGAAAAAATATAATAAAAATAATAAATAAATAAATAAAAATAAATAATAATTATTTATAAATTAAATAAATTATTTATAATAATTTTTCTCCATAAATGAAAAAAA
The DNA here is from genome assembly GCA_032873175.1 of Leptopilina drosophilae. Classification (NCBI taxonomy): domain Eukaryota; kingdom Metazoa; phylum Arthropoda; class Insecta; order Hymenoptera; family Figitidae; genus Leptopilina; species Leptopilina drosophilae. Next base: position 65,091,516 of record CM065478.1, read on the forward strand.
ACAGAAAAAAGTGAAAGAGATAGGTATTTAAATTTTTTTAATTATAAGTAAAAAAATATTCAACTATATTTTTATGAAATACGTCGACGAATTGTACGAAAAAATTTAAATTTAAATAAAAATTAACTTTATTCGGGATTGAAAGAATTTTTTTTCGAAAAAATCTTTCTATCTACAATTTTTATAAACTTTTGTATTAAAATATATTTTTTTTAATTTCATTATCCACCGTTGCTAAAGAAAGATATTTCAAACAAAAAACTATTCCGTTTCTCGTGAAAAAATATCAAATTTCTACGAAACGTTGATTTTTATTTTTATTTTCTCCCAACAATTTTTTTATTATATTTGAACTGAAAAATATAATCAGAGGTTTCTGAACGTTCCGAACTTTATCGCCCAATTACAAAAAAATAGTATTTTGTCTCTTTTTTAAAAAAAAATTAAAATCTCTTATTTTGAAAATAGAAAAAATAAAAAATAAAATAAAAACGAGAATGAAAATCAAATAATGATTTAAAAAAATAACAACTTGAGAGTAGATAAAAAACATTCTGTTTACGAAAATAAGAGAATGGGAGAAAAAAATGAAAAAGCAGAGAGGGAAGAAAATATTTACGAAATACAATAAATAAGAATATTAAAGAATATAGGTCGACATTAAAATTTGATTTGAAAATTTGGTTCACATCCATTTATTTCGAATCAACGATGCGTAAAAATGTTCTGGTTTTAATTTTTTCAGCTGGCTCGTACAATTCTCGTTCTCTCCAAACACAGCGCACGTGCTTTACATTTTCATCATACAATGAAATGAAAGATCTCTCTTTCTCTGTCTCTCTCTTTCTCTCTCCTTGTGCAAAGACAGCTAAGAGAATACACTTCGTCATTTTTCGAAACAAAACATTCCTACAAAACTCTACACGGATTTTGTCTTTAAGACTTATGTGCACAACATGAAAAGCCGATTCACTGGCGTACAAAGAAAAAAGTATATAGAATTAAAAGAATTTGTTTTTATTGAAAATTTTACTGAACTTTTTGGTTAAAAATTTACGGTATATTTCAATTTATAATACAATATTATTTTAGGTTATAATAATTATTTTAGGTGATTTAAATTTTTTGTTTTTTATCAACTTTTTGGTTTTTTTATTTACAATTTTATTTTAATTCAATTTTTTATTTAAAATTTGCAATTTAAATTTGAATCAAAATTAAAATTTATATACTCAAAAATTCACTGGATGTTGTGTATTTAATTATTTTTTATTGAATTTATCAAAAATTGTTAATACGCATTTTACTTTTGTTTTATTTTTTCTTTTTTAATTGTATATTTTTAATTGCGATTCGCAATTAACAAGAACTCTATTATTACTATTATTATTAATTATGTTATTATTTTTTTTATTATTATTTCTGTTATGATTATTATTTTTTATTATTATTATTACTGTTATTATTATTATTATTATTCATTTTTAGCATTACTAATAAAAAATTATATTGTGCACCCTAACAAAAAAAATTTTCTTTTATTTATTATCTTTTCAATTCCTTTTCATTATAAATTGTCTGGCAAGAAATTGATTGTACCACTTTTAATTTAATTAAAAAATTTTACTGTCTGTGTAAAAAAGTTTTTTTTTGTTTGCTGTTTTAATCAATTCTAAACAAAAAAATATACCTATATTTTAATATAACATTTATTTTTATTATTTTATTATGTAATTTTTCTTAACTGACAATTTTTATTAACAATATTGTTAATAATAATAATAATAATAATAATAATAATAATAATAATAATAATATTAAAAATAGCAATAATAATAATAATAATCATTATTATTACTATTTTACTAATAATACTTTATTAAAAATTTTTTTTCTCCTTTTATTAATAAAACAAAATTCTTATTAAATAATAAACATTTCTTTTCTCGATTCCTGATATTGAGGAAAGTGCTTGCTGAAAATTACACATTCAGAAATATGTACTACCTATGCCTTTTCCATTTTACAAAATGAAGCTTTTAGTTTATTCCCTCTGCCTTTTGCGTAAAAGATTAAAAAGCATCTTTTTTTTGGAAAAGCTCTACAAAAAATAAAAAGAAATGAATAAATGAATGAACTGCTTTCACGATTAAAAAAAATATATATATTAACAAATATTTTGAAATTGCATCGATATGTTCAATATCGAAAAAAGTAAATATTTCCTTTTTTTGGTAAATAATAAAAACTGTTATGGAAATAAATTGATTAGGTAAATATAAATATTTTTTTCCCAGAAAAAAAGTGCAATAAAATATTTTTGTTTTCGTTTAGAAATTTTTTAAGAACACTAATTAGGTTAATTGGCTTTTAAGACAGTGATACTAAAAATATTTCATCTCAACTCAGTCTTTTCTCCAAGGGCGTGTGGAATTTTTTTGATGACATGGCAGATTTTCGATTGTGTCATTAAGATTTTCTATTTTTAGAAGGAATAGTGTGTCTGAAAAGTAGAAAAATATTGATACACTAGATAGATGGATAGAGTGAAATAAAGTGAGTGGAAGAGAGGGGGGAAACGAAAGGGGGATTTTTTTTTTTTTTAAAGGAAAGAATTGTCATTCGAAGTTTTCAATATCTCACAGACATCAGAGATAATATTTTTCTTTCGTTCCTCTTAATTTTTTTCCTTTTTACTCTGTATATAACTGAAAAGTATTATTTCAGCTTTGTTACCAAACTCAAATAAAACACAATAAAGGATAATAAAACTCCATTTATCTACCACATATTTAATATCAGTTTATAGATAAATATGATAACACAACTAAATTGGTTGATTTTTAATTTTTTAAATGTTACTTAATAGACAATTTTTATTTTATTTTTATTTTTTTGGCAGTATAGATTTAAATTACGTTTTGAATCAATTTGTTTAATTACAAATATCCAGTAATAATATAAATACTTCCCTTTACCACAGAATATTGAATAATTAAAATTTTTGTTAAAAAGTCAATTTAAAGAAGTTTATTTATTAGAACAAAAAATAAAATAGGTACATAATAATAATTATGTAATAATATAATAATAATTTGAAATTAGTTGTTGTTTGCTTTTTTGTTTCTTAACTTTTTTTATAATTTTTTTCAAATACTTTCAATTTTAAAATTAATATATTAAAAATCATCGAATTATTGCAAAGAATTTTTTTTTAATTTGATAACAATTGAATTTCTTCAAAAAATGTTATTAAAGTCCTGTGAAGAAGTTTATTAAATTTTTTAAAAATCCTAATTCAATTCTTTTAATGAATTTCTATGAATTTTTTTAAGCTAATGGAGTTTCTTTAAAAATTTTAATTGAAAATTTTGAAAACAATTGGATTTTATGAAGAAGAATTTTATTAAAATTGTATTAAAAATAATTCAATTCTTGCAAAAAATTTTGTTACTATTTATAAAAATATTAGAATTGTTCCGAAGAATTTATTAAAATTTTGGAAAATAAATTAATTTTATGTTAATAATTAAAGATTAAAATTCTTTCGAGAAATTCTATTTATATTGTTTTGAAAATAATTAAATTTTTGCAAAGGATTTTACTATTTATATACATAAATGAATTATTGCAAAGAATTTTACTATTTATAAAAATAATTGAAATGTTTCAAAGAATTTATTAAAATTTTGAGAAATAATTAAATTGGTATAAAGAATTTTATAGAAATAATTGAAGGTAATGAAACTTTTTTTCTTTTTAATAAATATTTTGACAATAATTTAATTATTATTAAAGCATTTAAAATTCTTGTTGTTGAAATAGAATTTTATGAAAATTTTTTTAAATAATTAAATTATTTCGTGTCATTTTATTTAAATTGGCTTAAAAATAATTTAATTCCTTTAAAGAATTGTAGTATTTATAAAAATAATTAAATTGTTTCGAAGAATTTATTTCAATTTTAGGAAATAAATAAAATTTATGACAATATTTAAAAATGTTTTATTTCATCCAAGAAATTTAATTAAAATTGCTTTAAAAATAATTGAATTCCTGCAAAGAATTTACTATTTATAAGATAAATTGAATTCTTGTGAAAAATTTTCCTATATTTATAAGAATAATTTAATTATTTCGAAAGATTTATTAAAATTTTAGAAAAAAATTGAATTTTTTCGAGGTGTGTTAAAAGTATTTCTAAAAATTGATCTCTTCCGAGGAATTCAATTATAATTGTTTTAAAAATAATTAAATTTTTGTAAACATTTTACTACTTAAAAAAATAATTGACTTGTTTAGAAGGATTTATTAAAAGTTTAGGAAAATATTTAATTCTGTTGTGAAATTTGATTCAAATTTTCAAAATATGAACAGTAATAATTAATCTTGTAATTAATAAGTGGATTTTTTTAATTTCGACAATTATTTAAAAAATTTATGTTTCAAAATAAAGAGTTTTGTAATTTGCATAACAAATTGTTTCGAAAAATTTATTTTAATTTTAGGAAGTAAATAAAATTTATGACAATTTTTTAAATTGTTTTATTTCATCCGAGAAATTTAATTAAAATTGTTTTGAAAATAATTGACATCCTGCAAAGAATTTTACTATTTATAAAATTAATTGAATTCTTCCGAAGAATTTTACTATATTTATAAGAATAATTTAATTATTTCGAAGGATTTATTAAAATTTTAGAAAAAAAATTTAATTTTATTCGAAGTGTTAAAAATATTTCTAAAAATTGATCTCTTTCAAGGAATTCATTAAAAATTGTTTTAAAAATAATTAAATTTTTGTAAAGATTTTACTACTTAAAAAAATAATTGAATTGTTTAGAAGGATTTATTAAAATTTTAGAAAAATCTTCAATTCTTTCGTGAAATATTATTAAAATTTGCAAAATATGAACAGTAATAATTAATTTTATAATTAATAAGTGTATTTTTTCAATTTCGACAATTATTTAAAAAATTTATGTTTCAAAATAAAAAGTTTTGTAATTTGCATAACAACAACAAATTAAATAACACGTTCCGCGCGTAACATTTGCTAGTGTTAATTAATAAAATACGTGTTACATTTTCTCTTTTTGTATTAAAAAGAAAAAATTGTAAATATATAGTAAATAAATTTAAATAAATTAAATAAATTATCTATAAAAATAAATTGGAGAAAGGCAATTTTAAAAACACATTTTTTTGAAAATACGTGAGATATAAATGAATATTATATAAATAATAACATGATAATAATAATAATTTTTTATAATTATTTATATAATAATATAAATAATATAAATAAAAGTAAATATTTCATCACAGCAAAATTTGAATAAATTAACCATTTAGTCAGGTAAGTTGGTAATTTGAAGAAAAGTTACAATTAAATCTCCCTTTTGAAATTTAAATTTAAAATGAAAACAACCACAGACTTCCGATTTTTTTTTGCAACCGTGTATACTGTATGTATAAAAAAAACTATTTTTAATTGAGGCAAAGTATATAAGAACTTGCTTTTATCCCTAATAAATATTTATTCCTTTTTTTCAAATTTTTTTCTCTCAGGAATTTTTTCTTTTTCCTTCCTGGTAAAAATCTGTCGAAGAAAAATTCACATTACTGGCGCGCAACGTATCGGGCACGATGTAATTTCATTCGAATTAACGGCACGCTCTCACACTAGTCGAAGAATTAGTGTTAATTTATTGCATCCCCTTTTCTCTAGAGCTTGCAACCCCCATTTTCCATGCGGCAGCCACCTGCAGTAGTTTCGCGTCGACCAACTCAACTCTTAACCTTCTTTTATACTTTCACATCATTCCTTTTCTTCTTCTTCTTCTTCTTTTTTTTCTCTCTCTCTCTCTCGCTCTGTATATTCTTTTTCATCTTTCTTGTTTGTTCCATTCCCTCTTTAATTTTTATCGCAGCTATTTCCTGGTGAAAGCCACAATAGCGGTACTTATTTTTTTCCGTTTTTTTCCATTTTTTTTTTTTTATTTATTTTTATTTATCACAATAAGAAATAGTTTATGCATACTATATATATAAATAAGTATTGAGGAGAGTGAGAGAGAGGGAGAAATTGAAAATTCAAAGCTTCTACGAGTGCACATTGTATGCGATAGGTATTGAAATTTTTTAAGTAGATCTTTTTCTATTCAGAATCTGAAGTGTAAACCGAATACAAAATTGGCTTGGTCAAGGCGAACTCGTCTCTGATACGAACTTCAATCAATAGTCTTGCGAGTTTGAGAAAACAAAAATATTTTTTCTACTTTGAAATAACAGTCGATGAAATGAAAATGAAACATGTACAAAGGGGAATTTTTTTATTGATGTTTGTATAGAAAAAGAAAATTTAGTTGGACAAATTTTATTTACCCACAACTTAAAAATAGTGGTATGTCTGACTAAAAATTACAACTACAAGTTGATGGTTTTTTTTTGGGAGGGGGACTCAATACTTTATGTCTCGAAATAAGTTTAACAATAATAAATAAAATAATTGAAGGAAGTGAATTTATTTTATGAATTTATTTTATTTATAATAATAAATAAAATATTTGATAGTAAACTTATTTTAAATAATAATTTAAAAATTAAAAAGTTAAAAAATTAAAATAATAATTTTAAAACAAGTTTACAACTTCACGGAAAATTACAATTTGCCTACAACCAAAAATTGTTTACACCACTTTCAAATTATATTTAAAAAATTCAATAATCCATTTTTTCCGACTAAAAATTTTTCACGCCACTTGTTTCTCGAGTTGAAGTTTTGCCTGACTGAAAATTGATTTTACTTTTAGAAGATAATTAAAAAACACCAAATATGTCGGATTTAAATTAAAAATTAATTCTCTAAAAAGATAATACGAGAATCGTAATCTTCCTGTCTGTCTTCACTATTCATTAAATTTAATCTATTTTTAGAAGTTACAAAATTCAAGCTAAAAATATTACCTTCTTTTTAAATGAAAACTTTTTTTTGCAGTGTTAATTAAATTAAAACATGTTAAATTTTCCGTCTGACTAAAACAGACGATTACTACTTATCTCAAAAATCAAATTTTAAAAAAAGCATATCTGTTCTCTCAATAATTACTGTACTTAAAAATTCTGTTTTGAATTTAACTATAAATTAATGAAAAAAAATCAAATCAATACAAAAGTAAAATTAAAAAATACAATAAATAGAAAAATAAAACAAACACATTTATGATTCCTGTTATTAATTTAACCATAAAGTAATACAGAAAAAAAATAAAATCAATAAAAAAGTAAAATTAAAAAATACAATAAATATAAAAATAAATCAAACACATTTATGATTCCTGTTATTAATTTAAGTATAAAATAATAGAGAAAAAAATAGAATAAATAGAAAAATAAAACAAACACTATTAACAAACATACTAAGAGTGAAAAATATTTAAAAACAAGAAAATACTATAGATAGAAACAATAATACTACTACGGAAACTTTAAGAAAAATATAATTTCCTAACAATAATAACAATAAAAATCAATTTATTTTCCTAATAACTAAATTGTAAGAAAAAAATGACAGTAGACTAATAACTAAACAATAATAAAAAACAATAATAAAAACAATAACAATAAAAAAACAATAAAAAAATAATAATAAAAATAACCCTATTAATTAAATTACATTGTATTCAATTTTTTGTCTGACGTAAACAGACCATCACCGTACTACTAATTTATCATAAAAATTAAATTTCTGAAAAATTTGTCCAACTTTGTTTGGCACTGTTTGTACCTTAATTAGATGAATTCGATGAGACTGGTCTGACTAAACATTGATTTTACTACTTAAACTCTAATAAAGTTAACAGGAGAATACGTTTACAAGTTTCGCATTCAGTTAGTCGAGTATGGCTGAAAATTAAACTAATTACTTATATAATTATGAAAAAATATTCTGTCCGACTCTCTTCGACTACTTAAACTTCAATTAGCTTAATTTAATGAATTTTGAGTTTTGACTCACTGGAAATTGATTTTACTACTTGGAATTTCGAATAAACAAGTTTAATATTTCCCGTCTGACTGAATATTGAGTTTTCTACTTTAAACATAAAGATGCAATTGCATTATGTCTGACTGAAACTATTCTTCGTCACTTACTAAAGTTTAAACACTTTTTGGACTGAAAATTAATTTAACCCAGTGGAAAAGTAATTTACTGAATAAAATTGAATTTTACTCTTTAAAAAATTGTGTTTTTAGCTGAAAATTAATTTTCTAATTCTAATTTTCAAAAAAAGTTGGACAATAAATAATTAAGACTAAAAATTATGAATTTTTTCTAACTAATTTCAGAGCAAACTTTTAAAAACAATTTTTAAAAATTTTTTATCGAATTTTGTTTTTACCACTAACACATTTTTCTTGAAAAAGTTTATGTTTTTAATTCTTATCGAAACTTAAGTTTATCAATGAAAGATTTTTTTTGAAAAGTTTATGTTCTGAAATTAGTTAGAAAGAAACAAACCAGTCTTCGTATAATAAAATTTAGTAATAATCATATTTTTGATAAATTCTCAACATGAAAACTATTAATTTTTTAAAAGAATACTAAAACTTTTTTAAATAATAATCTTTTCATTCGGAAATTTTTTTACGGATACAAAAACATATTTTCTACGAAATTACGTATGAATTTCAAAATCTATGAATTTTTAGAAAAAATAATAACTCAAAAAGGGTCAAAATATTTTCGGACCATTTTTTTATGACCATTGAATGCCTATCAAAAAATTACTAAAAAAATAATTTTTTTGAATACTTAAAATATTTTCTTCTTATAATAAAAACGATGAAATAATCGATCACTCCGAGTCAGGATATTATCCTGACTCGGAGTGATCGATTATTTCATCGTTTTTATTAGTTTATCGACCGAGTGATAGCATCATTACTATATATATTTTCTTCTTATAGTTGAAAATATAATTGTACCCTCCCCTTAAAAAATTCTAATAAAAATTATTAAATTGTAAATTTCTTATTCTATTTGCAAAAATTCCTAAAAATTTCGTCTAACTAATGATTGATTTTACAATTAAATAACAAGAATTTTAAAAATTTAACGTCTGACTAAAAATTACCTTCACTCCTTGCTCTTGGATTAGAAGAATTTAACGAGTTTTGTAGAACTAAAAATTAGTTTTCTTCCAACGCACACTTCAATTGAAGAACTTCAATTACTTTTGTCTAACTAAAAATTGGTTTTACAACTCAGACTTTAATTACAAGATTTATATTTAATTATAGGACTTAAATAAAGCTAGTCTGACTAAAAAATTGATTTTGTCTGTTTCTCAAAAAAGTCCAGGATCAAAAAGATATTAAACTATAAATTTTATTAAACTTACAAATAATTAGTAAGTATTTGTCCAGAAGACAAAATTATTTTGCATAATATTAATGTTTTTCGAATAAAAAAAATTTCAAAGACAGTATTTTTTATTTATTTCCATATGCTTAAATTTTTATTTGATTTTTAGTAAATATTTGATCAGAAGTTAAAATTATTTTGCATAATATTAAAATATTTAAGAAAAAAATTTTAAAGACAGTATTTTTTATTTATTTCCATGTTTCAATTTTTATTTCATTTTTAGAAAATATGTGTTCAGAAGTTAAGACTATTTTGCATAATATTAAAGTTTTTCAGTTAAACAAATTTAAAAGACAGTATATTTTATTTATTTCTATATATTTCAATTTTAATTTCACTTGAAAAATTGAATTAACTTGATAAAAATATAAAGTCATCAAAAGTGATTTACGAAGACGTGAAGTCCATTTCCTGATAATTGACACGTTTCAATAAAGCAAAGCAGCTCATCTAATTAAAATGACAGCACTCATTGATTTTCCCTTCTCTTTAAATATAAAAAAAATATGCAACACTATAAAAATAAATCTAATTATTTTACAATACTAACAAAAAAAAAATAAAAAAAACAAGAACTTTGCCTTTAGACGCATTTTTCTAGCACAAAAATTAAAAAAACTACAACGGTTTTTCCAAAATCGCAGACATTTTTTCATTTTAAATATTCAAGTTTCCGTAACTTTTTGCCACTTTATTTTTTGCGGGTTTTTAAAATTTTTCCTATTAACTGGACCATAACCATGCAACTTCTTCTTTAGACTCATTTTTCTAGGACCAAAATAAAAAAGTTACAAAGGATTTTCCATAATCACAGACATTTTTCCATTTTGAAAATTCAATTTTCGGTAACTTTTTGCCACTTTATTTTTTGCGGGTTTTTGAAATTTTTCCAAACAACTGGACCAAAACCATGCAACTTCTTCTTTGGACGCATTTTTCTAGGACCAAAATTAAAAAAGTTACAAAGGATTTTCCAAAATCACAGACATTTTTTCATTTTGAAACTTCAACTTTCGGTAACTTTTTAACACTTTATTTTTTGCAGGTTTTTGAAATTTTTCCTAACAACTAGACTAAAACCATGCAACTTCTTTTTTAGACGCCTTTTTCTAGGACCAAAATTAAAAAAGTTACAAAGGATTTTCCATAATCACAGACATTTTTCCATTTTGAAACTTCAACTTTCGGTAACTTTTTGCCACTTTATTTTTTGCGGGTTTTTCAAATTTTTTCAAACAACTGGACCAAAACCATGCAACTTTTTCTTTCGACGCATTTTTCTAGGACCAAAATTAAAAAAGTTACAATGGATTTTCCAAAATCACAGACATTTTGTCATTTTGAAACTTCAACTTTCGTTAACTTTTTGCCACTTTATTTTTTGCGGGTTTTTGAAATTTTTTCTAACAACTGGACCAAAATCATGCAACTTCTTTTTTAGACGCATTTTTCTAGGACCAAAATTAAAAAAGTTACAAAGGATTTTCCAAAATCACAGACATTTTTTCATTTTGAAACTTCAACTTTCAATAACTTTTTGCCACTTTATTTTTTAAGGGTTTTTAAAATTTTTCTTAACAACTAGACCTAAACTATGCAACTTCTTCTTTAGACGCATTTTTCTAGGACCAAAATTAAAAAAGTTACAATGGATTTTCCAAAATCACAGACATTTTGTCATTTTGAAACTTCAACTTTCGTTAACTTTTTGCCACTTTATTTTTTGCGGGTTTTTGAAATTTTTCCTAACAAATGGACCAAAACCATGCAACTTCATCTTTAGACGCATTTTTCTAGGTCCAAAATTAAAAAAGTTACAAAGGATTTTCCAAAATCACAGACATTTTTTCATTTTGAAACTTCAAGTTTCGGTAACTTTTTGCCACTTTATTTTTTGCGTGTTTTTGAAATTTTTCCTAACAACTGGACCAAAACCATGCAACTTCTTCTTTGGACGCATTTTTCTAGGACCAAAATTAAAAAAGTTACAAAGGATTTTCCAAAATCGCAGACATTTTGTCATTTTGAAACTTCAATTTTCGGTAACTTTTTGCCACTTTATTTTTTGGGTGTTTTTGAAATTTTTCCTAACAACTGGACCAAAACCATGCAACTTCTTCTTTGGACGCATTTTTCTAGGACCAAAATTAAAAAAGTTACAAAGGATTTTCCAAAATCACAGACATTTTGTCATTTTGAAACTTCAATTTTCGGTAACTTTTTGCCACTTTATTTTTTGCGTGTTTTTGAAATTTTTCCTAACAACTGGACCAAAACCATGCAACTTCTTCTTTGGACGCATTTTTCTAGGACCAAAATTAAAAAAGTTACAAAGGATTTTCCAAAATCACAGACATTTTGTCATTTTGAAACTTCAATTTTCGGTAACTTTTTGCCACTTTATTTTTTGGGTGTTTTTGAAATTTTTCCTAACAACTGGACCAAAACCATGCAACTTCTTCTTTGGACGCATTTTTCTAGGACCAAAATTAAAAAAGTTACAAAGGATTTTCCAAAATCGCAGACATTTTGTCATTTTGAAACTTCAATTTTCGGTAACTTTTTGCCACTTTATTTTTTGCGGGTTTTTGAAATTTTTACTAACAACTGGACCAAAACCATGCAACTTCTTCTTTAGACGCATTTTTCTAGGACCAAAATTAAAAAAGTTACAAAGGATTTTCCAAAATCACAGACATTTTGTCATTTTGAAACTTCAATTTTCGGTAACTTTTTGCCACTTTATTTTTTGCGTGTTTTTGAAATTTTTCCTAACAAATGGACCAAAACCATGCAACTTCATCTTTAGACGCATTTTTCTAGGACCAAAATTAAAAAAGTTACAAAGCATTTTCCAAAATCGCAGACATTTTGTCATTTTGAAACTTCAATTTTCGGTAACTTTTTGCCACTTTATTTTTTGAGGGTTTTTGAAATTTTTCCTAACAACTGGACCAAAACCATGCAACTTCTTCTTTGGACACATTTTTCTAGGACCAAAATTAAAAAAGTTACAAAGGATTTTCCAAAATCACAGACATTTTGTCATTTTGAAACTTCAATTTTCGGTAACTTTTTGCCACTTTATTTTTTGCGGGTTTTTGAAATTTTTACTAACAACTGGACCAAAACCATGCAACTTCTTCTTTAGACGCATTTTTCTAGGACCAAAATTAAAAAAGATCCAAAGGATTTTCCAAAATCACAGACATTTTTTTATTTTGAATCTTCAAGTTTCGGTAACTTTTTGCCACTTTATTTTTTGAGGGTTTTTGAAATTTTTACTAACAACTGGACCAAAACCATGCAACTTCTTCTTTAGACGCATTTTTCTAGGACCAAAATTAAAAAAGTTACAAAGGATTTTCCAAAATCACAGACATTTTTTCATTTTGAATCTTCAATTTTCGGTAACTTTTTGCCACTTTATTTTTTGGGTGTTTTTGAAATTTTTCCTAACAACTGGACCAAAACCATGCAACTTCTTCTTTGGACGCATTTTTCTAGGACCAAAATTAAAAAAGTTACAAAGGATTTTCCAAAATCACAGACATTTTTTCATTTTGAAACTTCAATTTTCGGTAACTTTTTGCCACTTTATTTTTTGGGTGTTTTTGAAATTTTTCCTAACAACTGGACCAAAACCATGCAACTTCTTCTTTGGACGCATTTTTCTAGGACCAAAATTAAAAAAGTTACAAAGGATTTTCCAAAATCACAGACATTTTGTCATTTTTAAACTTCAATTTTCGGTAACTTTTTGCCACTTTATTTTTTGCGGGTTTTTGAAATTTTTCCTAACAACTGGACCAAAACCATGCAACTTCTTCTTTAGACGCATTTTTCTAGGACCAAAATTAAAAAAGTTACAAAGGATTTTCCAAAATCACAGACATTTTTTCATTTTGAAACTTCAATTTTCGGTAACTTTTTGCCACTTTATTTTTTGCGTGTTTTTGAAATTTTTCCTAACAAATGGACCAAAACCATGCAACTTCATCTTTAGACGCATTTTTCTAGGACCAAAATTAAAAAAGTTACAAAGCATTTTCCAAAATCGCAGACATTTTGTCATTTTGAAACTTCAATTTTCGGTAACTTTTTGCCACTTTATTTTTTGAGGGTTTTTGAAATTTTTCCTAACAAATGGACCAAAACCATGCAACTTCATCTTTAGACGCATTTTTCTAGGTCCAAAATTAAAAAAGTTACAAAGGATTTTCCAAAATCACAGACATTTTTTCATTTTGAAAATTCAATTTTCGGTAACTTTTTGCCACTTTATTTTTTGCGGGTTTTTGAAAATTTAACTAACAACTGGACCAAAACCATGCAACTTCTTCTTTAAAAACAATTTTTTTGTAAACCAAAATTAAAAAAGTTACAAAGGATTTTCCAAAATCACAGACATTTTTTCATTTTGAAACTTCAATTTTCGGTAACTTTTTGCCACTTTATTTTTTGCGGGTTTTTGAAATTTTTCCTAACAACTGGACCAAAACCATGCAACTTCTTCTTTAGACGCATTTTTCTAGGACCAAAATTAAAAAAGTTACAAAGGATTTTCTAAAATCACAGACATTTTGTCATTTTGAAACTTCAATTTTCGGTAACTTTTTGCCACTTTATTTTTTGCGTGTTTTTGAAATTTTTCCTAACAACTGGACCAAAACCATGCAACTTCTTCTTTGGACGCATTTTTCTAGGACCAAAATTAAAAAAGTTACAAAGGATTTTCCAAAATCGCAGACATTTTGTCATTTTGAAACTTCAATTTTCGGTAACTTTTTGCCACTTTATTTTTTGCGGGTTTTTGAAATTTTTACTAACAACTGGACCAAAACCATGCAACTTCTTCTTTGGACGCATTTTTCTAGGACCAAAATTAAAAAAGTTACAAAGGATTTTCCAAAATCGCAGACATTTTGTCATTTTGAAACTTCAATTTTCGGTAACTTTTTGCCACTTTATTTTTTGCGTGTTTTTGAAATTTTTCCTAACAACTGGACCATAACCATGCAACTTCTTCTTTGGACACATTTTTCTAGGACCAAAATTAAAAAAGATCCAAAGGATTTTCCAAAATCACAGACATTTTTTCATTTTGAAACTTCAATTTTCGGTAACTTTTTGCCACTTTATTTTTTGCGGGTTTTTAAAATTTTTACTAACAACTGGACCAAAACCATGCAACTTCTCCTTTAGACGCATTTTTCTAGGACCAAAATTAAAAAAGTTACAAAGGATTTTCCAAAATCACAGACATTTTTTCATTTTGAAACTTCAATTTTCGGTAACTTTTTGCCACTTTATTTTTTGGGTGTTTTTGAAATTTTTCCTAACAACTGGACCAAAACCATGCAACTTCTTCTTTGGACGCATTTTTCTAGGACCAAAATTAAAAAAGTTACAAAGCATTTTCCAAAATCGCAGACATTTTGTCATTTTGAAACTTCAATTTTCGGTAACTTTTTGCCACTTTATTTTTTGGGTGTTTTTGAAATTTTTCCTAACAACTGGACCAAAACCATGCAACTTCTTCTTTGGACGCATTTTTCTAGGACCAAAATTAAAAAAGTTACAAAGGATTTTCCAAAATCACAGACATTTTTTCATTTTGAAACTTCAATTTTCGGTAACTTTTTGCCACTTTATTTTTTGAGGGTTTTTGAAATTTTTCCTAACAACTGGACCAAAACCATGCAACTTCTTCTTTGGACGCATTTTTCTAGGACCAAAATTAAAAAAGTTACAAAGGATTTTCCAAAATCGCAGACATTTTGTCATTTTGAAACTTCAATTTTCGGTAACTTTTTGCCACTTTATTTTTTGAGGGTTTTTGAAATTTTTACTAACAACTGGACCAAAACCATGCAACTTCTTCTTTAGACGCATTTTTCTAGGACCAAAATTAAAAAAGTTACAATGGATTTTCCAAAATCACAGACATTTTGTCATTTTGAAACTTCAATTTTCGGTAACTTTTTGCCACTTTATTTTTTGAGGGTTTTTGAAATTTTTCCTAACAACTGGACCAAAACCATGCAACTTCTTCTTTAGACACATTTTTCTAGGACCAAAATTAAAAAAGTTACAAAGGATTTTCCAAAATCACAGACATTTTTTCATTTTGAAACTTCAATTTTCGGTAACTTTTTGCCACTTTATTTTTTGAGGGTTTTTGAAATTTTTACTAACAACTGGACCAAAACCATGCAACTTCTTCTTTAGACGCATTTTTCTAGGACCAAAATTAAAAAAGTTACAAAGGATTTTCCAAAATCACAGACATTTTTTCATTTTGAAACTTCAATTTTCGGTAACTTTTTGCCACTTTATTTTTTGAGGGTTTTTGAAATTTTTCCTAACAACTGGACCAAAACCATGCAACTTCTTCTTTAGACGCATTTTTCTAGGACCAAAATTAAAAAAGTTACAAAGGATTTTCCAAAATCGCAGACATTTTGTCATTTTGAAAATTCAATTTTCGGTAACTTTTTGCCACTTTATTTTTTGCGGGTTTTTGAAATTTTTCCTAACAACTGGACCAAAACCATGCAACTTCTTCTTTAGACGCATTTTTCTAGGACCAAAATTAAAAAAGTTACAAAGGATTTTCCAAAATCACAGACATTTTGTCATTTTGAAACTTCAATTTTCGGTAACTTTTTGCCACTTTATTTTTTGAGGGTTTTTGAAATTTTTACTAACAACTGGACCAAAACCATGCAACTTCTTCTTTAGACGCATTTTTCTAGGACCAAAATTAAAAAAGTTACAAAGGATTTTCCAAAATCACAGACATTTTTTCATTTTGAATCTTCAAGTTTCGGTAACTTTTTGCCACTTTATTTTTTGAGGGTTTTTGAAATTTTTACTAACAACTGGACCAAAACCATGCAACTTCTTCTTTAGACGCATTTTTCTAGGACCAAAATTAAAAAAGTTACAAAGGATTTTCCAAAATCACAGACATTTTGTCATTTTGAAACTTCAATTTTCGGTAACTTTTTGCCACTTTATTTTTTGAGGGTTTTTGAAATTTTTCCTAACAACTGGACCAAAACCATGCAACTTCTTCTTTGGACGCATTTTTCTAGGACCAAAATTAAAAAAGTTACAAAGGATTTTCCAAAATCGCAGACATTTTGTCATTTTGAAAATTCAATTTTCGGTAACTTTTTGCCACTTTATTTTTTGCGTGTTTTTGAAATTTTTCCTAACAACTGGACCAAAACCATGCAACTTCTTCTTTAGACGCATTTTTCTAGGACCAAAATTAAAAAAGTTACAAAGGATTTTCCAAAATCGCAGACATTTTGTCATTTTGAAAATTCAAGTTTCGGTAACTTTTTGCCACTTTATTTTTTGCGTGTTTTTGAAATTTTTCCTAACAACTGGACCAAAACCATGCAACTTCTTCTTTGGACGCATTTTTCTAGGACCAAAATTAAAAAAGTTACAAAGGATTTTCCAAAATCACAGACATTTTTTCATTTTGAAACTTCAATTTTCGGTAACTTTTTGCCACTTTATTTTTTGGGTGTTTTTGAAATTTTTCCTAACAACTGGACCAAAACCATGCAACTTCTTCTTTAGACGCATTTTTCTAGGACCAAAATTAAAAAAGTTACAAAGGATTTTCCAAAATCGCAGACATTTTGTCATTTTGAAACTTCAATTTTCGGTAACTTTTTGCCACTTTATTTTTTGCGGGTTTTTGAAATTTTTACTAACAACTGGACCAAAACCATGCAACTTCATCTTTAGACGCATTTTTCTAGGACCAAAATTAAAAAACTTACAAAGGATTTTCAAAAATCGCAGACATTTTGTCATTTTGAAACTTTAATTTTCGGTAACTTTTGGCCACTTTATTTTTTGGGTGTTTTTGAAATTTTTTCTAACAACTGGACCAAAACCATGCAACTTCTTCTTTGGACGCATTTTTCTAGGACCAAAATTAAAAAAGTTACAAAGGATTTTCCAAAATCGCAGACATTTTGTCATTTTGAAACTTTAATTTTCGGTAACTTTTTGCCACTTTATTTTTTGCGTGTTTTTGAAATTTTCCTAACAAATGGACCAAAACCATGCAACTTCTTCTTTAGACGCATTTTTCTAGGACCAAAATTAAAAAAGTTACAATGGATTTTCCAAAATCACAGACATTTTTTCATTTTGAAACTTCAATTTTCGGTAACTTTTTGCCACTTTATTTTTTAAGGGTTTTTGAAATTTTTCCTAACAAATGGACCAAAACCATGCAACTTCTTCTTTAGACGCATTTTTCTAGGACCAAAATTAAAAAAGTTACAAAGGATTTTCCAAAATCACAGACATTTTGTCATTTTGAAACTTCAATTTTCGGTAACTTTTTGCCACTTTATTTTTTGCGGGTTTTTGAAATTTTTACTAACAACTGGACCAAAACCATGCAACTTCTTCTTTAGACGCATTTTTCTAGGACCAATATTAAAAAAGTTACAAAGGATTTTCCAAAATCACAGACATTTTTTCATTTTAAATCTTCAAGTTTCGGTAACTTTTTGCCACTTTATTTTTTAAGGGTTTTTGAAATTTTTCTTAACAAATGGACCAAAACCATGCAACTTCTTCTTTGGACGCATTTTTCTAGGACCAAAATTAAAAAAGTTACAAAGGATTTTCCAAAATCACAGACATTTTGTCATTTTGAAACTTCAATTTTCGGTAACTTTTTGCCACTTTATTTTTTGCGGGTTTTTGAAATTTTTCCTAACAACTGGACCAAAACCATGCAACTTCTTCTTTAGACGCATTTTTCTAGGACCAAAATTAAAAAAGTTACAAAGGATTTTCCAAAATCACAGACATTTTGTCATTTTGAAACTTCTTTTTCCGGTAACTTTTTGCCACTTTATTTTTTGAGGGTTTTTGAAATTTTTCCTAACAACTGGACCAAAACCATGCAACTTCTTCTTTGGACGCATTTTACTAGGACCAAAATTAAAAAAGTTACAAAGGATTTTCCAAAATCACAGACATTTTGTCATTTTGAAACTTCAATTTTCGGTAACTTTTTGCCACTTTATTTTTTGAGGGTTTTTGAAATTTTTCCTAACAACTGGACCAAAACCATGCAACTTCTTCTTTAGACGCATTTTTCTAGGACCAAAATTAAAAAAGTTACAAAGGATTTTCCAAAATCACAGACATTTTGTCATTTTGAAACTTCAATTTTCGGTAACTTTTTGCCACTTTATTTTTTGCGGGTTTTTGAAATTTTTCCTAACAACTGGACCAAAACCATGCAACTTCTTCTTTAGACGCATTTTTCTAGGACCAAAATTAAAAAAGTTACAATGGATTTTCCAAAATCACAGACATTTTTTCATTTTGAATCTTCAAGTTTCGGTAACTTTTTGCCACTTTATTTTTTGCGTTTTTTTGAAATTTTTACTATTAACTGGACTAAAACCATGCAACTTCTTCTTTAGACGCATTTTTCTAGGACCAAAATTAAAAAAGTTACAAAGGATTTTCCAAAATCACAGACATTTTGTCATTTTGAATCTTCAAGTTTCGGTAACTTTTTGCCACTTTATTTTTTGAGGGTTTTTGAAATTTTTACTAACAACTGGACCAAAACCATGCAACTTCTTCTTTAGACGCATTTTTCTAGGACCAAAATTAAAAAAGTTACAAAGGATTTTCCAAAATCACAGACATTTTTTCATTTTGAAACTTCAAGTTTCGGTAACTTTTTGCCACTTTATTTTTTGCGTGTTTTTGAAATTTTTCCTAACAACTGGACCAAAACCATGCAACTTCTTCTTTAGACGCATTTTTCTAGGACCAAAATTAAAAAAGTTACAAAGGATTTTCCAAAATCACAGACATTTTTTCATTTTGAAACTTCAATTTTCGGTAACTTTTTGCCACTTTATTTTTTGCGGGTTTTTGAAAATTTAACTAACAACTGGACCAAAACCATGCAACTTCTTCTTTAGACACATTTTTCTAGGACCAAAATTAAAAAAGTTACAAAGGATTTTCCAAAATCACAGACATTTTTTCATTTTGAAACTTCAATTTTCGGTAACTTTTTGCCACTTTATTTTTTGAGGGTTTTTGAAATTTTTCCTAACAACTGGACCAAAACCATGCAACTTCTTCTTTAGACGCATTTTTCTAGGACCAAAATTAAAAAAGTTACAAAGGATTTTCCAAAATCACAGACATTTTGTCATTTTGAAACTTCAATTTTCGGTAACTTTTTGCCACTTTATTTTTTGCGGGTTTTTGAAATTTTTTCTAACAACTGGACCAAAACCATGCAACTTCTTCTTTAGACGCATTTTTCTAGGACCAAAATTAAAAAAGTTACAAAGGATTTTCCAAAATCACAGACATTTTTTCATTTTGAAACTTCAATTTTCGGTAACTTTTTGCCACTTTATTTTTTAAGGGTTTTTGAAATTTTTCCTAACAACTGGACCAAAACCATGCAACTTCTTCTTTAGACGCATTTTTCTAGGACCAAAATTAAAAAAGTTACAAAGGATTTTCCAAAATCACAGACATTTTTTCATTTTGAAACTTCAATTTTCGGTAACTTTTTGCCACTTTATTTTTTGAGGGTTTTTGAAATTTTTCCTAACAACTGGACCAAAACCATGCAACTTCTTCTTTAGACGCATTTTTCTAGGACCAAAATTAAAAAAGTTACAAAGGATTTTCCAAAATCACAGACATTTTTTCATTTTGAAACTTCAAGTTTCGGTAACTTTTTGCCACTTTATTTTTTGAGGGTTTTTGAAATTTTTCCTAACAACTGGACCAAAACCATGCAACTTCTTCTTTAGACGCATTTTTCTAGGACCAAAATTAAAAAAGTTACAAAGGATTTTCCAAAATCGCAGACATTTTGTCATTTTGAAACTTCAAATTTCGGTAACTTTTTGCCACTTTATTTTTGAGGGTTTTTGAAATTTTTCCTAACAACTGGACCAAAACCATGCAACTTCTTCTTTAGACGCATTTTTCTAGGACCAAAATTAAAAAAGTTACAAAGGATTTTCCAAAATCACAGACATTTTGTCATTTTGAAACTTCAATTTTCGGTAACTTTTTGCCACTTTATTTTTTGAGGGTTTTTGAAATTTTTCCTAACAACTGGACCAAAACCATGCAACTTCTTCTTTGGACGCATTTTTCTAGGACCAAAATTAAAAAAGTTACAAAGGATTTTCCAAAATCGCAGACATTTTGTCATTTTGAAACTTCAATTTTCGGTACCTTTTTGCCACTTTATTTTTTGAGGGTTTTTGAAATTTTTCCTAACAACTGGACCAAAACTATGCAACGTCTTCTTTAGACGCATTTTTCTAGGACCAAAATTAAAAAAGTTACAAAGGATTTTCCAAAATCACAGACATTTTTTCATTTTGAAACTTCAATTTTCGGTAACTTTTTGCCACTTTATTTTTTAAGGGTTTTTTGAAATTTTTCCTAACAACTGGACCAAAACCATGCAACTTCTTCTTTAGACGCATTTTTCTAGGACCAAAATTAAAAAAGTTACAAAGGATTTTCCAAAATCACAGACATTTTTTCATTTTGAATCTTCAATTTTCGGTAACTTTTTGCCACTTTATTTTTTGAGGGTTTTTGAAATTTTTCCTAACAACTGGACCAAAACCATGCAACTTCTTCTTTAGACGCATTTTTCTAGGACCAAAATTAAAAAAGTTACAAAGGATTTTCCAAAATCACAGACATTTTTTCATTTTGAAACTTCAATTTTCGGTAACTTTTTGCCACTTTATTTTTTGAGGGTTTTTGAAATTTTTCCTAACAACTGGACCAAAACCATGCAACTTCTTCTTTAGACGCATTTTTCTAGGACCAAAATTAAAAAAGTTACAAAGGATTTTCCAAAATCACAGACATTTTTTCATTTTGAAACTTCAACTTTCGGTAACTTTTTGCCATTTTATTTTTTGAGGTTTTTGACATTTTTCCTAATAACTGGAACAAAACCATGCAACTTCTTCTTTAGACGCATTTTTCTAGGACCAAAATTAAAAAAGTTACAAAGGATTTTCCAAAATCGCAGACATTTTGTCATTTTGAAAATTCAATTTTCGGTAACTTTTTGCCACTTTATTTTTTGAGGGTTTTTGAAATTTTTCCTAACAACTGGACCAAAACCATGCAACTTCTTCTTTAGACGCATTTTTCTAGGACCAAAATTAAAAAAGTTACAAAGGATTTTCCAAAATCGCAGACATTTTGTCATTTTGAAAATTCAATTTTCGGTAACTTTTTGCCACTTTATTTTTTGAGGGTTTTTGAAATTTTTCCTAACAACTGGACCAAAACCATGCAACTTCTTCTTTAGACGCATTTTTCTAGGACCAAAATTAAAAAAGTTACAAAGGATTTTCCAAAATCACAGACATTTTGTCATTTTGAATCTTCAAGTTTCGGTAACTTTTTGCCACTTTATTTTTTGAGGGTTTTTGAAATTTTTACTAACAACTGGACCAAAACCATGCAACTTCTTCTTTAGACGCATTTTTCTAGGACCAAAATTAAAAAAGTTACAAAGGATTTTCCAAAATCACAGACATTTTTTCATTTTGAAATTTCAATTTTCGGTAACTTTTTGCCACTTTATTTTTTGAGGGTTTTTGAAATTTTTCCTAACAACTGGACCAAAACCATGCAACTTCTTCTTTAGACGCATTTTTCTAGGACCAAAATTAAAAAACTTACAAAGGATTTTCAAAAATCGCAGACATTTTGTCATTTTGAAACTTTAATTTTCGGTAACTTTTTGCCACTTTATTTTTTGCGTGTTTTTGAAATTTTTCCTAACAACTGGACCAAAACTATGCAACTTCTTCTTTAGACGCATTTTTCTAGGACCAAAATTAAAAAAGTTACAAAGGATTTTCCAAAATCACAGACATTTTTTCATTTTGAAACTTCAATTTTCGGTAACTTTTTGCCACTTTATTTTTTGAGGGTTTTTGAAATTTTTCCTAACAACTGGACCAAAACCATGCAACTTCTTCTTTAGACGCATTTTTCTAGGACCAAAATTAAAAAAGTTACAAAGGATTTTCCAAAATCACAGACATTTTTTCATTTTGAAACTTCAAATTTCGGTAACTTTTTGCCACTTTATTTTTTGAGGGTTTTTGAAATTTTTCCTAACAACTGGACCAAAACCATGCAACTTCTTCTTTAGACGCATTTTTCTAGGACCAAAATTAAAAAAGTTACAAAGGATTTTCCAAAATCACAGACATTTTTTCATTTTGAAACTTCAATTTTCGGTAACTTTTTGCCACTTTATTTTTTGAGGGTTTTTGAAATTTTTACTAACAACTGGACCAAAACCATGCAACTTCTTCTTTAGACGCATTTTTCTAGGACCAAAATTAAAAAAGTTACAAAGGATTTTCCAAAATCACAGACATTTTTTCATTTTGAAATTTCAATTTTCGGTAACTTTTTGCCACTTTATTTTTTGAGGGTTTTTGAAATTTTTCCTAACAACTGGACCAAAACCATGCAACTTCTTCTTTAGACGCATTTTTCTAGGACCAAAATTAAAAAAGTTACAAAGGATTTTCCAAAATCACAGACATTTTTTCATTTTGAAATTTCAATTTTCGGTAACTTTTTGCCACTTTATTTTTTGAGGGTTTTTGAAATTTTTACTAACAACTGGACCAAAACCATGCAACTTCTTCTTTAGACGCATTTTTCTAGGACCAAAATTAAAAAAGTTACAAAGGATTTTCCAAAATCACAGACATTTTTTCATTTTGAATCTTCAATTTTCGGTAACTTTTTGCCACTTTATTTTTTGAGGGTTTTTGAAATTTTTCCTAACAACTGGACCAAAACCATGCAACTTCTTCTTTAGACGCATTTTTCTAGGACCAAAATTAAAAAAGTTACAAAGGATTTTCCAAAATCACAGACATTTTTTCATTTTGAATCTTCAATTTTCGGTAACTTTTTGCCACTTTATTTTTTGAGGGTTTTTGAAATTTTTCCTAACAACTGGACCAAAACCATGCAACTTCTTCTTTAGACGCATTTTTCTTGGCCCAAAATTAAAAAAGTTACAAAGGATTTTCCAAAATCGCAGACATTTTGTCATTTTGAAAATTCAATTTTCGGTAACTTTTTGCCACTTTATTTTTTGCGGGTTTTTGAAATTTTTACTAACAACTGGACCAAAACCATGCAACTTCTTCTTTAGAAGCATTTTTCTAGGACCAAAATTAAAAAAGTTACAAAAGATTTTCCAAAATCACAGACATTTTTTCATTTTGAATCTTCAATTTTCGGTAACTTTTTGCCACTTTATTTTTTGAGGGTTTTTGAAATTTTTCCTAACAACTGGACCAAAACTATGCAACTTCTTCTTTAGAAGCATTTTTCTAGGACCAAAATTAAAAAAGTTACAAAGGATTTCCCAAAATCACAGACATTTTTTCATTTTGAATCTTCAATTTTCGGTAACTTTTTGCCACTTTATTTTTTGAGGGTTTTTGAAATTTTTCCTAACAACTGGACCAAAACCATGCAACTTCTTCTTTAGACGCATTTTTCTAGGACCAAAATTAAAAAAGTTACAAAGGATTTTCCAAAATCACAGACATTTTTTCATTTTGAAATTTCAATTTTCGGTAACTTTTTGCCACTTTATTTTTTGAGGGTTTTTGAAATTTTTACTAACAACTGGACCAAAACCATGCAACTTCTTCTTTAGACGCATTTTTCTAGGACCAAAATTAAAAAAGTTACAAAGGATTTTCCAAAATCACAGACATTTTTTCATTTTGAATCTTCAAGTTTCGGTAACTTTTTGCCACTTTATTTTTTGAGGGTTTTTGAAATTTTTCCTAACAACTGGACCAAAACCATGCAACTTCTTCTTTAGACACATTTTTCTAGGACCAAAATTAAAAAAGTTACAATGGATTTTCCAAAATCACAGACATTTTTTCATTTTGAAACTTCAAGTTTCGGTAACTTTTTGCCACTTTATTTTTTGAGGGTTTTTGAAATTTTTCCTAACAACTGGACCAAAACCATGCAACTTCTTCTTTAGACGCATTTTTCTAGGACCAAAATTAAAAAAGTTACAAAGGATTTTCCAAAATCGCAGACATTTTGTCATTTTGAAAATTCAATTTTCGGTAACTTTTTGCCACTTTATTTTTTGCGGGTTTTTGAAATTTTTCCTAACAACTGGACCAAAACCATGCAACTTCTTCTTTAGACGCATTTTTCTAGGACCAAAATTAAAAAAGTTACAAAGGATTTTCCAAAATCACAGACATTTTTTCATTTTGAAACTTCAATTTTCGGTAACTTTTTGCCACTTTATTTTTTGAGGGTTTTTGAAATTTTTCCTAACAACTGGACCAAAACCATGCAACTTCTTCTTTAGACGCATTTTTCTAGGACCAAAATTAAAAAAGTTACAAAGGATTTTCCAAAATCACAGACATTTTTTCATTTTGAAACTTCAATTTTCGGTAACTTTTTGCCACTTTATTTTTTGAGGGTTTTTGAAATTTTTCCTAACAACTGGACCAAAACCATGCAACTTCTTCTTTAGACGCATTTTTCTAGGACCAAAATTAAAAAAGTTACAAAGGATTTTCCAAAATCACAGACATTTTTTCATTTTGAAACTTCAATTTTCGGTAACTTTTTGCCACTTTATTTTTTGCGGGTTTTTGAAATTTTTCCTAACAACTGGACCAAAACCATGCAACTTCTTCTTTAGACGCATTTTTCTAGGACCAAAATTAAAAAAGTTACAAAGGATTTTCCAAAATCACAGACATTTTTTCATTTTGAAACTTCAAGTTTCGGTAACTTTTTGCCACTTTATTTTTTGCGTGTTTTTGAAATTTTTCCTAACAACTGGACCAAAACCATGCAACTTCTTCTTTGGACGCATTTTTCTAGGACCAAAATTAAAAAAGTTACAAAGGATTTTCCAAAATCACAGACATTTTGTCATTTTGAAACTTCAATTTTCGGTAACTTTTTGCCACTTTATTTTTTGCGTGTTTTTGAAATTTTTCCTAACAACTGGACCAAAACCATGCAACTTCTTCTTTAGACGCATTTTTCTAGGACCAAAATTAAAAAAGTTACAAAGGATTTTCCAAAATCGCAGACATTTTGTCATTTTGAAAATTCAATTTTCGGTAACTTTTTGCCACTTTATTTTTTGAGGGTTTTTGAAATTTTTCCTAACAACTGGACCAAAACCATGCAACTTCTTCTTTAGACGCATTTTTCTAGGACCAAAATTAAAAAAGTTACAAAGGATTTTCCAAAATCGCAGACATTTTGTCATTTTGAAAATTCAATTTTCGGTAACTTTTTGCCACTTTATTTTTTGAGGGTTTTTGAAATTTTTCCTAACAACTGGACCAAAACCATGCAACTTCTTCTTTAGACGCATTTTTCTAGGACCAAAATTAAAAAAGTTACAAAGGATTTTCCAAAATCACAGACATTTTTTCATTTTGAAACTTCAATTTTCGGTAACTTTTTGCCACTTTATTTTTTGAGGGTTTTTGAAATTTTTCCTAACAACTGGACCAAAACCATGCAACTTCTTCTTTAGACGCATTTTTCTAGGACCAAAATTAAAAAAGTTACAAAGGATTTTCCAAAATCACAGACATTTTTTCATTTTGAAACTTCAATTTTCGGTAACTTTTTGCCACTTTATTTTTTGAGGGTTTTTGAAATTTTTCCTAACAACTGGACCAAAACCATGCAACTTCTTCTTTAGACGCATTTTTCTAGGACCAAAATTAAAAAAGTTACAAAGGATTTTCCAAAATCACAGACATTTTTTCATTTTGAAACTTCAATTTTCGGTAACTTTTTGCCACTTTATTTTTTGAGGGTTTTTGAAATTTTTCCTAACAACTGGACCAAAACCATGCAACTTCTTCTTTAGACGCATTTTTCTAGGACCAAAATTAAAAAAGTTACAAAGGATTTTCCAAAATCACAGACATTTTTTCATTTTGAAACTTCAATTTTCGGTAACTTTTTGCCACTTTATTTTTTGCGTGTTTTTGAAATTTTTCCTAACAACTGGACCAAAACCATGCAACTTCTTCTTTAGACGCATTTTTCTAGGACCAAAATTAAAAAAGTTACAAAGGATTTTCCAAAATCGCAGACATTTTGTCATTTTGAAACTTCAATTTTCGGTAACTTTTTGCCACTTTATTTTTTGGGTGTTTTTGAAATTTTTCCTAACAGCTGGACCAAAACCATGCAACTTCTTCTTTAGACGCATTTTTCTAGGACCAAAATTAAAAAAGTTACAAAGGATTTTCCAAAATCGCAGACATTTTGTCATTTTGAAACTTCAATTTTCGGTAACTTTTTGCCACTTTATTTTTTGCGGGTTTTTGAAATTTTTCCTAACAACTGGACCAAAACCATGCAACTTCTTCTTTAGACGCATTTTTCTAGGACCAAAATTAAAAAAGTTACAAAGGATTTTCCAAAATCACAGACATTTTTTCATTTTGAAACTTCAATTTTCGGTAACTTTTTGCCACTTTATTTTTTGAGGGTTTTTGAAATTTTTCCTAACAACTGGACCAAAACCATGCAACTTCTTCTTTAGACGCATTTTTCTAGGACCAAAATTAAAAAAGTTACAAAGGATTTTCCAAAATCACAGACATTTTTTCATTTTGAAACTTCAATTTTCGGTAACTTTTTGCCACTTTATTTTTTGAGGGTTTTTGAAATTTTTCCTAACAACTGGACCAAAACCATGCAACTTCTTCTTTAGACGCATTTTTCTAGGACCAAAATTAAAAAAGTTACAAAGGATTTTCCAAAATCACAGACATTTTTTCATTTTGAAACTTCAATTTTCGGTAACTTTTTGCCACTTTATTTTTTGAGGGTTTTTGAAATTTTTCCTAACAACTGGACCAAAACCATGCAACTTCTTCTTTAGACGCATTTTTCTAGGACCAAAATTAAAAAAGTTACAAAGGATTTTCCAAAATCGCAGACATTTTGTCATTTTGAAACTTCAAATTTCGGTAACTTTTTGCCACTTTATTTTTGAGGGTTTTTGAAATTTTTCCTAACAACTGGACCAAAACCATGCAACTTCTTCTTTAGACGCATTTTTCTAGGACCAAAATTAAAAAAGTTACAAAGGTTTTTCCAAAATCACAGACATTTTTTCATTTTGAAACTTTAATTTTCGGTAACTTTTTGCCACTTTATTTTTTGAGGGTTTTTTGAAATTTTTCCTAAAAACTGGACCAAAACCACGCAACTTCTTCTTTAGACGCATTTTTCTAAGACCAAAATTAAAAAAGTTACAAAGGATTTTCCAAAATCACAGACATTTTTTCATTTTGAAACTTTAATTTTCGGTAACTTTTTGCCACTTTATTTTTTGAGGGTTTTTGAAATTTTTCCTAACAACTGGACCAAAACCATGCAACTTCTTCTTTAGACGCATTTTTCTAGGACCAAAATTAAAAAAGTTACAAAGGATTTTCCAAAATCGCAGACATTTTGTCATTTTGAAACTTCAAATTTCGGTAACTTTTTGCCACTTTATTTTTGAGGGTTTTTGAAATTTTTCCTAACAACTGGACCAAAACCATGCAACTTCTTCTTTAGACGCATTTTTCTAGGACCAAAATTAAAAAAGTTACAAAGGATTTTCCAAAATCACAGACATTTTTTCATTTTGAAACTTCAATTTTCGGTAACTTTTTGCCACTTTATTTTTTGCGGGTTTTTGAAATTTTTACTAACAACTGGACCAAAACCATGCAACTTCTTCTTTAGACGCATTTTTCTAGGACCAAAATTAAAAAAGTTACAAAGGATTTTCCAAAATCACAGACATTTTTTCATTTTGAAATTTCAATTTTCGGTAACTTTTTGCCACTTTATTTTTTGAGGGTTTTTGAAATTTTTCCTAACAACTGGACCAAAACCATGCAACTTCTTCTTTAGACGCATTTTTCTAGGACCAAAATTAAAAAAGTTACAAAGGATTTTCCAAAATCACAGACATTTTTTCATTTTGAAACTTCAATTTTCGGTAACTTTTTGCCACTTTATTTTTTGAGGGTTTTTGAAATTTTTCCTAACAACTGGACCAAAACCATGCAACTTCTTCTTTAGACGCATTTTTCTAGGACCAAAATTAAAAAAGTTACAAAGGATTTTCCAAAATCACAGACATTTTTTCATTTTGAATCTTCAAGTTTCGGTAACTTTTTGCCACTTTATTTTTTGAGGGTTTTTGAAATTTTTACTAACAACTGGACCAAAACCATGCAACTTCTTCTTTAGACGCATTTTTCTAGGACCAAAATTAAAAAAGTTACAAAGGATTTTCCAAAATCGCAGACATTTTGTCATTTTGAAACTTCAATTTTCGGTACCTTTTTGCCACTTTATTTTTTGCGGGTTTTTGAAATTTTTACTAATAACTGGACCAAAACCATGCAACTTCTTCTTTAGACGCATTTTTCTAGGAACAAAATTAAAAAAGTTACAAAGGATTTTCCAAAATCACAGACATTTTTTCATTTTGAAATTTCAATTTTCGGTAACTTTTTGCCACTTTATTTTTTGAGGGTTTTTGAAATTTTTCCTAACAACTGGACCAAAACCATGCAACTTCTTCTTTGGACGCATTTTTCTAGGACCAAAATTAAAAAAGTTACAAAGGATTTTCCAAAATCACATACATTTTTTCATTTTGAAATTTCAATTTTCGGTAACTTTTTGCCACTTTATTTTTTGAGGGTTTTTGAAATTTTTCCTAACAACTGGACCAAAACCATGCAACTTCTTCTTTAGACGCATTTTTCTTGGCCCAAAATTAAAAAAGTTACAAAGGATTTTCCAAAATCGCAGACATTTTGTCATTTTGAAACTTCAATTTTCGGTAACTTTTTGCCACTTTATTTTTTGCGGGTTTTTGAAATTTTTACTAACAACTGGACCAAAACCATGCAACTTCTTCTTTAGACGCATTTTTCTAGGACCAAAATTAAAAAAGTTACAAAGGATTTTCCAAAATCACAGACATTTTTTCATTTTGAAACTTCAATTTTCGGTAACTTTTTGCCACTTTATTTTTTTAAGGGTTTTTGAAATTTTTCCTAACAACTGGAATAAAACCATGCAACTTTTTCTTTAGACGCATTTTCCTAAGACCAAAATTAAAAAAGTTACAAAGGTTTTTCCAAAATCACAGACATTTTGTCATTTTGAAACTTCAATTTTCGGTAACTTTTTGCCACTTTATTTTTTGCGGGTTTTTGAAATTTTTCCTAACAACTGGACCAAAACCATGCAACTTCTTCTTTAGACGCATTTTTCTAGGACCAAAATTAAAAAAGTTACAAAGGATTTTCCAAAATCACAGACATTTTTTCATTTTGAAACTTCAATTTTCGGTAACTTTTTGCCACTTTATTTTTTGAGGGTTTTTGAAATTTTTCCTAACAACTGGACCAAAACCATGCAACTTCTTCTTTAGACGCATTTTTCTAGGACCAAAATTAAAAAAGTTACAAAGGATTTTCCAAAATCACAGACATTTTTTCATTTTGAAACTTCAATTTTCGGTAACTTTTTGCCACTTTATTTTTTGAGGGTTTTTGAAATTTTTCCTAACAACTGGACCAAAACCATGCAACTTCTTCTTTAGACGCATTTTTCTAGGACCAAAATTAAAAAAGTTACAAAGGATTTTCCAAAATCACAGACATTTTTTCATTTTGAAACTTCAATTTTCGGTAACTTTTTGCCACTTTATTTTTTGAGGGTTTTTGAAATTTTTCCTAACAACTGGACCAAAACCATGCAACTTCTTCTTTAGACGCATTTTTCTAAGACCAAAATTAAAAAAGTTACAAAGGATTTTCCAAAATCACAGACATTTTTTCATTTTGAAACTTCAATTTTCGGTAACTTTTTGCCACTTTATTTTTTGAGGGTTTTTGAAATTTTTCCTAACAACTGGACCAAAACCATGCAACTTCTTCTTTAGACGCATTTTTCTAGGACCAAAATTAAAAAAGTTACAAAGGATTTTCCAAAATCACAGACATTTTTTCATTTTGAAACTTCAATTTTCGGTAACTTTTTGCCACTTTATTTTTTGAGGGTTTTTGAAATTTTTCCTAACAACTGGACCAAAACCATGCAACTTCTTCTTTAGACGCATTTTTCTAGGACCAAAATTAAAAAAGTTACAAAGGATTTTCCAAAATCACAGACATTTTTTCATTTTGAAACTTCAATTTTCGGTAACTTTTTGCCACTTTATTTTTTGAGGGTTTTTGAAATTTTTCCTAACAACTGGACCAAAACCATGCAACTTCTTCTTTGGACACATTTTTCTAGGACCAAAATTAAAAAAGTTACAAAGGATTTTCCAAAATCGCAGACATTTTGTCATTTTGAAACTTCAATTTTCGGTAACTTTTTGCCACTTTATTTTTTGCGGGTTTTTGAAATTTTTACTAACAACTGGACCAAAACCATGCAACTTCTTCTTTAGACGCATTTTTCTAGGACCAAAATTAAAAAAGTTACAAAGGATTTTCCAAAATCGCAGACATTTTGTCATTTTGAAAATTCAATTTTCGGTAACTTTTTGCCACTTTATTTTTTGAGGGTTTTTGAAATTTTTCCTAACAACTGGACCAAAACCATGCAACTTCTTCTTTAGACGCATTTTTCTAGGACCAAAATTAAAAAAGTTACAAAGGATTTTCCAAAATCACAGACATTTTTTCATTTTGAAACTTCAATTTTCGGTAACTTTTTGCCACTTTATTTTTTGAGGGTTTTTGAAATTTTTCCTAACAACTGGACCAAAACCATGCAACTTCTTCTTTAGACGCATTTTTCTAGGACCAAAATTAAAAAAGTTACAAAGGATTTTCCAAAATCACAGACATTTTTTCATTTTGAAACTTCAATTTTCGGTAACTTTTTGCCACTTTATTTTTTGAGGGTTTTTGAAATTTTTCCTAACAACTGGACCAAAACCATGCAACTTCTTCTTTAGACGCATTTTTCTAAGACCAAAATTAAAAAAGTTACAAAGGATTTTCCAAAATCACAGACATTTTTTCATTTTGAAACTTCAATTTTCGGTAACTTTTTGCCACTTTATTTTTTGAGGGTTTTTGAAATTTTTCCTAACAACTGGACCAAAACCATGCAACTTCTTCTTTAGACGCATTTTTCTAGGACCAAAATTAAAAAAGTTACAAAGGATTTTCCAAAATCACAGACATTTTTTCATTTTGAAACTTCAATTTTCGGTAACTTTTTGCCACTTTATTTTTTGAGGGTTTTTGAAATTTTTCCTAACAACTGGACCAAAACCATGCAACTTCTTCTTTAGACGCATTTTTCTAGGACCAAAATTAAAAAAGTTACAAAGGATTTTCCAAAATCGCAGACATTTTGTCATTTTGAAACTTCAATTTTCGGTAACTTTTTGCCACTTTATTTTTTGCGGGTTTTTGAAATTTTTCCTAACAACTGGACCAAAACCATGCAACTTCTTCTTTAGACGCATTTTTCTAGGACCAAAATTAAAAAAGTTACAAAGGATTTTCCAAAATCACAGACATTTTTTCATTTTGAAACTTCAATTTTCGGTAACTTTTTGCCACTTTATTTTTTAAGGGTTTTTGAAATTTTTCCTAACAACTGGACCAAAACCATGCAACTTCTTCTTTAGACGCATTTTTCTAGGACCAAAATTAAAAAAGTTACAAAGGATTTTCCAAAATCACAGACATTTTTTCATTTTGAAACTTCAATTTTCGGTAACTTTTTGCCACTTTATTTTTTGAGGGTTTTTGAAATTTTTCCTAACAACTGGACCAAAACCATGCAACTTCTTCTTTAGAAGCATTTTTCTAGGACCAAAATTAAAAAAGTTACAAAGGATTTTCCAAAGTCACAGACATTTTTTCATTTTGAAAATTCAATTTTCGGTAACTTTTTGCCACTTTATTTTTTGAGGGTTTTTGAAATTTTTCCTAACAACTGGACCAAAACCATGCAACTTCTTCTTTAGACGCATTTTTCTAGGACCAAAATTAAAAAAGTTACAAAGGATTTTCCAAAATCACAGACATTTTGTCATTTTGAAACTTCAATTTTCGGTAACTTTTTGCCACTTTATTTTTTGCGGGTTTTTGAAATTTTTCCTAACAACTGGACCAAAACCATGCAACTTCTTCTTTAGACGCATTTTTCTAGGACCAAAATTAAAAAAGTTACAAAGGATTTTCCAAAATCACAGACATTTTTTCATTTTGAAACTTCAATTTTCGGTAACTTTTTGCCACTTTATTTTTTGAGGGTTTTTGAAATTTTTCCTAACAACTGGACCAAAACCATGCAACTTCTTCTTTAGACGCATTTTTCTAGGACCAAAATTAAAAAAGTTACAAAGGATTTTCCAAAATCACAGACATTTTTTCATTTTGAAACTTCAATTTTCGGTAACTTTTTGCCACTTTATTTTTTGAGGGTTTTTGAAATTTTTCCTAACAACTGGACCAAAACCATGCAACTTCTTCTTTAGACGCATTTTTCTAGGACCAAAATTAAAAAAGTTACAAAGGATTTTCCAAAATCACAGACATTTTTTCATTTTGAAACTTCAATTTTCGGTAACTTTTTGCCACTTTATTTTTTGAGGGTTTTTGAAATTTTTACTAACAACTGGACCAAAACCATGCAACTTCTTCTTTAGACGCATTTTTCTAGGACCAAAATTAAAAAAGTTACAAAGGATTTTCCAAAATCACAGACATTTTTTCATTTTGAAATTTCAATTTTCGGTAACTTTTTGCCACTTTATTTTTTGAGGGTTTTTGAAATTTTTCCTAACAACTGGACCAAAACCATGCAACTTCTTCTTTAGACGCATTTTTCTAGGACCAAAATTAAAAAAGTTACAAAGGATTTTCCAAAATCACAGACATTTTGTCATTTTGAAACTTCAATTTTCGGTAACTTTTTGCCACTTTATTTTTTGCGGGTTTTTGAAATTTTTACTAACAACTGGACCAAAACCATGCAACTTCTTCTTTAGACGCATTTTTCTAGGACCAAAATTAAAAAAGTTACAAAGGATTTTCCAAAATCACAGACATTTTTTCATTTTGAAACTTCAATTTTCGGTAACTTTTTGCCACTTTATTTTTTGAGGGTTTTTGAAATTTTTCCTAACAACTGGACCAAAACCATGCAACTTCTTCTTTAGACGCATTTTTCTAGGACCAAAATTAAAAAAGTTACAAAGGATTTTCCAAAATCACAGACATTTTTTCATTTTGAATCTTCAATTTTCGGTAACTTTTTGCCACTTTATTTTTTGAGGGTTTTTGAAATTTTTCCTAACAACTGGACCAAAACCATGCAACTTCTTCTTTGGACGCATTTTTCTAGGACCAAAATTAAAAAAGTTACAAAGGATTTTCCAAAATCACAGACATTTTTTCATTTTGAGACTTCAATTTTCGGTAACTTTTTGCCACTTTATTTTTTGAGGGTTTTTGAAATTTTTCCTAACAACTGGACCAAAACCATGCAACTTCTTCTTTAGACGCATTTTTCTAGGACCAAAATTAAAAAAGTTACAAAGGATTTTCCAAAATCGCAGACATTTTGTCATTTTGAAAATTCAATTTTCGGTAACTTTTTGCCACTTTATTTTTTGAGGGTTTTTGAAATTTTTCCTAACAACTGGACCAAAACCATGCAACTTCTTCTTTAAACGCATTTTTCTAGGACCAAAATTAAAAAAGATCCAAAGGATTTTCCAAAATCACAGACATTTTTTTATTTTGAATCTTCAAGTTTCGGTAACTTTTTGCCACTTTATTTTTTGAGGGTTTTTGAAATTTTTACTAACAACTGGACCAAAACCATGCAACTTCTTTTTTAGACACATTTTTCTAGGACCAAAATTAAAAAAGTTACAAAGGATTTTCCAAAATCACAGACATTTTTTCATTTTGAATCTTCAATTTTCGGTAACTTTTTGCCACTTTATTTTTTGAGGGTTTTTGAAATTTTTCCTAACAACTGGACCAAAACCATGCAACTTCTTTTTTAGACACATTTTTCTAGGACCAAAATTAAAAAAGTTACAAAGGATTTTCCAAAATCGCAGACATTTTGTCATTTTGAAACTTCAAATTTCGGTAACTTTTTGCCACTTTATTTTTTAAGGGTTTTTGAAATTTTTCCTAACAACTGGACCAAAACCATGCAACTTCTTCTTTAGACGCATTTTTCTAGGACCAAAATTAAAAAAGTTACAAAGGATTTTCCAAAATCACAGACATTTTTTCATTTTGAAAATTCAATTTTCGGTAACTTTTTGCCACTTTATTTTTTGAGGGTTTTTGAAATTTTTCCTAACAACTGGACCAAAACCATGCAACTTCTTCTTTAGACGCATTTTTCTAGGACCAAAATTAAAAAAGTTACAAAGGATTTTCCAAAATCACAGACATTTTTTCATTTTGAAACTTCAATTTTCGGTAACTTTTTGCCACTTTATTTTTTGAGGGTTTTTGAAATTTTTCCTAACAACTGGACCAAAACCATGCAACTTCTTCTTTAGACGCATTTTTCTAGGACCAAAATTAAAAAAGTTACAAAGGATTTTCCAAAATCACAGACATTTTTTCATTTTGAATCTTCAATTTTCGGTAACTTTTTGCCACTTTATTTTTTAAGTGTTTTTGAAATTTTTCCTAACAACTGGACCAAAACCATGCAACTTCTTCTTTGGACGCATTTTTCTAGGACCAAAATTAAAAAAGTTACAAAGGATTTTCCAAAATCACAGACATTTTTTCATTTTGAATCTTCAATTTTCGGTAACTTTTTGCCACTTTATTTTTTAAGGGTTTTTAAAATTTTTCCTAACAACTGGACCAAAACCATGCAACTTCTTCTTTAGACACATTTTTCTAGGACCAAAATTAAAAAAGTTACAAAGGATTTTCCAAAATCACAGACATTTTGTCATTTTGAAACTTCAATTTTCGGTAACTTTTTGCCACTTTATTTTTTGCGGGTTTTTGAAATTTTTCCTAACAACTGGACCAAAACCATGCAACTTCTTCTTTAGACGCATTTTTCTAGGACCAAAATTAAAAAAGTTACAAAGGATTTTCCAAAATCACAGACATTTTGTCATTTTGAAACTTCAATTTTCGGTAACTTTTTGCCACTTTATTTTTTGCGGGTTTTTGAAATTTTTCCTAACAACTGGACCAAAACCATGCAACTTCTTCTTTAGACGCATTTTTCTAGGACCAAAATTAAAAAAGTTACAAAGGATTTTCCAAAATCACAGACATTTTTTCATTTTGAAACTTCAATTTTCGGTAACTTTTTGCCACTTTATTTTTTGAGGGTTTTTGAAATTTTTCCTAACAACTGGACCAAAACCATGCAACTTCTTCTTTAGACGCATTTTTCTAGGACCAAAATTAAAAAAGTTACAAAGGATTTTCCAAAATCACAGACATTTTGTCATTTTGAAAATTCAATTTTCGGTAACTTTTTGCCACTTTATTTTTTGCGGGTTTTTGAAATTTTTACTAACAACTGGACCAAAACCATGCAACTTCTTCTTTAGACGCATTTTTCTAGGACCAAAATTAAAAAAGTTACAAAGGTTTTTCCAAAATCACAGACATTTTTTCATTTTGAATCTTCAATTTTCGGTAACTTTTTGTCACTTTATTTTTTGGGTGTTTTTGAAATTTTTCCTAACAACTGGACCAAAACCATGCAACTTCTTCTATGGACGCATTTTTCTAGGACCAAAATTAAAAAAGTTACAATGGATTTTCCAAAATCGCAGACATTTTGTCATTTTGAAACTTCAATTTTCGGTAACTTTTTGCCACTTTATTTTTTGCGGGTTTTTGAAATTTTTACTAACAACTGGACCAAAACCATGCAACTTCTTCTTTAGACACATTTTCCTAGAACCAAAATTAAAAAAGATCCAAAGGATTTTCCAAAATCACAGACATTTTTTCATTTTGAATCTTCAATTTTCGGTAACTTTTTGCCACTTTATTTTTTAAGTGTTTTTGAAATTTTTCCTAACAACTGGACCAAAACCATGCAACTTCTTCTTTGGACGCATTTTTCTAGGACCAAAATTAAAAAAGTTACAAAGGATTTTCCAAAATCACAGACATTTTTTCATTTTGAATCTTCAATTTTAAGTAACTTTTTGCCACTTTATTTTTTGCGGGTTTTTGAAATTTTTACTAACAACTGGACCAAAACCATGCAACTTCTTCTTTGGACGCATTTTTCTAGGACCAAAATTAAAAAAGTTACGAAGCATTTTCCAAAATCGCAGACATTTTGTCATTTTGAAACTTCAATTTTCGGTAACTTTTTGCCACTTTATTTTTTGCGGGTTTTTGAAATTTTTACTAACAACTGGACCAAAACCATGCAACTTCTTCTTTAGACGCATTTTTCTAGGACCAAAATTAAAAAAGTTACAATGGATTTTCCAAAATCACAGACATTTTTTCATTTTGAAACTTCGATTTTCGGTAACTTTTTGCCACTTTATTTTTTGCGGGTTTTTGAAATTTTTCCTAACAACTGGACCAAAACCATGCAACTTCTTCTTTAGACGCATTTTTCTAGGACCAAAATTAAAAAAGTTACAAAGGATTTTCCAAAATCACAGACATTTTGTCATTTTGAAACTTCAATTTTCGGTAACTTTTTGCCACTTTTTTTTTTGCGGGTTTTTGAAATTTTTACTTACAACTGGACCAAAACCATGCAACTTCTTCTTTAGACGCATTTTTCTAGGACCAAAATTAAAAAAGTTACAAAGGATTTTCCAAAATCACAGACATTTTGTCATTTTGAAACTTCAATTTTCGGTAACTTTTTGCCACTTTATTTTTTGCGGGTTTTTGAAATTTTTCCTAACAACTGGACCAAAACCATGCAACTTCTTCTTTAGACGCATTTTTCTAGGACCAAAATTAAAAAAGTTACAAAGGATTTTCCAAAATCACAGACATTTTTTCATTTTGAATCTTCAATTTTCGGTAACTTTTTGCCACTTTATTTTTTGAGGGTTTTTGAAATTTTTCCTAACAACTGGACCAAAACCATGCAACTTCTTCTTTAGACGCATTTTTCTAGGACCAAAATTAAAAAAGTTACAAAGGATTTTCCAAAATCACAGACATTTTGTCATTTTAAAACTTCAATTTTCGGTAACTTTTTGCCACTTTATTTTTTCGGGGTTTTTAAAATTTTTTCTAACAACTGGACCAAAACCATGCAACTTCTTCTTTAGACACATTTTTCTAGGACCAAAAGTAAAAAAGTTACAAAGGATTTTCCAAAATCACAGACATTTTGTCATTTTGAAACTTCAATTTTCGGTAACTTTTTGCCACTTTATTTTTTGCGGGTTTTTGAAATTTTTCCTAACAACTGGACCAAAACCATGCAACTTCTTCTTTAGACGCATTTTTCTAGGACCAAAATTAAAAAAGTTACAAAGGATTTTCCAAAATCGCAGACATTTTGTCATTTTGAAACTTCAATTTTCGGTAACTTTTTGCCACTTTATTTTTGGAGGGTTTTTGAAATTTTTCCTAACAACTGGACCAAAACCATGCAACTTCTTCTTTAGACGCATTTTTCTAGGACCAAAATTAAAAAAGTTACAAAGGATTTTCCAAAATCACAGACATTTTATCATTTTGAATCTTCAATTTTCGGTAACTTTTTGTCACTTTATTTTTTGGGTGTTTTTGAAATTTTTCCTAACAACTGGACCAAAACCATGCAACTTCTTCTATGGACGCATTTTTCTAGGACCAAAATTAAAAAAGTTACAAAGCATTTTCCAAAATCGCAGACATTTTGTCATTTTGAAACTTCAATTTTCGGTAACTTTTTGCCACTTTATTTTTTGCGTGTTTTTGAAATTTTTCCTAACAACTGGACCAAAACCATGCAACTTCTTCTTTGGACGCATTTTTCTAGGACCAAAATTAAAAAAGTTACAATGGATTTTCCAAAATCGCAGACATTTTGTCATTTTGAAACTTCAATTTTCGGTAACTTTTTGCCACTTTATTTTTTGCGGGTTTTTGAAATTTTTACTAACAACTGGACCAAAACCATGCAACTTCTTCTTTAGACGCATTTTTCTAGGACCAAAATTAAAAAAGTTACAAAGGATTTTCCAAAATCACAGACATTTTTTCATTTTGAATCTTCAATTTTCGGTAACTTTTTGCCACTTTATTTTTTGCGGGTTTTTGAAATTTTTACTAACAACTGGACCAAAACCATGCAACTTCTTCATTAGACACATTTTTCTAGGACCAAAATTAAAAAAGATCCAAAGGATTTTCCAAAATCACAGACATTTTTTCATTTTGAAATTTCAATTTTCGGTAACTTTTTGCCACTTTATTTTTTGCGTGTTTTTGAAATTTTTCCTAACAACTGGACCAAAACCATGCAACTTCTTCTTTAGACGCATTTTTCTAGGACCAAAATTAAAAAAGTTACAATGGATTTTCCAAAATCACAGACATTTTTTCATTTTGAAACTTCGATTTTCGGTAACTTTTTGCCACTTTATTTTTTAAGGGTTTTTAAAATTTTTCCTAACAACTGGACCAAAACCATGCAACTTCTTCTTTAGACACATTTTTCTAGGACCAAAATTAAAAAAGTTACAAAGGATTTTCCAAAATCATAGACATTTTTTCATTTTGAAAATTCAATTTTCGGTAACTTTTTGCCACTTTATTTTTTGAGGGTTTTTGAAATTTTTCCTAACAACTGGACCAAAACCATGCAACTTCTTCTTTGGACGCATTTTTCTAGGACCAAAATTAAAAAAGTTACAAAGGATTTTCCAAAATCACAGACATTTTTTCATTTTGAAACTTCCATTTTCGGTAACTTTTTGCCACTTTATTTTTTGCGGGTTTTTGAAATTTTTACTAA
The DNA here is from genome assembly GCA_032873175.1 of Leptopilina drosophilae. NCBI lineage: Eukaryota > Metazoa > Arthropoda > Insecta > Hymenoptera > Figitidae > Leptopilina > Leptopilina drosophilae. Next base: position 65,131,084 of record CM065478.1, read on the forward strand.
CAACTGGACCAAAACCATGCAACTTCTTCTTTAGACGCATTTTTCTAGGACCAAAATTAAAAAAGTTACAAAGGATTTTCCAAAATCACAGACATTTTTTCATTTTGAATCTTCAATTTTCGGTAACTTTTTGCCACTTTATTTTTTAAGGGTTTTTGAAATTTTTCCTAACAACTGGACCAAAACCATGCAACTTCTTCTTTGGACGCATTTTTCTAGGACCAAAATTAAAAAAGTTACAAAGGATTTTCCAAAATCACAGACATTTTTTCATTTTGAATCTTCAATTTTAAGTAACTTTTTGCCACTTTATTTTTTAAGGGTTTTTAAAATTTTTCCTAACAACTGGACCAAAACCATGCAACTTCTTCTTTAGACACATTTTTCTAGGACCAAAATTAAAAAAGTTACAAAGGATTTTCCAAAATCACAGACATTTTGTCATTTTGAAAATTCAATTTTCGGTAACTTTTTGCCACTTTATTTTTTGCGGGTTTTTGAAATTTTTACTAACAACTGGACCAAAACCATGCAACTTCTTCTTTAGACGCATTTTTCTAGGACCAAAATTAAAAAAGGTACAAAGGATTTTCCAAAATCACAGACATTTTGTCATTTTGAATCTTCAATTTTCGGTAACTTTTTGTCACTTTATTTTTTGGGTGTTTTTGAAATTTTTCCTAACAACTGGACCAAAACCATGCAACTTCTTCTATGGACGCATTTTTCTAGGACCAAAATTAAAAAAGTTACAAAGGATTTTCCAAAATCACAGACATTTTTTCATTTTGAAATTTCAATTTTCGGTAACTTTTTGCCACTTTATTTTTTGAGGGTTTTTGAAATTTTTCCTAACAACTGGACCAAAACCATGCAACTTCTTCTTTAGACGCATTTTTCTAGGACCAAAATTAAAAAAGTTACAATGGATTTTCCAAAATCGCAGACATTTTGTCATTTTGAAACTTCAATTTTCGGTAACTTTTTGCCACTTTATTTTTTGCGGGTTTTTGAAATTTTTACTAACAACTGGACCAAAACCATGCAACTTATTCTTTAGACGCATTTTTCTATGACCAAAATTAAAAAAGTTACAAAGGATTTTCCAAAATCACAGACATTTTTTCATTTTGAATCTTCAATTTTCGGTAACTTTTTGCCACTTTATTTTTTAAGGGTTTTTGAAATTTTTCCTAACAACTGGACCAAAACCATGCAACTTCTTCTTTAGACGCATTTTTCTAGGACCAAAATTAAAAAAGTTACAAAGGATTTTCCAAAATCACAGACATTTTTTCATTTTGAATCTTCAATTTTCGGTAACTTTTTGCCACTTTATTTTTTGCGGGTTTTTGAAATTTTTCCTAACAACTGGACCAAAACCATGCAACTTCTTCTTTAGACGCATTTTTCTAGGACCAAAATTAAAAAAGTTACAAAGCATTTTCCAAAATCGCAGACATTTTGTCATTTTGAAACTTCAATTTTCGGTAACTTTTTGCCACTTTATTTTTTGCGGGTTTTTGAAATTTTTACTAACAACTGGACCAAAACCATGCAACTTCTTCTTTAGACGCATTTTTCTAGGACCAAAATTAAAAAAGTTACAAAGGATTTTCCAAAATCACAGACATTTTTTCATTTTGAAACTTCAATTTTCGGTAACTTTTTGCCACTTTATTTTTTGAGGGTTTTTGAAATTTTTCCTAACAACTGGACCAAAACCATGCAACTTCTTCTTTAGACGCATTTTTCTAGGACCAAAATTAAAAAAGTTACAAAGGATTTTCCAAAATCACAGACATTTTTTCATTTTGAAACTTCAATTTTCGGTAACTTTTTGCCACTTTATTTTTTGCGGGTTTTTGAAATTTTTACTAACAACTGGACCAAAACCATGCAACTTCTTCTTTAGACGCATTTTTCTAGGACCAAAATTAAAAAAGTTACAAAGGATTTTCCAAAATCACAGACATTTTGTCATTTTGAAACTTCAATTTTCGGTAACTTTTTGCCACTTTATTTTTTGCGGGTTTTTGAAATTTTTCCTAACAACTGGACCAAAACCATGCAACTTCTTCTTTAGACGCATTTTTCTAGGACCAAAATTAAAAAAGTTACAAAGGATTTTCCAAAATCACAGACATTTTGTCATTTTGAAACTTCAATTTTCGGTAACTTTTTGCCACTTTATTTTTTGCGGGTTTTTGAAATTTTTCCTAACAACTGGACCAAAACCATGCAACTTCTTCTTTAGACGCATTTTTCTAGGACCAAAATTAAAAAAGTTACAAAGGATTTTCCAAAATCACAGACATTTTGTCATTTTGAAACTTCAATTTTCGGTAACTTTTTGCCACTTTATTTTTTGCGGGTTTTTGAAATTTTTCCTAACAACTGGACCAAAACCATGCAACTTCTTCTTTAGACGCATTTTTCTAGGACCAAAATTAAAAAAAGTTACAAAGGATTTTCCAAAATCACAGACATTTTGTCATTTTGAAACTTCAATTTTCGGTAACTTTTTGCCACTTTATTTTTTGCGGGTTTTTGAAATTTTTCCTAACAACTGGACCAAAACCATGCAACTTCTTCTTTAGACGCATTTTTCTAGGACCAAAATTAAAAAAGTTACAAAGGATTTTCCAAAATCACAGACATTTTGTCATTTTGAAACTTCAATTTTCGGTAACTTTTTGCCACTTTATTTTTTGCGGGTTTTTGAAATTTTTACTTACAACTGGACCAAAACCATGCAACTTCTTCTTTAGACACATTTTCCTAGAACCAAAATTAAAAAAGATCCAAAGGATTTTCCAAAATCACAGACATTTTGTCATTTTGAAACTTCAATTTTCGGTAACTTTTTGCCACTTTATTTTTTGAGGGTTTTTGAAATTTTTCCTAACAACTGGACCAAAACCATGCAACTTCTTCTTTAGACACATTTTTCTAGGACCATAATTAAAAAAGTTACAAAGGATTTTCAAAAATCGCAGACATTTTGTCATTTTGAAACTTTAATTTTCGGTAACTTTTTGCCACTTTATTTTTTGCGTGTTTTTGAAATTTTTCCTAACAACTGGACCAAAACCATGCAACTTCTTCTTTGGACGCATTTTTCTAGGACCAAAATTAAAAAAGTTACAAAGGATTTTCCAAAATCGCAGACATTTTGTCATTTTGAAACTTCAATTTTCGGTAACTTTTTGCCACTTTATTTTTGGAGGGTTTTTGAAATTTTTCCTAACAACTGGACCAAAACCATGCAACTTCTTCTTTAGACGCATTTTTCTAGGACCAAAATTAAAAAAGTTACAAAGGATTTTCCAAAATCACAGACATTTTTTCATTTTGAATCTTCAATTTTCGGTAACTTTTTGCCACTTTATTTTTTGAGGGTTTTTGAAATTTTTCCTAACAACTGGACCAAAACCATGCAACTTCTTCTTTGGACGCATTTTTCTAGGACCAAAATTAAAAAAGTTACAAAGGATTTTCCAAAATCGCAGACATTTTGTCATTTTGAAACTTCAAATTTCGGTAACTTTTTGCCACTTTATTTTTGAGGGTTTTTGAAATTTTTCCTAACAACTGGACCAAAACCATGCAACTTCTTCTTTGGACGCATTTTTCTAGGACCAAAATTAAAAAAGTTACAAAGGATTTTCCAAAATCGCAGACATTTTGTCATTTTGAAACTTCAATTTTCGGTAACTTTTTGCCACTTTATTTTTTGCGGGTTTTTGAAATTTTTACTAACAACTGGACCAAAACCATGCAACTTCTTCTTTAGACGCATTTTTCTAGGACCAAAATTAAAAAAGTTACAAAGGATTTTCCAAAATCACAGACATTTTGTCATTTTGAAACTTCAATTTTCGGTAACTTTTTGCCACTTTATTTTTTGCGGGTTTTTGAAATTTTTCCTAACAACTGGACCAAAACCATGCAACTTCTTCTTTGGACGCATTTTTCTAGGACCAAAATTAAAAAAGTTACAAAGGATTTTCCAAAATCGCAGACATTTTGTCATTTTGAAACTTCAATTTTCGGTAACTTTTTGCCACTTTATTTTTTGCGGGTTTTTGAAATTTTTCCTAACAACTGGACCAAAACCATGCAACTTCTTCTTTAGACGCATTTTTCTAGGACCAAAATTAAAAAAGTTACAAAGGATTTTCCAAAATCACAGACATTTTTTCATTTTGAATCTTCAATTTTCGGTAACTTTTTGCCACTTTATTTTTTTAAGGGTTTTTAAAATTTTTCCTAACAAATGGACCAAAACCATGCAACTTCTTCTTTGGACGCATTTTTCTAGGACCAAAATTAAAAAAGTTACAAAGGATTTTCCAAAATCGCAGACATTTTGTCATTTTGAAACTTCAATTTTCGGTAACTTTTTGCCACTTTATTTTTTAAGGGTTTTTGAAATATTTCCTAACAAATGGACCAAAACCATGCAACTTCTTCTTTGGACGCATTTTTCTAGGACCAAAATTAAAAAAGTTACAAAGGATTTTCAAAAATCACAGACATTTTGTCATTTTGAAACTTTAATTTTCGGTAACTTTTTGCCACTTTATTTTTTGAGTGTTTTTGAAATTTTTCCTAACAACTGGACCAAAACCATGCAACTTCTTCTTTGGACGCATTTTTCTAGGACCAAAATTAAAAAAGTTACAAAGGATTTTCCAAAATCACAGACATTTTTTCATTTTGAATCTTCAATTTTCGGTAACTTTTTGCCACTTTATTTTTTGCGGGTTTTTGAAATTTTTCCTAACAACTGGACCAAAACCATGCAACTTCTTCTTTAGACGCATTTTTCTAGGACCAAAATTAAAAAAGTTACAAAGGATTTTCCAAAATCGCAGACATTTTGTCATTTTGAAAATTCAATTTTCGGTAACTTTTTGCCACTTTATTTTTTGAGGGTTTTTGAAATTTTTCCTAACAACTGGACCAAAACCATGCAACTTCTTCTTTAGACGCATTTTTCTAGGACCAAAATTAAAAAAGTTACAAAGGATTTTCCAAAATCACAGACATTTTTTCATTTTGAATCTTCAATTTTCGGTAACTTTTTGCCACTTTATTTTTTAAGTGTTTTTGAAATTTTTCCTAACAACTGGACCAAAACCATGCAACTTCTTCTTTGGACGCATTTTTCTAGGACCAAAATTAAAAAAGTTACAAAGGATTTTCCAAAATCACAGACATTTTTTCATTTTGAATCTTCAATTTTCGGTAACTTTTTGCCACTTTATTTTTTAAGGGTTTTTAAAATTTTTCCTAACAACTGGACCAAAACCATGCAACTTCTTCTTTAGACACATTTTTCTAGGACCAAAATTAAAAAAGTTACAAAGGATTTTCCAAAATCACAGACATTTTTTCATTTTGAATCTTCAATTTTCGGTAACTTTTTGCCACTTTATTTTTTAAGTGTTTTTGAAATTTTTCCTAACAACTGGACCAAAACCATGCAACTTCTTCTTTGGACGCATTTTTCTAGGACCAAAATTAAAAAAGTTACAAAGGATTTTCCAAAATCACAGACATTTTGTCATTTTGAAAATTCAATTTTCGGTAACTTTTTGCCACTTTATTTTTTGCGGGTTTTTGAAATTTTTACTAACAACTGGACCAAAACCATGCAACTTCTTCTTTAGACACATTTTCCTAGAACCAAAATTAAAAAAGATCCAAAGGATTTTCCAAAATCACAGACATTTTTTCATTTTGAAACTTCAATTTTCGGTAACTTTTTGCCACTTTATTTCTTGCGTGTTTTTGAAATTTTTCCTAACAACTGGACCAAAACCATGCAAATTCTTTTTTAGACACATTTTTCTAGGACCAAAATTAAAAAAGTTACAAAGGATTTTCCAAAATCACAGACATTTTTTCATTTTGAATCTTCAATTTTAAGTAACTTTTTGCCACTTTATTTTTTAAGGGTTTTTAAAATTTTTCCTAACAACTGGACCAAAACCATGCAACTTCTTCTTTGGACGCATTTTTCTAGGACCAAAATTAAAAAAGTTACAAAGGATTTTCCAAAATCGCAGACATTTTGTCATTTTGAAACTTCAATTTTCGGTAACTTTTTGCCACTTTATTTTTTGCGGGTTTTTGAAGTTTTTACTAACAACTGGACCAAAACCATGCAACTTCTTCTTTAGACGCATTTTTCTAGGACCAAAATTAAAAAAGTTACAAAGGATTTTCCAAAATCACAGACATTTTTTCATTTTGAATCTTCAATTTTCGGTAACTTTTTGCCACTTTATTTTTTAAGGGTTTTTAAAATTTTTCCTAACAAATGGACCAAAACCATGCAACTTCTTTTTTGGACGCATTTTTCTAGGACCAAAATTAAAAAAGTTACAAAGGATTTTCCAAAATCACAGACATTTTGTCATTTTGAAAATTCAATTTTCGGTAACTTTTTGCCACTTTATTTTTTGCGGGTTTTTGAAATTTTTACTAACAACTGGACCAAAACCATGCAACTTCTTCATTAGACACATTTTTCTAGGACCAAAATTAAAAAAGATCCAAAGGATTTTCCAAAATCACAGACATTTTTTCATTTTGAAACTTCAATTTTCGGTAACTTTTTGCCACTTTATTTTTTGCGTGTTTTTGAAATTTTTCCTAACAACTGGACCAAAACCATGCAACTTCTTCTTTAGACACATTTTTCTAGGACCAAAATTAAAAAAGTTACAAAGGATTTTCCAAAATCACAGACATTTTTTCATTTTGAAACTTCAATTTTCGGTAACTTTTTGCCACTTTATTTTTTGAGGGTTTTTGAAATTTTTCCTAACAACTGGACCAAAACCATGCAACTTCTTCTTTAGACGCATTTTTCTAGGACCAAAATTAAAAAAGTTACAAAGGATTTTCCAAAATCACAGACATTTTTTCATTTTGAAACTTCAAGTTTCGGTAACTTTTTGCCACTTTATTTTTTGAGGGTTTTTGAAATTTTTCCTAACAACTGGACCAAAACCATGCAACTTCTTCTTTGGACGCATTTTTCTAGGACCAAAATTAAAAAAGTTACAAAGGATTTTCCAAAATCGCAGACATTTTGTCATTTTGAAACTTCAATTTTCGGTAACTTTTTGCCACTTTATTTTTTGCGGGTTTTTGAAGTTTTTACTAACAACTGGACCAAAACCATGCAACTTCTTCTTTAGACGCATTTTTCTAGGACCAAAATTAAAAAAGTTACAAAGGATTTTCCAAAATCACAGACATTTTTTCATTTTGAATCTTCAATTTTCGGTAACTTTTTGCCACTTTATTTTTTTAAGGGTTTTTAAAATTTTTCCTAACAAATGGACCAAAACCATGCAACTTCTTCTTTGGACGCATTTTTCTAGGACCAAAATTAAAAAAGTTACAAAGGATTTTCCAAAATCGCAGACATTTTGTCATTTTGAAACTTTAATTTTCGGTAACTTTTTGCCACTTTATTTTTTGCGGGTTTTTGAAATTTTTCCTAACAACTGGACCAAAACCATGCAACTTCTTCTTTGGACACATTTTTCTAGGACCAAAATTAAAAAAGTTACAAAGGATTTTCAAAAATCACAGACATTTTGTCATTTTGAAACTTTAATTTTCGGTAACTTTTTGCCACTTTATTTTTTGAGTGTTTTTGAAATTTTTCCTAACAACTGGACCAAAACCATGCAACTTCTTCTTTGGACGCATTTTTCTAGGACCAAAATTAAAAAAGTTACAAAGGATTTTCCAAAATCACAGACATTTTTTCATTTTGAATCTTCAATTTTCGGTAACTTTTTGCCACTTTATTTTTTAAGGGTTTTTAAATTTTTTCCTAACAAATGGACCAAAACCATGCAACTTCTTCTTTGGACACATTTTTCTAGGACCAAAATTAAAAAAGTTACAAAGGATTTTCCAAAATCACAGACATTTTGTCATTTTGAAACTTTAATTTTCGGTAACTTTTTGCCACTTTATTTTTTGCGTGTTTTTGAAATTTTTCCTAACAACTGGACCAAAACCATGCAACTTCTTCTTTGGACGCATTTTTCTAGGACCAAAATTAAAAAAGTTACAAAGGATTTTCCAAAATCACAGACATTTTTTCATTTTGAATCTTCTTTTTCCGGTACCTTTTTGCAACTTTATTTTTTGAGGGTTTTTGAAATTTTTCCTAACAACTGGACCAAAACCATGCAACTTCTTCTTTGGACACATTTTTCTAGGACCAAAATTAAAAAAGTTACAAAGGATTTTCCAAAATCGCAGACATTTTGTCATTTTGAAACTTCAATTTTCGGTAACTTTTTGCCACTTTATTTTTTGCGGGTTTTTAAAATTTTTACTAACAACTGGACCAAAACCATGCAACTTCTTCTTTAGACGCATTTTTCTAGGACCAAAATTAAAAAAGTTACAAAGGATTTTCCAAAATCACAGACATTTTTTCATTTTGAATCTTCTTTTTCCGGTACCTTTTTGCCACTTTATTTTTTGAGGGTTTTTGAAATTTTTCCTAACAACTGGACCAAAACCATGCAACTTCTTCTTTGGACACATTTTTCTAGGACCAAAATTAAAAAAGTTACAAAGGATTTTCAAAAATCACAGACATTTTGTCATTTTGAAACTTTAATTTTCGGTAACTTTTTGCCACTTTATTTTTTGCGTGTTTTTGAAATTTTTCCTAACAACTGGACCAAAACCATGCAACTTCTTCTTTGGACGCATTTTTCTAGGACCAAAATTAAAAAAGTTACAAAGGATTTTCCAAAATCACAGACATTTTTTCATTTTGAATCTTCTTTTTCCGGTAACTTTTTGCCACTTTATTTTTTGAGGGTTTTTGAAATTTTTCCTAACAACTGGACCAAAACCATGCATTTTCTTCTTTAGACGCATTTTTCTAGGACCAAAATTAAAAAACTTACAAAGGATTTTCGAAAATCACAGACATTTTTTCATTTTGAGACTTCAATTTTCGGTAACTTTTTGCCACTTTATTTTTTGCGTGTTTTTGAAATTTTTCCTAACAACTGGACCAAAACCATGCAACTTCTTCTTTGGACGCATTTTTCTAGGACCAAAATTAAAAAAGTTACAATGGATTTTCCAAAATCACAGACATTTTTTCATTTTGAATCTTCAAGTTTCGGTAACTTTTTGCCACTTTATTTTTTGAGGGTTTTTGAAATTTTTCCTAACAAATGGACCAAAACCATGCAACTTCTTTTTTAGACGCATTTTTCTAGGACCAAAATTAAAAAAGTTACAAAGGATTTTCCAAAATCACAGACATTTTTTCATTTTGAAACTTCAAGTTTCAGTAACTTTTTGACACTTTATTTTTTGCAGGTTTTTGAAATTTTTACTAACAACTGGACCAAAACCATGCAACTTCTTTTTTAGACGCATTTTTCTAGGACCAAAATTAAAAAAGTTACAAAGGATTTTCCAAAATCACAGACATTTTTTCATTTTGAAACTTCAAGTTTCGGTAACTTTTTGCCACTTTATTTTTTGCGTGTTTTTGAAATTTTTCCTAACAACTGGACCAAAACCATGCAACTTCTTCTTTAGACGCATTTTTCTAGGACCAAAATTAAAAAAGTTACAAAGGATTTTCCAAAATCACAGACATTTTTTCATTTTGAATCTTCAATTTTCGGTAACTTTTTGCCACTTTATTTTTTTAAGGGTTTTTAAAATTTTTCCTAACAAATGGACCAAAACCATGCAACTTCTTCTTTGGACGCATTTTTCTAGGACCAAAATTAAAAAAGTTACAAAGGATTTTCCAAAATCGCAGACATTTTGTCATTTTGAAACTTTAATTTTCGGTAACTTTTTGCCACTTTATTTTTTGCGGGTTTTTGAAATTTTTCCTAACAACTGGACCAAAACCATGCAACTTCTTCTTTGGACGCATTTTTCTAGGACCAAAATTAAAAAAGTTACAAAGGATTTTCCAAAATCGCAGACATTTTTTCATTTTGAAACTTCCATTTTCGGTAACTTTTTGCCACTTTATTTTTTGAGGGTTTTTGAAATTTTTCCTAACAACTGGACCAAAACCATGCAACTTCTTCTTTGGACACATTTTTCTAGGACCAAAATTAAAAAAGTTACAAAGGATTTTCAAAAATCACAGACATTTTGTCATTATGAAACTTTAATTTTCGGTAACTTTTTGCCACTTTATTTTTTGCGTGTTTTTGAAATTTTTCCTAACAACTGGACCAAAACCATGCAACTTCTTCTTTGGACGCATTTTTCTAGGACCAAAATTAAAAAAGTTACAAAGGATTTTCCAAAATCGCAGACATTTTTTCATTTTGAAACTTCCATTTTCGGTAACTTTTTGCCACTTTATTTTTTGAGGGTTTTTGAAATTTTTCCTAACAACTGGACCAAAACCATGCAACTTCTTCTTTGGACACATTTTTCTAGGACCAAAATTAAAAAAGTTACAAAGGATTTTCAAAAATCACAGACATTTTGTCATTTTGAAACTTTAATTTTCGGTAACTTTTTGCCACTTTATTTTTTGCGTGTTTTTGAAATTTTTCCTAACAACTGGACCAAAACCATGCAACTTCTTCTTTGGACGCATTTTTCTAGGACCAAAATTAAAAAAGTTACAAAGGATTTTCCAAAATCACAGACATTTTTTCATTTTGAATCTTCTTTTTCCGGTACCTTTTTGCCACTTTATTTTTTGAGGGTTTTTGAAATTTTTCCTAACAACTGGACCAAAACCATGCAACTTCTTCTTTGGACACATTTTTCTAGGACCAAAATTAAAAAAGTTACAAAGGATTTTCAAAAATCACAGACATTTTGTCATTTTGAAATTTCAATTTTCGGTAACTTTTTGCCACTTTATTTTTTGCGGGTTTTTGAAGTTTTTACTAACAACTGGACCAAAACCATGCAACTTCTTCTTTAGACGCATTTTTCTAGGACCAAAATTAAAAAAGTTACAAAGGATTTTCCAAAATCACAGACATTTTTTCATTTTGAATCTTCAATTTTCGGTAACTTTTTGCCACTTTATTTTTTAAGGGTTTTTAAATTTTTTCCTAACAACTGGACCAAAACCATGCAACTTCTTCTTTAGACGCATTTTTCTAGGACCAAAATTAAAAAAGTTACAAAGGATTTTCCAAAATCACAGACATTTTTTCATTTTGAATCTTCAATTTTCGGTAACTTTTTGCCACTTTATTTTTTAAGGGTTTTTAAATTTTTTCCTAACAACTGGACCAAAACCATGCAACTTCTTCTTTGGACACATTTTTCTAGGACCAAAATTAAAAAAGTTACAAAGGATTTTCAAAAATCACAGACATTTTGTCATTTTGAAACTTTAATTTTCGGTAACTTTTTGCCACTTTATTTTTTGCGTGTTTTTGAAATTTTTCCTAACAACTGGACCAAAACCATGCAACTTCTTCTTTGGACGCATTTTTCTAGGACCAAAATTAAAAAAGTTACAAAGGATTTTCCAAAATCACAGACATTTTTTCATTTTGAATCTTCTTTTTCCGGTACCTTTTTGCCACTTTATTTTTTTAGGGTTTTTGAAATTTTTCCTAACAACTGGACCAAAACCATGCAACTTCTTCTTTGGACGCATTTTTCTAGGACCAAAATTAAAAAAGTTACAAAGGATTTTCCAAAATCGCAGACATTTTGTCATTTTGAAACTTCAATTTTCGGTAACTTTTTGCCACTTTATTTTTTGCGGGTTTTTGAAGTTTTTACTAACAACTGGACCAAAACCATGCAACTTCTTCTTTAGACGCATTTTTCTAGGACCAAAATTAAAAAAGTTACAAAGGATTTTCCAAAATCACAGACATTTTTTCATTTTGAATCTTCAATTTTCGGTAACTTTTTGCCACTTTATTTTTTAAGGGTTTTTAAATTTTTTCCTAACAAATGGACCAAAACCATGCAACTTCTTCTTTGGACGCATTTTTCTAGGACCAAAATTAAAAAAGTTACAAAGGATTTTCCAAAATCGCAGACATTTTGTCATTTTGAAACTTTAATTTTCGGTAACTTTTTGCCACTTTATTTTTTGCGGGTTTTTGAAATTTTTCCTAACAACTGGACCAAAACCATGCAACTTCTTCTTTGGACGCATTTTTCTAGGACCAAAATTAAAAAAGTTACAAAGGATTTTCCAAAATCGCAGACATTTTGTCATTTTGAAACTTCAATTTTCGGTAACTTTTTGCCACTTTATTTTTTGCGGGTTTTTAAAATTTTTACTAACAACTGGACCAAAACCATGCAACTTCTTCTTTAGACGCATTTTTCTAGGACCAAAATTAAAAAAGTTACAAAGGATTTTCCAAAATCGCAGACATTTTTTCATTTTGAAACTTCCATTTTCGGTAACTTTTTGCCACTTTATTTTTTGCGTGTTTTTGAAATTTTTCCTAACAACTGGACCAAAACCATGCAACTTCTTCTTTGGACGCATTTTTCTAGGACCAAAATTAAAAAAGTTACAAAGGATTTTCCAAAATCACAGACATTTTTTCATTTTGAATCTTCTTTTTCCGGTACCTTTTTGCCACTTTATTTTTTGAGGGTTTTTGAAATTTTTCCTAACAACTGGACCAAAACCATGCAACTTCTTCTTTGGACACATTTTTCTAGGACCAAAATTAAAAAACTTACAAAGGATTTTCAAAAATCGCAGACATTTTGTCATTTTGAAACTTTAATTTTCGGTAACTTTTTGCCACTTTATTTTTTGCGTGTTTTTGAAATTTTTCCTAACAACTGGACCAAAACTATGCAACTTCTTCTTTAGACGCATTTTTCTAGGACCAAAATTAAAAAAGTTACAAAGGATTTTCCAAAATCACAGACATTTTTTCATTTTGAATCTTCTTTTTCCGGTAACTTTTTGCCACTTTATTTTTTGCGTGTTTTTGAAATTTTTCCTAACAACTGGACCAAAACCATGCAACTTCTTCTTTAGACACATTTTTCTAGGACCATAATTAAAAAAGTTACAAAGCATTTTCCAAAATCACAGACATTTTTTCATTTTGAAACTTCCATTTTCGGTAACTTTTTGCCACTTTATTTTTTGAGGGTTTTTGAAATTTTTCCTAACAACTGGACCAAAACCATGCAACTTCTTCTTTAGACGCATTTTTCTAGGACCAAAATTAAAAAAGTTACAAAGGATTTTCCAAAATCGCAGACATTTTGTCATTTTGAAACTTCAATTTTCGGTAACTTTTTGCCACTTTATTTTTTGCGGGTTTTTGAAATTTTTACTAACAACTGGACCAAAACCATGCAACTTCTTCTTTAGACGCATTTTTCTAGGACCAAAATTAAAAAAGTTACAAAGGATTTTCCAAAATCGCAGACATTTTGTCATTTTGAAACTTCAATTTTCGGTAACTTTTTGACACTTTATTTTTTGCGGGTTTTTGAAATTTTTCCTAACAACTGGACCAAAACCATGCAACTTCTTCTTTAGACGCATTTTTCTAGGACCAAAATTAAAAAACTTACAAAGGATTTTCAAAAATCGCAGACATTTTGTCATTTTGAAACTTTAATTTTCGGTAACTTTTTGCCACTTTATTTTTTGCGTGTTTTTGAAATTTTTCCTAACAAATGGACCAAAACCATGCAACTTCATCTTTAGACGCATTTTTCTAGGACCAAAATTAAAAAAGTTACAAAGCATTTTCCAAAATCGCAGACATTTTGTCATTTTGAAACTTCAATTTTCGGTAACTTTTTGCCACTTTATTTTTTGGGTGTTTTTGAAATTTTTCCTAACAACTGGACCAAAACCATGCAACTTCATCTTTAGACGCATTTTTCTAGGACCAAAATTAAAAAACTTACAAAGGATTTTCAAAAATCGCAGACATTTTGTCATTTTGAAACTTTAATTTTCGGTAACTTTTTGCCACTTTATTTTTTGGGTGTTTTTGAAATTTTTTCTAACAACTGGACCAAAACCATGCAACTTCTTCTTTGGACGCATTTTTCTAGGACCAAAATTAAAAAAGTTACAAAGTATTTTCCAAAATCGCAGACATTTTGTCATTTTGAAACTTCAATTTTCGGTAACTTTTTGCCACTTTATTTTTTGAGGGTTTTTGAAATTTTTCCTAACAACTGGACCAAAACCATGCAACTTCTTCTATGGACGCATTTTTCTAGGACCAAAATTAAAAAAGTTACAAAGCATTTTCCAAAATCGCAGACATTTTGTCATTTTGAAACTTCAATTTTCGGTAACTTTTTGCCACTTTATTTTTTGCGGGTTTTTGAAATTTTTCCTAACAACTGGACCAAAACCATGCAACTTCTTCTTTGGACGCATTTTTCTAGGACCAAAATTAAAAAAGTTACAAAGGATTTTCCAAAATCACAGACATTTTTTCATTTTGAATCTTCAATTTTCGGTAACTTTTTGCCACTTTATTTTTTGGGTGTTTTTGAAATTTTTCCTAACAACTGGACCAAAACCATGCAACTTCTTCTTTGGACGCATTTTTCTAGGACCAAAATTAAAAAAGTTACAAAGCATTTTCCAAAATCGCAGACATTTTGTCATTTTGAAACTTCAATTTTCGGTAACTTTTTGCCACTTTATTTTTTGCTGGTTTTTAAAATTTTTACTAACAACTGGACCAAAACCATGCAACTTCTCCTTTAGACGCATTCTTCTAGGACCAAAATTAAAAAAGTTACAAAGGATTTTCCAAAATCGCAGACATTTTGTCATTTTGAAACTTCAATTTTCGGTAACTTTTTGCCACTTTATTTTTTGCAGGTTTTTGAAATTTTTCCTAACAACTGGACCAAAACCATGCAAATTCTTCTTTGGACACATTTTTCTAGGACCAAAATTAAAAAAGATCCAAAGGATTTTCCAAAATCACAGACATTTTTTCATTTTGAAACTTCAATTTTCGGTAACTTTTTGCCACTTTATTTTTTGGGTGTTTTTGAAATTTTTCCTAACAACTGGACCAAAACCACGCAACTTCTTCTTTGGACGCATTTTTCTAGGACCAAAATTAAAAAAGTTACAAAGGATTTTCCAAAATCGCAGACATTTTGTCATTTTGAAACTTCAATTTTCGGTAACTTTTTGCCACTTTATTTTTTGCGGGTTTTTGAAATTTTTACTAACAACTGGACCAAAACCATGCAACTTCTTTTTTAGACACATTTTTCTAGGACCAAAATTAAAAAAGTTACAAAGGATTTTCCAAAATCACAGACATTTTTTCATTTTGAAACTTCAAGTTTCGGTAACTTTTTGCCACTTTATTTTTTGCGTGTTTTTGAAATTTTTCCTAACAACTGGACCAAAACCATGCAACTTCTTCTTTAGACGCATTTTTCTTGGACTAAAATTAAAAAAGTTACAAAGGATTTTCCAAAATCACAGACATTTTTTCATTTTGAAACTTCAAGTTTCGGTAACTTTTTGCCACTTTATTTTTTGAGGGTTTTTGAAATTTTTCCTAACAACTGGACCAAAACCATGCAACTTCTTCTTTGGACGCATTTTTCTAGGACCAAAATTAAAAAAGTTACAAAGGATTTTCCAAAATCGCAGACATTTTGTCATTTTGAAACTTCAATTTTCGGTAACTTTTTGCCACTTTATTTTTTGCGGGTTTTTAAAATTTTTACTAACAACTGGACCAAAACCATGCAACTTCTTCTTTAGACGCATTTTTCTAGGACCAAAATTAAAAAAGTTACAAAGGATTTTCCAAAATCGCAGACATTTTGTCATTTTGATACTTCAATTTTCGGTAACTTTTTGCCACTTTATTTTTTGAGGGTTTTTGAAATTTTTCCTAACAACTGGACCAAAACCATGCAACTTCTTCTTTGGACGCATTTTTCTAGGACCAAAATTAAAAAAGTTACAAAGGATTTTCCAAAATCGCAGACATTTTGTCATTTTGATACTTCAATTTTCGGTAACTTTTTGCCACTTTATTTTTTGAGGGTTTTTGAAATTTTTCCTAACAACTGGACCAAAACCATGCAACTTCTTCTTTAGACGCATTTTTCTAGGACCAAAATTAAAAAAGTTACAAAGGATTTTCCAAAATCACAGACATTTTTTCATTTTGAATCTTCAATTTTCGGTAACTTTTTGCCACTTTATTTTTTGAGGGTTTTTGAAATTTTTCCTAACAACTGGACCAAAACCATGCAACTTCTTCTTTGGACGCATTTTTCTAGGACCAAAATTAAAAAAGTTACAAGGGATTTTCCAAAATCGCAGACATTTTGTCATTTTGATACTTCAATTTTCGGTAACTTTTTGCCACTTTATTTTTTGCGGGTTTTTGAAATTTTTACTAACAACTGGACCAAAACCATGCAACTTCTTCTTTAAACGCATTTTTCTAGGACCAAAATTAAAAAACTTACAAAGGATTTTCAAAAATCACAGACATTTTTTCATTTTGAGACTTCAATTTTCGGTAACTTTTTGCCACTTTATTTTTTGAGGGTTTTTGAAATTTTTACTAACAACTGGACCAAAACCATGCAACTTCTTCTTTAGATGCATTTTTCTAGGACCAAAATTAAAAAAGTTACAAAGATTTTTCCAAAGTCACACTCATTTTTTCTTTTTGTAAATTCAATTTTCGGGAACTTTTTTAATTTTATTTTTGAAGGGTTTTATACTTATTTCCTAATAATTGGAACAAAAACAAACAACTTTGCGTTTAGACACATTTTTCTAGCACAAAAATTTAAAAAAAACAATTTTTTTCAAAGCTATTAAAATAAATTTTTAGTGTTATAATTTTTATTATTTTTCTGTACTTTATTAATTTTATTTCCTCTCACAATTTAGTTTTTTTTATTTTCTTTATTATTTACTCATACTATAATATTTTTTAAATTATAGTATAATATATTACAATATTTCTAATGTAAAATTTTTCAATACATAAAAAACTAAAATTCTCTCTTTTTATAAACTTTACCATTTCTTCTATAAATAAGAAAAAAAATTGAGAATCATAAAAAGATTTACTTTATAAGTTTCAAGATTTTTAACAGGATATTAAAAGACTTAAACCAGAACAAAAAAAAGTATCTGTGAAAAGAATTGCAATTAACAAGCTGATTGTTTGACAGTGTTATAAATCAGGAAATAAAACAAAACTAGTACAAATTTTTTATGATACCCTTTTTATGAGAAAAGTCTCCAGTTACAACTCGAGAAACAACTCGGAGAAAAATATTTCACGTTACCTATACCATGCCTTTCCGCATCCTAGAATTAAGTCCTTCAAGGAGTTACTCCCTCTGATATTAAAACAAAAAAGTTTCAACTAATAATTCACTGTATAAGGAAGTTTTATGTTCTCCACTTTCATAAAATATACGACCAGTTCTATACCCTTCTATTATTTTTTTTTCATTTAATTTCACGAAAAGCACCTGCTAAAAATTTATTTAATCATCAATCGTTACTGAATTTGTGGGGAAAAAATTTAATTGCTCACAATTTTTCTTCTGTGAAGAATTTTGTGTTCTGCTCTGGTATATGTTTCGTTTTTTGTCTTTGAGGAAGAAAACTTCTTTTTCGAGAATAATTTCGAATTTCTTCGGTTTTTAGAATTTTCGATTTGTTTGAAATTTTGTTAAAATTCCAAAAATTGTTTGTTCTTACGCTTTATTTGAATCTTATGAACGATATTATTCTGTAGATTAAAAATCTAATTACTAACTAAATAAAAGAATTTATTTTACATTACATTCCATCTTATTTGGTTTAAAAATAATTAAAGGAGAAAAATTTTTTCCTATGAAGACCAACAAGAATTTTGCAAAATTTTTTTGTTTCGTACTTTTAAAATTTTTGTTTTTAAATATTTTCAATTTTAAAATTAATAATACTTTGAACTAATTCTTTTACTCTTTACGAAAACGAATAAAATTGATTCCTTTCAGTTAAAATACAAAATTTTAATTAAAGTTCCAAAATAAATTATTATTTTTAATGGAAAATAATTTTTTTTCATTTTTTTATTATTATTTTTATTATTTGGTTTAAAAATATTTAAATGTGACAAATTTTCTCCCATTAAAACCATCAAAAATTTTGCAAATTTTTTTTTGTTTCCTACTATTTAATTTTTGTTTTTAATTATTTTGAATTTTAAAATTAAAAATATTTTAAACTAATATTTTTACTTAATGCAAAAATTAATAAAATATATTCATTTTAATTAAAATAGAAAATTTTAAATTAAAGTTTCAAAGTCATTATTTTGAATGGAAAACATTTTTTTTTCTTAATTTTTTAATTATCTGAGTACAAACTTTAGAAATCGAAATTTGATTTAAAAAATGGTATTCTCAATTTTTAATAATAATTAAAATCACAACATTAATTTAATATTCAAAAATGTAAAACTAATTATACTTTTAAATTATTTCAGACAAATAAATAAATTTTATTAACCTGATTATGAGTGACATTATTTATTTTATAGGAAAAACTGAATTTATTAATTTTAACGTCTTTCGGAAATATTAGAATTCAAAAAATTAATTTTCAAAAAGACGACATCCAGATTAAAAATTAATAATTATATTCACTTTATGTGATAAAATATTATTTTATTAGTAGCTTTGTGTAATTTAATTTAAAAAAAATTTTCAAGTTATTTTACTTATTTATTCACTCTCTACATTTTAATAGACAATAATCGTTATTTACTTTAATCAATAATTGAAAATTTAGCTTTTAAAATAGTTAAATTTAATTAATTAATAATTTAGAAAGTCTTGCTCTTTTTAGTAAATTTTATTTATTTTAAGAAAAATAATCAATCCTTATTTTTAACTAGTTAAAATTTTATATCTTTTTTAATTAGTTTAAATTTTTGAAACTTTTTCAGTCAGTTAAAATTGGGTTACTTTTTCAAGCAATTAAAATTGTTTAATTAATTCACCGGTAAAAATATTAATTATTTTCTAATCAATAATTGAAGTAAATTGGTTTATTATTTTTATTATTATTATTATTATTATTATTATTATTACTGTTACCATTACAATTATTTAATGTAAAAAAAATTTACTGCTTATTAATTAACAGTTTAATTAGATATTCACTCTGCCGACTCAAGTTTAACTTCTCACTCCCAAAGTATTCTTTTATTAAACTTGTCAATATTAAAGAGGTAATTTTTCCTTTATACTTCATTAAATAATTTTTAATAACCACAGGAAACGAATTTTTTGAATTTAAATCAATTTCTCTTCCTAACTTTTCCTTCTATACAACAAACACAATTTACTTCAGTTTAACGAAAAAGAAAAAAAAATAGTAGAGCAGAATAATATATTGTAAAAACTTTTATAAACTCTTCAATGCAGAAATTAATAAATACAGAAAAAAACAGAAAACTGAATTTTAATTAAATATTTTCATAAGTTTGAAAATATAATTAATTAAAATTTTTATACAAATAAACAAATATTCTTAGCTATTATTCGTGAATTGGTAGCACTATTAATTAACTAAATCCAAAATAAAAATCCAAAATTAACCATTCAAAATACTAGTAAAAAAAAGTAAAAGTATAGTTAAATAAAAAAGTATATTAAAAAAAGGAAATAAATAAAAAAAGAAAATAAATAAAAAAATGTAAATAAATAAAAATTTACAAATTATTCGCAGCTTTATTTAATTAAAATTTTCGAATGAATGGAAAAAAAATTATTTCCCTTTCATTCGTGAATTATTAGCATTATTAATTAATTGTACTTCTCATTTTTCAGTAAAACAATATAAAAAAAATCGAAAGAAAGAAAACAATGGAACGGTATGACAATAATTTCAATATCGAATTTTTCCATATAGAAATAAAACAGAAACCAATATAATTGAGAGAATTTTCAAATTAACATTTCAAAATGAAATTTTAATTTATGATTCTAGAATATTTAATTTAGAGAGAATTTTTCTTTTTTTATTTATTTATTTATTTTCCATTCTCTCATTATTTTTCTTTCTTTCTTGCATTCAAGTATTATTGGCTTATTTACGTTATTTCATTATTGAACCAGTGCGACATGAATGGAAAATCGAATAGGATTCTACTAAATTTCTCAAATTTAATCATTCATTTTACATTTCCGGTGTCAGTGCCTTGAAATTCATGCGAGAAAAGTGTATAAATCATAAAACGATAAAGCCGCAATGCGCATCACTAGCAAACAAAATACGATAATTTCTCATAATTGAGATTCAAAATCGATAACACATAATGTGCAACTGAATAATCTTTAATGACTTTCTCTCGCTCTATCGCCTCCTCTCTCTCACCCTAGATGGTAAAGGCAGAAAATTTTAATTTGTAAATTAACAATAATGCATTATATGACTTCCTGAACTTACAAAATGGCCACTATTCACATACACACACATGACGCTCGGCTACTCATTTGACCCAAATTTCAACAACGTAGGAAAAGTTTTTAATATGTAAAAAAAAGTGGGAAGAAAAAATTAACGCTTTATTCAACGAGAAAAATCGACAGTTCGAATAGTAATGATGTAAAAATTTTCCTAGACAATTCGCTTTCATTGATGGAAGAAATTAAGCGAAGGGGTGAGAGAAAAAAAAATTTACTCTTTTTTTTGCTCAATAGCAGTAATTGAAAATCAATTGCCGAAAAGAGAAGAAATTACACGGAAATTATTCAAATCTAATTCAAATTTTTTACATTATTGTTCAATTCATATTTCATTCAACGATTTTAATCTTTTTGATTGCAATATTCCAGCGCTTGTAATTGCTGAGAATTTATTTTATGACATTATTTTTTGGTAATTATTTCCTTTTTAATTTCTATTCTATATAATTAGCCTCGTATTCTTTCTAAATTTTAATTTTGTAAAGAGTTTACTAATTTGAATTAAAGACTGACGTTTTCCTTTTGAATTAGAAAATTTTACTAAAAAAATTAGTGAAAATTACTTTTTGCTTTTTAATTAGTAAATTTTACTAAAAAAATTAGTGGAAATTACTTTTTGCTTTTGAATTAGTAAATTTTACTAATAAATACTAATTTCTACTAATATTTTAGTAGATTCCTAATTTTTTTGTAAAATTTACTAATTCGAAAACAAAAGTCCGTCACTAATTCGAATTAGTAAACATTTTAACTAATTCAAATTTTGAGAGTTCTATTTATTTTGTAACGAAATAAATATTTTTATATTTAATTCACTTAATTATTATTACATATTAAAAATGATTTTTTAATATTATTTATTAAGTCTAATTTCACCAGAAATGATAAAATGAATGTAAAAATAAATTTAAATTGACATTATGAAAGATGCAATTATAAAATGATTTTTATTTCATACAATTGAAAGTTTATGTTTATTAAAAGTGATGCTAATTGAAAAGCAACGAGTTTGAAAAATGTTGAACGAAAATGAAAAGTTAAAACTAAATTTTAGAGAGGAAATATGAAATACAATTTTTCCCAGAAAACTACGTTTCAACAATGATGGGAATTATACGATAATTAAATATGTAGGAAAAAAATATTTTACAGTCAAATTAATTATATTTAAAAACAGTTGTTCGAAGAAAATAAGTTTCCAAGTAGTAAAGTAAAAATGTAAATAATTAATTAAATAATTACACTTCAGTGAAAATCATCAAGAATCTTGAAAATTACATTCTTCTTTTAAAACCAATTTTTATAATCGAAGAACAAAATGTTTAATTTAGTTAATTGCAATGCAAGTAGCAAGAAAAAAAAATCTTTGGTCAGACAGGAAGTGAAAAAAAACTTATTTTCTTCGTATCTTATTTTTTTAACTTTCAAGTAGGGAAAGTAAGTTTCAGTCATGCAAAAAACGTTAAAAACTTTTAACTTACAAGATAAGTAGTAGAATAAATATTAAGTCAGACAAATCACAGTGAAATGTTTCGAAACTATGTTTAAGTAGTAAAATCAGTTATTAGCCAGACAGATGGAATTTCTTTCCCTAAAAATACAAGTAGTGCAAGAACGTTCAAGTCAGACAAAATTCTGTAACATTTACTGGAACTTTGAAGTAGTAAAATCAAGTCTTTGTAAAGCAAAACTTTCAAGACTTTTAGATCCATTTTAATTGAGGTATAAGTCGTAAAACTAATATTTCGTCAGACATAACTTACAGAATTTTTCAATTTTCCTTAGTCCCGTTTTCCTTATACTAGAAGAGTGAAAATAAAATAACAAAAATACACTTAAGATATGAACCGCTATTAATTTTCCAAAAAACAATTTTTATTTACAATCAAACTTTATAATTCAGCAGACACTTTGTCAATTCCAACGATAAGTTAATCGATTGCGATATAATCAATGTTTAATAAACGCTTTTTTGATTAATTCTAATTCATAGAATATACGTCAGTTGTTTATTAAATTATTAACACATAAAAAATAAAATAAATAATAAATAGTAATAATAATAATAATAACAATAATAATAATAATAATAATATATAAATAAAAATAAATCACTAAAAAAATTAATTTTAAGTTAAATAAACTAAACATTAAGTTAATCCAATTTTTTGTAAAATTGATATCTTTAATGTAAAACTATAATGAATATAAAGAATACAATTCTAAAATGATAATATAAGAATTTTTTTTCCACATTTACTCGTTGAACTTATACTTTTTTTTGACATTTCTCCCTAAGTGTAGGGGAGTTTTAATCCTTTTTCATATCCAGAGGCTTCCTAGACTACAATTCCTTTGAGACCAAAAAGTTTTGAAATGTCGACGACACTGATCAACCTTAAATACGAGATTACTAAATTTTCAAAATTAATATTACACATAAAAGTCATTATTGACATTTGACATTATTTCTTCAAAAAAAAAATCAGTTATAAAGTTCGAAAATTACAACAACATCTATTGAAACAGAAGAGTAGAAATAAATTATTTTAAAAAGATAAACTTTATTGTATTTTAACTGTGAAGAAAATTTTTTCATTTTAATGGAAATTCTTATTTTTTACTAAATTTTAATTATTTAAAATACTAAAACTACATATAATTAATTAAAATTTTTATACAAATAAACAAATATTCTTAGCTATTATTCGTGATTTGTTAGCACTATTAATTAACTAAATCCAAAATAAAAATCCAAAATTAACCATCCAAAATACTAGTTAAAAAAAAGTAAAAGTATAGTTAAATAAAAAAGTATATTAAAGAAAGGAAATAAATAAAAAAAGAAAATAAATAAAAAAATGTAAATAAATAAAAATTTACAAATTATTCGCAGCTATATTTAATTAAAATTTTCGAATGAATGGAAAAAAAATTATTTCCCTTTCATTCGTGAATTATTAGCATTATTATCATTTCTTTGAATTACGTTCAACTAAAATTGACTTTAACTACTTTTATTTAAAATAAAGAAGTGTTTACTGTATGACTTAAATTGATATCAACCACTTGTATATCAAATAGAAGACATAATTGCCCTTTTTGCCTGACTAAAAAACTATTTTACTACTGTGAGTAGTGTAAAAAAATTTCAGCCAGGCAAAAAGTATTTTAGTAAATAAATACTAAAATAATTTTTTTGAATAATGAAACAAATTTTACGTAATTAAAAAAATTACACGAATTTAAGGAAAAAATTAACTAAAGTATAATTTATAAATTCGATTAGAATTGTCTAACTAAAAATTTTCTCTACTACTTAGGAATGAATAAGAAATATAAATTTTATATTTTCCAACTTTAGCAAGATTAAACTACTAAAAATCGAATTTCTTTTATTAAATAAATTTAGTCTGACTGCAAATTGATTTTATTCTTTTTTAGTATAGTAAATCAATACTAAGTCAGATACTTTTAAAAAATTAAAAATACCAATAAAATAATTCGTTGCGTCTTGACATTCTTATCAATTCTGCTACTGCAAATTAAATTTGCGTAAATTTTCAGTTTATTTTTGTGGAAAAAAATATTTCTTCTTCTACAAGTTTTATAACATTATTGTAGTCAGACAATTTTTATGAAATACAAGAATTCTTTCTAATTGTTTCCTCCGACTATTTTTTTATTTTACAACATAAAATTAAACTTGATTGAATTTCGTACATTTTCTTGGAAATAATTACATTTTTGCTACAACTAGTTTAACAATATTACAATCAGATAATTTGCATTAAATACGAGATTTTTTTCAATTTGTTGTGTCCTATTTTTTATTGATTTTACTTCTAAAACTCGAACTTGCAAACATTGACTTGAAAAAAAATTATTTCTACATTTCTACAAAAGTAGTGATGTAAAATTTAAATCTGACAAATTTGTGACAAATAAAAAATTATTCCAATTCGTCCAGTCTGACAGAATATTTATTTTACTGCTAAAAATAATACTTGTGTGAATTTTAATTATTTTCATAGAAATAAAAATTATTTCCTTGGAGTATAAAATTGAAATTGTAGTCAAAGCATTTTTATAAATTGCGGAAATGCTTTTTTCAGTCTGACTTAAATTGATTTTACTACCAAAATTTAAACTTACAAACATTTTTTATGGAAAAAAATTAATTTAATTTCTGAAAATAGTAGTAAATAAATTTATAATAAATATAATTGTTTCAATTTTTTAATAAATAAATTTAAATAGTAGTAATGTAACATTTTTGATAAACAATTTGTGTCGAATGAAAAATTATTCCAATCCGTTCGGTCTGTCAAAATATTTTTTTTCTCGACTAAAAATTAAGCTTGTGTGCAATTTGTAAATTTCGTTGGTAAAAAAATTTTAAAATTATATATAACAGTCTGTTTTCAGATTACCTTAAATATTTACCATTTGAATAAAAATTCAAAATTTATTACAATAAAAGTTGGCAAAATTTTCAATCCTTTCAATTTTTTAAAATTATTTTCAAAAATAGAGGTATTTTTAAGAAAATTAAGATTCATTTTTTCAAGAAACAATTTTTCGAAACTTAAATTCTTTTTGACAAACAAAAATTTAAGAACTTATTAATATTTATTTTTCCCGAGGAAATCAAATTTCAAATAATGTCAATGAAAAACCTAATGAAATATAATTATATGTCTAAAATTTCCAACTGTAATTCATCCAAAATTCAATTATTTTTTTTAGAATTTTGGAATAAAATTATTGAAAAACTTTAATTATTTTTAAAGAAAAATAATATTTCTCTCTCTCTCTCTCTCTCTCTCTCTCTAAAAGTAGTAAAATAACATTTTTGTTAAACAATTTCTGTCAAATGAAATGTTATTCCACTAAAAATTGATCTTTCGTGAATTTTCAATATTTTCTTCGAAAAATAAATTATTTCTCACAAGTAGTAAAGTGAAATTTTAGTCAGACAATTTTTAATCAAATGCGATGAATGTTACTCAATTAAATTCCCTATGACGTAACAATGTTTTTACGATTAAAAAATAAACCAAAGTAAATACAAGCATTATGAAAATAAATGAGCAGAACATTTTTTTTTCCACTTATAAATCATTTAAAACTTGACCCAGAAAATAATAGAATGGAAGAAGCTTAAATTAAGAAATGTAATAATCGTTTCTTAAAGAAACAAAAGCGCGCCATATGTGCTATTAAAAACTTTCAACAGCATGCTTTTGCGAATAGCTGAAGAAATGAAATTATCCACCTTTATAGCCATTTACTTGAATTATATTTTATTACCTTCGCAGGAATATTATTGCAAAAATAAAAAAAAACATAAATATATATATTCCAACAAAGCAGAGGTGTTGAGAATTATTACTTGTATAGTTGAAATTGCTGGTAGGAACAATTTTTCTGTAATTCAAGCGTGAGATAAAAAAAAATCGGGAAAAAAAATTTGTAATTTAAATATATGGTTTATATTTATTTATAGAGCGAAAAATATATATATATATATATATATATATATATATATATATATATATATATATATAACGCAGCACCACACTCGATTTTGTTACAAAATAACACTTGTCAAATAATTTGAAAATCCACATGAGCGATGGCTTTAATTTGTTAACTTCATGTGTCAAAATTCAAGGAAAATTATTTTTTTTACATATTAATCATATGGAAATAAAAAAAAGTACCCAACAGGTATCAGAAAATATTTATTTACTAAAAAAAAGTGCTCACAATTTTTTTTGATCGCAATATGTCAGATTGATTATTTATTGAATTATTACTCAAACGCTAAAGTTACAAAATCTATTTTTTAACGACACTTTTAATTTTTTTTTATTTAAGAAATTTTGAATTGGAACATTTTTATTAATTTATAAACACACGACTTCTTTTAAACTTAAAATATTTTTTTGAAGCGAGGAGTGAATCGTAAAATAACAGTAACAATACCGGTATAGTTAAATATATATTTAATTTGACAAACTTTATGAAAGTTTGAATTAAATTTTAGTCAAATGCATAATAATAATAATAATAATTTACATCTATGGAAGGGAAAATATTTTTTACAAGCAAAATGAATAAAATTAGCAATAAATTTAAATTTAATTGAAATTTATTTAAGTTTAAATTAAAGTGGTAAAATCAATATTACGTCAAACTGAAAAAAAGTATTTCCGCAATTAATACGAATTGTTTGACTACAATTTTAATTTTACATTTGTAGGAAATAATTTTTATTTCAATGAAGATTCTCGTATTTCATAAAAATTGTCTGACAACAATAATATTATACAACTTGTAGAAGAAAAAATCATTTTTTCACCGAAAATAAATTGAAAATTTACGCAATATTAATTTGTAGCAGCAGAATTGATAAGAATGTCAAGACGCAACGAATTATTTTATTGGTATTTTTAATTTTTTTAAAGTATCTGACTTAGTATTGATTTACTAAACTAATAAAGAATAAAATCAATTTGCAGTCAAACTAAATTTATTTAATAAAAGAAATTCGATTTTCAGTAGTTTAATCTACTTTCTAAAGTTGGACAATATAAAATTTATTTTTCTTATTGATTCGTAAGTAGTAGAGGAAATTTTTAGTCGGACAATTCTAATAGAATTTATAAATTATATTTTTGTTAATTTTTCCCTTAAATTCGTGTAATTTTTTTAATTACGTAAAATTTGTTTCATTATTTAAAAAAATTATTTTAGTATTTATTTACTAAAATACTTTTTGCCTGGCTGAAATTTGTTTACACCACTCACAGTAGTAAAATAGTTTTTTATTCAGACAAAAAGGGCAATAATTTCTTCTACTTGATATACAAGTGGTTGATAGCAATTTAAGTCAGACAGTAAACACTTCTTTATTTTAAATAAAAGTAGTTAAAGTAAATTTCAGTCAGACGTAAATTTTCAAAAATAATATTAATAAATTAATAATATCACTCTTGTTCGAGAAGCATATTTTCT
This sequence comes from Leptopilina drosophilae, assembly GCA_032873175.1. NCBI lineage: Eukaryota > Metazoa > Arthropoda > Insecta > Hymenoptera > Figitidae > Leptopilina > Leptopilina drosophilae. Next base: position 65,158,612 of record CM065478.1, read on the forward strand.
TAATTTTACCCTTTTTACTCCATCTCCAATAAATTATCAATGAAATTACATTCATTCAATTCTGATTGAAAAAGTAAGTAGTACAACCAATCTTTCGCCAGACAAAACATTAAATTTACTGAGTAAAATAAATTTAGTAAAAGAAAGCAAAGAAAAAGAAAATTATCGAAGAAAACGTATTATTTTATTAGAAATAAATAAATCTTCAGGGAGAAAAAAATTTTATTTGATTCTAATAACAGATTACTTGTCTGTTATCAAATAAATATTTAGGTACTTGAATCAGATAATTTTTCTTTTCAATTCAGAAAATTGTCCTTCAACCAATAGTATTTTAACCGTATGTGGGTGATTCACCTGAAAGGCACCTGTTTTTTCAAAAAACTAAAAAAAATTAAATTTTTCATTTTCTGAATTTTTTTGCCATAGGTATTGGTTTAAAATAGTTTAAAGATAAAAATCCGAGTTGCGCAAAATTAATTCTCAAAAATAAGCCTTTCAGCATCATTTTAATATTAAGTGTTTTGAAGGTTAATTATACTGTAATCAATATTGGAGTTTTTGTAAAAAAAATTTCTTTTACATTTAATTTCTTAAATTTATTACACTTTTTAACATTATTCATTTATAATTTAATGAATTATGTATTTAATAATTTATTTATAACTATTTTATCTTTTCAAAAATAACTTATATTTTTTATTACATTGAACGGAAAAAAATTGGAATGAATTTTTTAATTTACCATTTTAAGTTCAAAATTGATATTTTCTTTAGAAAAAATTTATTTTTAATTATAATATTGTTATTTATCTAACTTTCTACTTAATATATTATATTTAAAAAATTAAAAATATTTCATTTTAAATAAAACGGAAAATTTTTTATAATTCAAGGGTTAGGTATTTGCAAATAATTATTAAAAAATTAAAAAACAAAACAATGACGCTTACCAAATAAGAAAAATGCTTCGGAGATGAATAGTTTGTTAAATAAAAAATTCACATTTTTATTAAATTTAAAAATATTGAAACATAATTTAACAAATTTTTTGGGCCACAACTTCAAATATTTATATACTACAGATTACGTACAATTGAAAAACAGTTTAAAAATATGATGTTATTAACTAAAAAACGAGGCTTCGGAGATGAATTTGAATTTTTACTCCCATTGCTAGTAATTTTTAATTAATTATTTAAAAAATTTCTTTTGTTTCATTTAAACTAAATATTAGTGAAAAATAAAAGGTAGATTCTAAGCTTCAATTTGATTTGTATTAAGACTATATTCCAAAATTTTTAATTACATTAAAAAATAATTAAAAATATGTATCATATTTAACCAAAACCAAAAGACAAAATATAAAAAAAGTTTTTTTACTAACAATAAGAAAAACTTTAAATTTTAACATTACAAAATTAAGTAAAGATAAATAATCTTTTGTAGATTAAATTACAAGGAAATTCGTTACTATTAATTTGATACTTTCAAGAAATAAAAATATGTAAAAAAAAATAGAAATTATTAGAAATAATTTATCATATTCTGTTATATATTTTTACTATATTTGTAATTTTTATTTTTACTGTTTTTATTATTATTATTATTTACTTGATTTTTTAAATATTGATTATTAATAATAAACAATTTATGATTATTAATAATATTCAATAAAAATTATTTAATATTTAAATAAGTACATTGTTTCGATATAAATATGTATTTATTCAACAGAAATGAACATTTATTTTGTATAATAAAAAACCATTAGTTATTCGAATAAAATAAATTCCCCATTTAAAAAAAAACATTTCTACACCCTTGAAAAAATAAAATTTTTTTCTAATAATTCCCCTTAAAAAAAAAACATTTCTTCATCCTTGAAAATTTTTTTTTTATTTCAAATAATTTACATTAAAAAAACATTTCTACTCGCTTAAAAAAATTTTTAAAAATAAAAAATATTTTTCCTTCCAGTAGAAAAGGTATTATTTCACATACAACTATTTCGAAATTACTCATTGACGCGGAAATATTAAAGCAATCGCAGCTCAACTTCCGGAGTGTTGCACGACACACACACACACACACAGATCAAACTTTATCTCTGTTTGGAAAACGGTCCATTCATACATAGTGTAAATCACTTCTGAGAGGGGTGACGGCTTGTGGGATGAGGGTGATTGGAGAGAAAGAGAGAGAGAGGGAAGTTTGGCATTTCTGTTCAATATTTTTACACCGATGAAAACTGGACTGCACACCATTTAGCGCTGATTTCTAATCGCTCTTTACTGAAAGACCGGAAATTGGCACATTCTGTCGTGGACCATTATGAATGAGTACTCCAAGTGGAAATTTTTTCCCAACTATATATATATGTATATTAAAAAAAGAAAAAAAAAAGGAAAAATGCTGACTCATCTCGCGGGACTTTTCTTAGAGCGAAAAAATATCGTTTTTCTCTAGCGATAAACCGTTCATCATCGATTCAAGAGCAGAAGGCTTTTTTTTTGTTTTCAAAGTCAACTCTCAGGTCATTTTCATAAATTTAAATGTTACCGAATTTTTTCAGATAATCAATTATAATTTTTATTACTTTTTTATTATCATTTTCGGTTATACATTTTTTATTTTTAGCATTTTTAATATTTTTATTTTTACTATTTTTGTAATTTGTATTTTTACTGTTTTTTGTTATTAATATTATTATTATTTTTTGTAATTTTTATTTTTACTGCTTTTATTATTATTATTATACTCTAATTAAATTGTTCTATTCATAAGTTAATTCCTTCTAACAATCACAATAAAATGTTTAAATTAATATGCAAGAAATTAAATAGTGAATATTTGCACTTTTTACTTAGTTTCGATTAAAATTTCTGTTCTCTTTGTAATTTTAATCGAAAATGCAAATCAATTAGGTAATTCAGTAGAATTATCAATAAAGAATTTTAATTAATTAATAATTTAATTAATTTATATTTTAATTAATTAATAATTTAATTAATTTATAATTTAGTTAATTAATGATTTAAATAATTAATAATTTAATTTAAATAATAATTTAAAATAATTTGACATTAAATTATTTTTTGTATATTAAAAGTGAAAAACAATTTCCTTATAGAAAAATATTTGTTATAAACATAAAAAGAAGAAAAGTGAAAAACAATTTCCCTATAGAAAAAGATTTGTTATAAACATAAAAAGAAAAAAAGTAGATTTGAAGTCAGGGGGAAATTTTAGACCAGTCAATAAAATAAAAAAGGCCAAATGTGCGATAAGTTTTCAGTGATCTTTTTAATGTTGCAAAAAATAGTAAAAATAAAAAGAAACTGCAACACCTAATTGGGCGATGGAAGTGAACGAAAGTGAGACATAAAGAGTATGAATGATAGTTTAATCGACAGCAAAGTTTCAGTGATGGTGGTGAAACAAGCCTTTAAACTCATAATGACTATAAACCGAGAGTATAAAAAAAAGACGGAGAATTTTTTTTCCCTCCTTTAATACAATTTTGCCGGAAATTAGTTCATGTAATCCATCAACTGCAAAGTTTATCTTCGATTTCCTCTCTTTTACCTCAAATTCTCCGTGTCTAATTAAAAACAAAATATCTCTCTCTTTTAATGAAATGCATATTCTTTTCCTTTTTTTTAAGTAGAAAAAATTTTTATTTATTATTTTTTTTTCATTTGGAAATATTATTATTAATTTTGTTATTAACTTTTTTTGGTAAAGTTTGTCATTCTTATTTTTTTTATTTATTACTTTTATTGTCTAATTTGAAAATTAAAAATTATTATTAATTTCTTTTGTAAATTTTGTTATTCTAATTTTTTTATTTCTTATTTTTATTGGCTAATTTGAAAATTAATTTGAAAATTAATAAAATAGTAAATTTTGAATATGGGTTTTTAATTACTAACTCAATTAGTATTTTTATTATTATTTTCATTGTCAATTTTATATTTTTTATTTCTTGCTTTTATTAGCATTATTCTATCATTGTTTTATTATTCTTTTTTATTGTCCACTTTAATTATTTTTTATTCGTAATTTTCTTAATCATAGCGTTATTTTTCATTATTTTTTCATAACACTTTTAATTGATATATACATTTTATTCACTCTATTGCTTTTAACATTAATAACATTTGTTTTCAAATTTTTCGTATACTGTTGTTATTATTATTATTATTATATTATTATTATTATTTTTATTATTATTTTTATTATTATTATTATATTATTATTTTTAATATTGTTATTTTTTTAATTTTTATTATTTTTATTATTAGTATTATTTGGAATATTATTTAAAATAATATTATTAACACTATTTAACTATTATTTTCAAAATTTTGTATTTTTTTCTCATTAATATTGTTATTGAAAAAAATGAAAACACAAAAGCCAAAAAAAAATTATATTTTAGTTTGTTTTTATTTTTTAATTAAACTATTATTTAAACTATTAGCGAAACTCGACACTTTGTATTATTTTCTGGCATTTTAATTTCCTTCTTTGATTGTAATTACCAACCGTACTAATTAGCTTCATTTACTTAGCAATTTTTATGATTTCATTCATAATTACACCTTCATCGGCTTGTCATAAAACGATAAATAATAATTCGAAACTTCTTGCTTATCAACAATAAAAATTTTTTTTTCATTTTCTAATAAAATTTTCGTGCTTAAATTTTCCTTTTTCATTTACCTATTTATTTTAGTTAGAAACTCTATTCACCTTGTTTCAAGTAATCGAAGCAATTTATTTTATTCTAAAGTCAAAAATAATTTTAATACGAAAATTGTTAATTAAAAAAAAAAATTTGTTTCGGTTAAAAAAATTAATTATTTAAATATATTTAAGACTTATTAAAATATGTCATAAATATTAAATATATGAAAAATAATTTTAATCCGAAAATCGTTAATTAAAGAAAAATATTTCTTTCCGTTAAAAAATTAATCATTTAAATATCTAAGAATTATTAAAATATAGGTATCAAAAATATTAAATATAGGTATCATATTAAATATATCAAATATGATTTTATTACAAAACTATTTAATCGAACGTTTGATAGTTTTCGAAAAAATATATTTTAGATTGATTAAAATGTTCATTGATTTATTTATAAAAAAAATTTCCGTCAGCTCGAAAGTCGAAAAATTTGTATTAAAAAAATTTGCGACTCTTTAAAAAAACTTTCATTATTTATAAATAATTAGAAGTGAGATAAATTATCCCTAAGTTCTAAAAGAATGCAAAATGAGAAAAAAAACTTTTTCAAACCATGAAGAAGTGAATAATTACAATTCTATTTCTGTAAAAGAAAGTTTACTGGAAAAAAATTAAATTTGCTTAATTGTCGGTTAATTACCTTCTTTTTTTTTTGATTTTCCTCTTTAAACTCGAATAACTCCTTAACTCTCAACGTTCCATTGGATGACTCCGGGATAAATTGTGTAAAACTTTATTTGTCCTCTTTGAAAATTGTCTCTCGTACATTTCAAATAAATTATTCCTTCACTACCTCCTTATTATTTATGCAACATTCCTTTTAACGCTGACAATCAGAAAACGTAAAGTTGTTTTCTAAACTTTCTAAAAACTTTTCAGTTCTCCCCGAGTTTCTCGTCGACGCGCAAACATTTCTCTCTCTGTATGGCACTTTGAATCACACTAATCAATAGCATTAATTGTAATTAACAAATTTAACCATTAATCCTCACGGTAACTTATTCACTCCATCACCTTGATAATAAAAAATTTCCTTTATGTAATTTTCAATTTTTAACTTAAATCGATAGTTTACAATTTAATTTATTTTCATTTACATACATTTCATTTTTTATCGAAAAATAATTTTTTGATTTAGATTATAAAGGGCATTGTAACTTGAATGTATTAAATACTTTTTTTTAATTAGTCGAATCAAATTTACAATTTTTAACATAAATGGATAATTTACAATTTAATTTATTTTAATTTACATACATTTCATTTTTTATCGAAAAATAATTTTTTGATTTAGATTAGAAAGGGCATTATAACTTGAATGTATTAAATACATTTTTTATTTTTCATTAATCGAATCGAATTTTCCTTTTTTAGGTAATGAAATGTAACGTGGGACAAATTTTATTTAATTATAGTTATATAATTGTTTAATTGTTTACTTTAATTTTAATTCAATTTTAGTTTAATTTAATTTTAATTTAATTTTAATTTAATTTTAATTTAATTTTAATTTAATTTTAATTCAATTTTAATTTAATTTTAATTTAATTTTAATTTAATTTTAATTTAATTTTAATTTTAATTTAATTGCAATTATATAATTATTAACAAGAAGTTATGCAATTATTTACTGGCATTTATGCAATTATCTACAAAGCAATTATATAATTAATAAATTGAAATTTCGTAATTAGATGATTGGGAAAATCATTAGATTGTTGACAACAACATTTTAAAAATTTGAACTGAAAATTTAAGAGGTAGAAAAACTAACAGTGGAAAATAATGAATTAATTCATAAACAGGGTTTCTTTTTTCAAAATAATTGTTTAAAATTATTTTTCTTTTTTATTTTATTTTATTATTTTATTTATTTATTTTTTTTTTTTGAACGTGACAAAAAGACGCGATGTTACCGGCGCGACGGTTGCGCGCAAACTGAAATTCCCAGAAACAGCACCCCCAAACACCCTTATGTAATGTGGTATATATGGATGACTGTGTCAGAATAGTACCGCTCTCTGTTTTGGTACATCTACATATATGCAACATAACTGATATATTAGCAGGTCCAGTATAGCTTTTATGTATATATACACAAACTTGGTTCTCATGACTATTAGACACGTCATTTTGGAATAAAATATGCGCACGTTTATATACGCGCTTAAACCTCGCCACACCAAAAAAAAAGCTAGTATCATGATAGTCTTTGCATAAACCTTGAAAAAAAAATTGTAAAAAAAAAATAATTTCCAAGGACAATGAAATTTACATCATTCACAAAGGTGCATTCAGTAGCGTGAACAACTTTTTGTATCACAACTACAGCATACGAAACAGAGAAAGAGAGAGAAAAAGAGAGAGAGGGAGAGAGAAAATTATTTGGGTATAAAATACCCCTATCTTTTTGCATTTAAAATTTTCCAACAATGACATCGTCAGCGGCACATTGTTTTCATTTTCTTTATATAACCACTTTGCACTACATATTCTGTGTTACAAATATTTTTTATTTTTGTCCAGAGGGACACTCTTAGAAAGCAAAAAATTTTTTTCTCTTTTTCAGAAACAAAAAAACCTCTCGTCTTGAATATTAATAAAAAATACTTTTTTCGGTTTTTATTTTTATCAGAGATATAATTCCCATGTGAATATGTTGTAATTTGAAAAATTAAATATTAAAAAAAATTTATTCCACTTGAAAATTTATAGTATCATTATAATTACTTTTTAAATATTAATTAAAATATCAATTTAAATATTAATTACAATATTAATTAAAATATTAATTAAAATAATAAAAACAGTATAATATTAGTTAAAATAATAAGTAGTTAATAATAATAATTAATAATAATTAATAATAATTAATAATTGAAATAATAATAACAATTATATTATAATAATCGACATAATCTGTCCTCACCTGAAGTTAGCCTTATTTTACTACAATGTTTTGTTTTATACTTTAAATTAATATATCAAAAGATGGAAAGTTAATTTGTAGACTGTGTGTAAAAAAAATGTGTAGAAAATTGTGTTAAATATGATGAAGCTAAAATTTCGAACGTTCAAATGAACGAAAATTTTTTTTACCTTAAGTATTTTTGAAAATTACTAACTAAAAAAGAAAGATGATTAGAATTAAAAATATTTAGTTTTGAATTAATTTGTTTTAATATGAAAAATAATTTTTTTGGATGTAAAATACAAATTAGAAGAAGTTAAAAAAATATTGTCGCTCATTTGAACGTTCAAAACTTTAGGAACATTAAACGTGTAGTGTTTTAATTTGTTAGCTTCTTTAAGAATTAAATTTTGAATAATATTACTCAAAGATTCTGGAAAATTAATTAAATTTTCGAAGACTTGCAGTTCAAATTTTTAAGTATTTCGAAATTTTAATCAAATAAAGAACAATAATTAGTTAAGTATGAATTTTACAAAAGTTATTAAAATTGGAAATATTTAATTTGGAAATTTAAAAAAAATTAGGTTTTTAAATAATTGTAATTAACATTTTTTAAAGAAAAACGTACTTGAATTCTCAATAATAATTTGAACAAATTGAAACAATTGGAAAATTTGTAAAATTTTATATTCTAAAGAATTTTATTTTTTCCTCTTTGAAAATTGTCTATAAATATAATTATATTTCTGAAATTATATTACCTAATGAATTTACAAAAATTATTCTATTTAAATAATTCAATTCTCGTAATTGAATGCTGATAGAAATTGATTTAACAAAAATTTCAGTTAAAATTTAGTAGTAAAAATGATTCAACATTTAAACCGTTATAACAGGAATTTTAGGAACCAATTAAATTTTAAAAGGTTTTTAAATTATGTTCCTTGAAAATTTAAAGGAAACAAAAGTTTAAAAATATTTACATTTTTATTTTAAAAAATTAATAATAAAATTATTTTCCTTTCAAAATTATTAAAGTTTTACAATATTTTTGGATGAATTACAGTTGGGAATTTTAGAAGTAATTATATTTCATGAGGTTTTTCATTGAAATTATTTGAAATTACATTTCTTCGGGAAAAATAAATGTGAATAAGTTTTTAAATAAATTTTGAATTTTAAATTTTAATTCAAATGGTAAATATTTAAAGTAAATTGAAAACAGACAGTTATATTTAATTTTTTTTGTTACCAACGAAATTTACAAATTGCACACAAGTTTAATTTTTAGTCGAAAAAAAATATTTTGTCAGACCGAACGGATTGAAATAATTTTTCATTCGACTCAATTTGTTTATCAAAAATGTTACATTACTACAATTAAAATTTATTTTTAAAAAAATTAAAACAATTATATTGATTATAAATTTATTTACTTCTATTTTTAGAAATTAAATTAATTTTTTCCATAAAAAATGTTTGTAAGTTTAAATTTTGGTAGTAAAATCAATATTAAGTTAGACTAAAAAAAAGCATTTCCGCAATTAATACGAATTGTTTGACTACAATTTTATTTTTACACTTGTAGAAAATAATTTTTATTTCTATGAAAATAATTAAAATTTACACAAGTATTATTTTTAGCACTAAAATAAATATTCTGTCAGACTGGACGAATTGGAATAATTTTTTATTTGTCACAAATTTGTCAGATTTAAATTTTACATTACTACTTTTGTAAAAATGTAGAAATAATTTTTTTTCAAGTAAATGTTTGCAAGTTAAAATTTTAGAAGTAAAATCAATGGAAAATCGGACAAAACAAATTGAAAAAATCTCGAATTTAATGCAAATTATTTTATTGTAATATTGTTAAACTAGTTGTAGCAAAAATGTAATTATTTCCAAACGAAATGTACGAAATTCAATCAAGTTTAATTTTAAGTTGTAAAATCAAAAAATAGTCGGAGGAAACAATTAGAAAGAATTCTTGTATTTCATAAAAATTGTCCGAATACAATAATGTTATAAAACTTGTAGAAGAAGAAATAATTTTTTCCACAAAAATAAACTGAAAATTTACGCAAATTTAATTTGCAGTAGCAGAATTGATAAGAATGTCAAGACGCAACGAATTATTTTATTGGTATTTTTAATTTTTTTAAAGTATCTGACTTAGTATTGATTTACTATACTAATAAAGAATAAAATCAATTTGCAGTCAGACTAAATTTATTTAATAAAAGAAATTCGATTTTCAGTAGTAAAATCTTGCTAAAGTTGGACATTATAAAATTTATTTTTCTTATTGATTCGTATGTAGTAGAGGAAATTTTTAGTCAGACAATATTAATCGAATTTTTAACTTACATTTTTGTTAATTTTTCCCTTAAATTCGTGTAAGTTTTAAATTACTTAAAATTTATTTTCATTAATTAAATATTTATTTACAATAATTTAAGTCAGACAAAAAACACTTCTTTGATTTATTTACAAGTAGTAGATGTCAATTCTAGTAAGACGGTAATTTACAAAAAAAATATATTTATTTATTTACTTGTAATGTAACACTTTAGTCTGAAAAAAGGACATACTTTCTTAATTTTATTCTTGGTTGTAGATTAGATTATTATCAATTAAATTACATTCATTTCATTACAATTGAAACAGTAAATAGTGGAATCAATCTTCTGTCAGAGAAACCACATTAAATTTATCGATTAAAAGAGTTAAGTATAAAAGAGCAGAGAGTCGGACAGAAAATATTTTTAAATATTACATTTGTATTTGATACAAATTTTCTGACTACAATTTCACATTACCACTTTTAAAAAACTAATTTTTTCTACAAAGTTGAAAATTCACTCAAATTTAATTTTTACTAGTAAAAAAATATAAAATATAAAAAAATATAAAATAGTAAAAAAAATTAATTCAGACGAAACGTATTGGAATAATTTTCCTGTTTAATACTAATTATCCGACTACAATTTTAAAATTGTATCGAATTTTCAACTTGTAGATAAAATGACTAAAAATAAATAACTAAAAAACAATAGTTAAATAAATTTCACCCTTTACAAGACCAGTATAATTAGAATAAAAGGAGACAAAATGATCCCGTCATTTTGGGGGAATAATTTTAATTCTACACGACGAGGGTAGTGTCTGCTTTTCTCCCCCACATATTTACAGAGCGAGTCTTAAAAAACATTTTTTTATTTGCACTCAATTTGCTTTATTGAAATTATATTACGATCATTAAAACCGCAGAGATAATAAAAAGTTTCTACACGTGCGATTCGAGAAGTGGAGGGGGAAGGAGGGTTATCGGTGTCTCTTATAGAAGCCTCTTCATTCCCCACACCCTTTTCAAAAAAAAAGAGAAGAAAAAAATAAATAAATTTATATCCACAATAATCTTCAACCGCCCCTAGCTTTCGATATACATCAAAAAGAAAATTTTATTTGTACTAAATTAATTGTACAAAATGATCCGCAATTAACTAATTGACTTTTTATCGTCGCTATTCTCGAATAAACGAAATATTTTCCCTTTACAGTGATATTAATTTTATTTGTTTCCGTTTTCCAATTACATTTTTATTGCCTTTTATTATTTTTAATTTGAATATTCAATGCAGACCTTGATTAGGGGGGAAAAAAATAATAAAAATAAAAATAATATTATAATAATATTATAAAAATAATTTTTTTACAAATGCGTAGAAAAATGAAAAAATAATAATTTTTTTTAATAAAAAAATAAAATAAATCAATAATAATAATAATAAATAATAATAAATTATAAAAAAAACTAATTAAAAATGGTAAAAAATTATTATTTTTATGATTTTTATTTTAAAAATATTATTTTTTTAAATTACTATTCTAAAATTATTATTTTTATTCTTGTTGTAAAGAAATTTTATTGGACAAGTTGGAGGATGGATTATAATTTTCATGTATTCTAATAAATATTTTACTAATTATATACTGAAATTAAAAAATATAGAGAGTTGAATAAAAAATTGTAACTTTAAATTTAGTTCAATTAACATTTTTTATAAAATATAAAATAAATTTAAAAACAAAAAGAACTTTTTAATAGTTTAAGCCATGTTATTAACTAGGAGAAAATTTTATTTAAATTCTATACAATAGTTTCAACAGATTACATTTTTAAACGAAGTGAATGTAATTTTGTCGAAACAAAAAGAATATTCATAATAGATATTGTAAATTTAATTAATCATGATATCCATTTTAGATCAGTTCATTAACTCTATTAGTGTTTTGTTGCCAAACTGCATATTCATTAAAATATGTAAATTATGAATTATTATTCTTATTATTATTTTTTTTATTATTATTGCAATTATTGTTAATATTTTGATATTTTTCAATTATTTTCGTATTTTCTAATTTTATTTTCTTATTATTTTGTTATTATTTAATAATTTTAGTATTTTCTTATATTATTTCATAATTATTATTTTATTATTTAATTATTTTCGTATTTCGTTTTTGTTTATTTCGTTTTATAATTATTATTTTGTTATTATTTAATTATTTTCGTATTTTCTTATTTCAATTTTATAATTATTATTTTGATATTCTCTAATTATTTTCGTATTATCTTATTTTATTTTATTATCATTTCATGGGTTATTATTCCGGTAATTATTATGATAATATTCTTTATTACACCCGCTTCTTTGTTACAAGAATAATAAAGTGTAAATTTTGTTATTCCTAACATTTATTATCCCATTTTATTAATTTTTTCATTTTCTTTTTTCATTTTTTCATTTTCCCCTCAATTTAATAATAATTTAATAACTTATTTTTATAATTCACAAGCAGAAAAAATTATAAAAAAATGCTATTAATTTGAAAATAATTTCTATTTCCACTGTGCATTGAAGTAAGACAATGATGGACCATATAAAATTCAGAGAAAAAGAAAACTCGAAAATTTTAACTACAAAGATTCATTAATAATTCAAGAGATAAATCTTCTTATTTTAATTTTCCAATTTCCATACAAATCACCCCATTCTGACCCTTGCCAGTATCATGTTTCAAGAAATACTTTTAAAGTCTAAATTAGCCTTCCTCGCCCTATACTCTGTTTCTCTCTTTTTCTCTCTCTCGACAGTCACACCAGTTTACTTAATCAAGAGATTAAGCTTAGAAGGAAAAAAAATTTTAAAAAGAAAAGAAAAAATTTCTCATAATTTGCTTTCTTTCTTCAAATTATTTTCGTTCTTACCAATTCTTGAGAAATGACAAATTTTTCTTCTTTTGAAAAATGGAGAATTATTTCGTATCTGTGTATTTTTTTTCTGGATCTGAGGTGAAACGTAGAAAAAAAGAAGTGAAAAAAGAAAAGAGAGAGAGATAATTCACCAAAAGTTGAATAATTGTACTTTTCTCTCTGAAAGAAATTATATTCAGGTGCGGAAGCGCAAGTGACTTTTAGAATTAGTTCATTAAAATATAAGAACAAACGAAAAGAAGCTGAATTTATAAAAAGAATTCTTTATCGTCGGTAAGGAATGTCAAAAAATTTACAAAAAAAAATTTTTTTCATACTTCATTTCTTCAAAATCCTTACCTTTTTATTTCTTTCTTCATTTATACTAGCAACATATACATATTATAATTAATAATAAAAATTCTACACTTAAGAAAATTAAATCTAAAATTAATTAATTTGCCTATTTTATTTTATGTCTTCTTTTTATTATTCATTATTATAAAAATATTTTTTAGGAAATATTTTTTTTTATTCACTCTCTTTATTTGTTCCTTTTATTAGTTTTCTCATGAATTACAATCCCATTTTTTTATTAGTTTTCTCATTAATTACAATCTTATTTTTTTATTCCTGTTTTATTAATTTCAAAAAATTCGTCTTTGTTTATTTTTTAAATCAACTTTTCAATTTTATTTATTTAGTAAAAAACAAATTTTCGCATTTTATTTATTTATTTACTATTCATGGGAAAAATATTCAATAAGAAAATAAAGTTGAAACCAAATTGAAAGGAATACATTATATGGAAGAAATTTTAAAAGAAAAAGTTTGCAGATTTTTTGATCGTTTAAAAAAAGCAAAAAAGAAAACTTATGCGAAATCGGTGAACGAATTTCATGCAAATTGCTTTAACATCTAATAAATTTAATTTCGACGTTTTACCCATTCATTTCGCTTCACAGTGACGCCTCTATTTATGAAAGCCATTTTACCCGAATAGGCTTTTATGTTGCTCATACAAGATCGATCAGTGTGTGGAGAGTCACCTTTTATGACTGTTATAACTTTTCAATTTAAAGGGCAGCTACCAAAGTCTCAGGAAAGCTCTCCAGGTCGTAAAGATAAACCCCAATTTATCGTGAGTATGTCAAATGTTTGCTGTATACATTTGACATTAGTCTATTTTCCAAAAAGAAAAAGAAAAAAATTTTTCCCTTCATTCAGTGTCTTTGATCAGGTAAATCCATTTGAAAATTTTCATAAATTACCTCTGAAATGATTTACTAATTGGATTTACCTCCAGGATTCAATTTTTTAAAAATTTATTTCCTCCTTTTTACAAGCTGAATCACTTTTTACTTTTAGTAACTCTTCCCTCATTTTTGTTTAGTTTATTTTTCCTAAATGCAAGACCGAACCGGCGTGTTTACTTCTCATTTTATTTAATAATTATTTATGTAATAAATTATACGAATTCGATAATATTTAATTTGGTAAATATTTATCAATTTTTTGGTTTATTGAAAATTATCAAATAAAAATACATCGCTAATTTTTCCATTCATTTTGAATTAATTCTCTTGTTTAATTTAATTCTGTTTCTGATTTAAACAAAAATAGAAACAAATTTATTAAACAAAAATTATTCTCTTTGAATTATTTAAACAGAAATAGAAATTTAATTCTATTTCTGATAGTTATTTGATTTTTTTGTAATTTTATTTATAATTTCAATTATAGCTTTCTTAATAATATTATTAAAAAAAAAAAATTAAAAAAATTTTTTTTTAATTAATTATTATTATTAGTAATCTTATTTATAATCTTATTTATAATTTAATTTACAAATTATAATTTTATTCCTAATTTTATTTATAACTTTATTTACAATTTTTTTTAACTTCATGTACAATTTTATTTATAACTTTATTTACAATTTTATTTATAACATTATTTACAATTCTATTTATAACTTTATTTACAATTTTATTTATAGTTTTATTCATTGAAATAATAGTGAAAAAAATTGTATCTTATTTAAAACATTTTTTTACAGAAAAAATGAATCCATAGGTTTAAATAATTCGAGAATATTAAACTTCGTATAAGAGAAGTTTGCGCGACAACTATTTTTATTGTTGAGAGGAGTTTTGCGAATCGAAAACGAAAACTGCGAAAGAACTTTAGGTAAAAGTTTTAAGCAAAAGGAGAAAAAGAGAAAGAAAATGTAAAGCTTCTATGTCATTTAAAGATAACGAAGTATTACATGAGCGAATTTATACTTTTTTCAACGCATAAAACTTATCCAATTAAAGAAAAAAAAATTTATTTATTCAAAATTATTCTATTTTGTACTACAATTATTCTATTTTCTACTATAATTATTCTATTCTTAACAATTGTTTCTATTTCCGTTTATTATTATCTTAAATTAAAAAGAAGAAATAATAAAAATAAAAACAATTTATAAAAATTATATTAACTAATTAATAATATTATTATTAGCCAATAATTTTTGAATTAATAAATAATTAATTTATAATCATTTAAAAAAAGAGAAAATTACAGAAAAAAGAATTCAAAGTATTTATTAATTACAAAAATTGTTTTTGAAACATATTATTGGTAAAAATTAATTTACTTATTCTTAAATAAATTTTAGATTAATTTATATAACTTTTTATTAATTTATATTTATTTAATTTATTAATTTACTTAACTTTTTTCCATCGATTATACAAATAAGCGCACACACTACATTCTAAAATACTTTTTTTTACAATTGGCAACTAGAAAATCAAGATTGGAAAACTCTTAAAAGCCTAAAACAAAACTTGTCTACGGCTAGCGTGTTAATGAAACATTTAATGCAATAATATATTATTATGCCTCACACGAAGAGTTGGAAAATTATTTTTTATGTTAAAAGAAAATTCCTGCTAAAAATTAATAGGCATATAAAAACGTACAAATTTGTAAACTTTGGCAATTTCGAAAAGAAAATTCACATAATGTTTACATATTTTATTCTCCATTAGATAAGAAATTAATTTCTATTCAATATTAGACAATTACAATTAATTAGTAATTTAAAATATGAAAAAAAGCATTTTTAATTATTAAATTATAATAATGAATTTTAATGAATTGATAATTAATTTAATTATTAAATCTTAGCCTCAGGCAAAGTAGCAGAATAGAGCAAATATATACAAGCGTCAGTCAATCATTTTATACAACTGTTTAACATTCGAAACATTATTAGAAAAATAATTATAAAAATTTCATTTTTTCATTAAATATTTGAAACTAATTTCCATAAATAAAAAATAAATAAAAATCTGCATTAATTTTTTCATTCGACTCAAAGATTGGAAAAACTAATCAAATAGAGAAAATAATATATTTTTTGAAGAAAAAAATTAATTTTTTATTATTTTTAATATTTGTAAATTTACTTTGTCTCACTATTACCAGGACGAGACACAAGTTTCAACTGATTGAGAGATGAAAATTTATTTTCCTATTCATCTCTGTATTTGAATTTTCATTGCGGTTATAACCTTACTAATCGAATCGGCTCCTTCTTTGTTTTCAACCTTTTCAACTGTTTTCAAGTGAACCTCAACACATTGTCTCGGAAAAGTGAGCAAAACTCCCTGGGAAGTCTTTGTTTTGTTTCACTTCCTCGAAAGGTCATAGCCCCAAGTGATTATTATCTATATTATAAATTCATATTTTAAGAACACAATTCTTCTCATTATTATTATTATTCACAAAGGATTCTAGTAAAAATCTATAAAATTAGTTCTTTAATTATATTACAGACATTAATTATTATAATTTAACACACTAATATAATAATTAATACAGTCATGAAATAATAAAATAATTTATAATATTTTCAATTAATAAATAATTAAAAATTTTTAATTTTTGTTTAAATTTAAAATATAAGTATAATCAAATATACAATAATTTATAATCTTTTCTATAAAAAAATATATTATTTTATTACTCTATAATAATAAACTAGTGAATACAATTCTTAATTGTAATCACAGAAAAAAAAATGAGTGTTAAATGTGTTGCGTGTAGTTTTCAGATAATGTTGTTTTAACACAATTTTAGTATTATTTTAACCCCATTTAAAATTTATATTAATTTAACACCCTCTAGTGTTAATTTAACAGTCTCTATTGTTATTTTAACACCAATGTAGTGTTAAAACCACACAGCGTCGGTTAAAAATGTTGTGTGTAGTTTTAAAGCTGTTAAAAATTTGTGATGTAATTAAATTCTTCTAAAGAATTTAAAAAAAATTTTTGAAAATAATAGAATGTTTTTAAAATTTTCAAAGTAATTGTATTCAATCTAGAACTTATATTAAATATTTGTAACAATTAATTTTGAATAGAATACTATTAAACATAATTGAATTGCTGCGAAGAATTTTCTTATCTAAAAAAAATCAGTTTTTCCGAAGAATTATATCAGAATTTTTTTAAATAACTCAATTATTAACTTAATATTTTTAAAAATTGTATTCTTTCGGAAAATTTTACTGCAATAATTAAATTAAAAACAATTGCATTCTTTTGAAGAATTTTAGTATTTTTATTAATTAACTAATTAATTAATTATATTATTAATAATTATACCTGACTCGTACTGGTAATTATTAATGAAAATAATTGAATTCTTGGGAAGAATTTTATGAAAAAATTCCAAAATCCTGATTAAATTCTTTTAAAGAATTTCTTTAAATTTTTTTTTTAAATTATCTATTTTCTTTAATTTTAATTAAAATTTAAATTCAAACTTTTGAAAGTAATTAAATTTTTTGAAGAATTCTTTTCAAGTTTTTAAAATATTTTTAATATTTATATACATTTTTTTATAATTTTGATTAAAAATTTTGAAAGTAATTGAATTTTATAAAGAATTTCTTTCATGTTTTTAAAATAATTACTTCTATGAAAAATTATAATTAAATACTTTACTGTTGAAGTTAATTAAAATTGTTCTGAATATAATTAAATTCAGGTAAAAAAATTTTATTATTTATAGAATTAATTTAATCATTGAAGAATTTTACTATTTTTAAAAAGAATTGAATTTTTTCCATGAATTTATTAGAAGTTTAAAAAGTAAATGAATTTTTTCGAAAAATTTTACTAAAAATTGGAAAAAAATTTAGTGACTCCTTCAGTGAAATTTTATTAAAAAATTGACATAATAAAATTTATATAAACAAATTGTGTAATTTATTAGTTTTTAAAGAACACAATTTAATTCTTTAAGAGAATTTTCTTAAAATTTTGGAAAATAATTGAATTTTTCAATTAAATTTTACAGACAATCTTAGAAATAATTGAATTTTTGAGATTAAATAACTTTTAGAATTATTTTTAAGAGAATTGAATGTTTACAAAGACTTTACTAAATAAATGAATTGTTTCAACGGATTTATACAAAAATTCAGAAAATATCTGAATTCTTTCGTAAAATTTTTTTGAAATTGTCTTGAAAATAATTTTATTTCTGCGAAACTATTTTTGAAAATTATGGAATTCTTCTGAATAATTTTGTTATGTTTGAAAATAAAGAAATTCTTCCGAAGAATTTTATTATGTATAAAAATAATTGAATTCTTGCTAAGACTTATTTCAATATTTTTAAAAATATTGATTATGAATTTATCAAAAAATTTGAATTTGAAAATAAAAATTTTTGTAAATTACATTATAAAAAATTGAATATTACGTTCCGTGCACTAGAGCACGTAAAATTTAGTAGTTATTTATTTGATTATTAATTATTTATTTAATTATTCCTTTTATTATTAATATATAGTTCAATCTTTCAAAGTCTTTCAAAATATTTTTCAAAATTAGTAAAAGATTTTTTAATTTCAATTTTTTAAAATTCATTTTGTTTACTTAATTACTAAACAGTAATTTATTCTATTAATTTAAGCAAAACAGTATAGTTAACTAACTAATTAAGCGGTAGAAATTAATGATATATTTACAATTACTACAATACTCTTTTTATTTTTCTATTTTTTTTTAATTTTTGTTTTTAATTTGAATAATAATTAAAATGTATTTGATCTGCATTCTGAGCATTAAAATAATCACCATGAATTTGTGCTTAAATGAAAATATTATTTATTCCAACAAATTTTACAGCAAGTTCATGAATTGCCAAGTTCGTTTAATTATATATACACTTGGAAAATAGAGACTCCGTATTCTTGTCTAAATTATATAGTTAATTTAATAATTATTTTCAGCTCCATTTCCGGTTGAAATCTCTATATCCACTTTAGGAGTGTATCTGTAACCATTAATTAATTAATAAATCAAGAATCCTTTGGACTTAACTAAAAGCTAGTGGTGGATAGAGACCTCTACCCACTACAGAAGCTGTCTACAGCCACTAATTAATTAATTAGCTGATTACTTAGACCAAGGTTGAGAAAGTAATTTTGAGAGCAAAATTTCTAAAGTGAACGAATATCTATTCAAAAATTAGAAAAAAATTTTTTTTTTTAATTTTACTTTTTCTTAGGTACGAAAATTAAATATTTTGTTAATTTATGTAATTATTAATACCATTATAGAGAGTAGTTTAAATTTTATCCAAATTGAAAATATGTTTATCACTTTCTATTACTTTTGTTAACAAATCGTTTAATTTTTCCAAGACTGAAAATTATTACAAATATTTCACTAACAGTATTTCTGAATAGTATAATTTCAATTTTTTATTGTCTCATCGGCGGGGAATTTTTTACTCATAAACCCAAAGCAAAATTGGTTATAAATTGATCTTGTGGCTTATACAGCTCTCTCTTCATGTATTTGAATATAAATACATGACACTTTTTTAATATTCAGAATACATATTCAATTTTCTTTTCCTCTTATTTACTTTCTGTTTTTCGTTTTATTTATTTATTCAAGTTTGCTGTTTTTTTTTCTTCTTTTCCTATATTTTGCATGATTTACAAAAGGCGATTGCACTATATTTACAGAATAAATCTTTTAATATTTACCCAATGAATGAAAACAATTCTCCACAGTGTTTGCAAATAAATTATATTGACACAAATTGAAACATTCAATAAAAATTATTTATTTTTCTATTTGAGTGTTTATATATACATAAATTAAAAAAAACTAAAAAATAAAAATAATACCGCAATCTTTCTTTAAGGAAAATTTTTTTTAATTTAAATCATTATTATTTACCGTTTTTTTCTTTATTAAGAAATCAGTAATTTTTTGCAAAAAAAAAAAAATTTGAGACGGAAATTCGTGATATTTTCGAAAGAAATAAAAAGTGTTTTTTCAAAAGCGAAATGCTAAAAAAACATCTCTATTTAATAATTATTTAATAAATTTTAGGAATAAACAATTTACTTTTTCTAATGTTCTGCGAATTCCTTGAAAAATGTAATTATTCTTTAAATTTTTATTAAAATTCGTCAAAAGAATTCAATTATTCACAAAATTGATTATTAAAATTCTAAATTTTGTGAAACATTCAATTATTCAATAAATAATAATTTATCTTTGTGTTTAAATAATAGAATTCTCGTAGAATTTTCTATTCAAAATTGATTCAAAAATGAATTTTAGTTAAAATTTCTTATAATAAAATATAAAAGTAATTTTTAAGAAGTTACATAGTGACAATATTTTTAAATCATAAAATAATGATTCTAACACTCAAATCACATTAAATCATTAAAAAACGTGAAAAAGTCGATTGCTAATTAATCGTGATTTTTATGTTTTATAACAATATTTTTAAAGTTGATTAATTTAAAAAAAATTGACTGAAATTTTTGAAAATCTTAATTTCAATGGAAAAAGTAATAAAACTTAAATATTGAAATTAAAAATAGTGTATTTATAGAAGAATTTTATAATTAAAAACACTAAAAAAATTGAATTTTGAAGACGTTACAAATTGTTGCAGAAATTAAATTTTTTTGAAAAATTTTACTTACCTAAAATCATTTTTGTCAAAAATTAAATTATGTTCAATATTGTTTTTATATTCACGTCAAAATTTGAATTATCTATAAATATAATAAAATTTATCTCCAAATTTTAATTATTTTCAAAAACTTTAATAATGTAAATTATTAGAAAAATTTCAATTATATGTATTCAAAAATTTTTCTCAATTCAAAGATTTTTAATATCTACTATTATAGTTTTTCAAAAGAATTTATTTATTTAATGACAATTTTCATAAAATTATACAAAAAAATTTAATTATTTTTATAAATAATAGAAATTTCACAGGAATTCAAATATTTACAAATTTTTTCGTAAAATTCAATAATATTCATTTATATTTATAAAACTCATCGCAGAATTTCAATTATTTTTAATACAATTTTTATCAAATTCCTTGAAAAATGTAACTATTCTTCAAATTCTTATTAAAATTCGTATAAAGAATTCAATTATTTCAAATTTATTAATAAAATTCGTTATAAAAAATAAATTTTATGAAACCTTCAATTATTCAATAAATAATTTACCTTTGCATTTAAATATTGAATTCTCGTTGAATTTTCTAATAACATTGATTTAAAAATTAATTTAAGTTAAAATTTCATGTAATACTAGAATATCAAAATAATTTTTAAGAAGTTACATAATGACAATATTTTTATAACATAAAATAATAATTTAACACTCGATCAACTTTAATTATTATAAAACAAGAAGAAATGTTTTATTACAGAATTATTAAAGTTGATTAATTTCTAAAAAATTTGCCATTAAAATTTTTTTTTAACTTTTTACTTTATTTTTTATATACAATTATCAATTTTAAAAATAATATAATTAAAAAATTTTAAATTCAAATTTTTGTTGAAAACATTAAAATAATTCAATTTTGGAAAAATTGCAAATAATTTATTGCAGAAATTCAATTACTTTCAAAAATAATAAAATTCTTCTCATAAAACTCAATTGTGTTTAAAATTTTTTAAAGATTCTCTTATAAATCCCAATCATCTTTGTAAATAACAAAATTTTTCCCCAAAGTTAAATTATTTTCAAAAATGACAATAAAATTCTTGTCCTAATTTCAATTATTTTCTATATCTACTATTTTAATAAAATTCCCGAAAAAAATTCAATCATTTAATAAAAATTAATAAAATCGTACACAAACATGTAATTATTGTCAAAAATATTAAAAATTTCACAGGAATTTAATTATTTTTTATTTTTTTCAAATTTCTTCGCATTAATTCAATTATTTTCATAAATTTTTAATTATAATAAATTATTATAAAACATGAAAAAATCGATCACTCCGAGTCTTCGACTCGGAGCAATCAATGTCTTCATGTTTTATAGAAAAATACTTTTATAAGTTGTTTAATTTCAAAAAGGTTTGAATTTGAAATTTATGAATGTCTTAATTCCTGTGGAAAAATAATAATAATTAAATATTTATTTATAAAAAAAGAAATTATTGCTGTTTTTGAATAATTTTACAATAAAAAAAATCCATAAAAATGTAACGGAACATTTCTTTTTTTTAGTAAAATTTTTTCCTCTATTTTCTAAAACTTCAAAAACTTTCATTTTCAATGAAAACTTGTAATTGACAAATAGAATTTATAAACATTTGTTTCGTTCATTAAAAGAAAACTGAATTTTATTAAAACAATTGTAATTAAAAAATTGAAATAATGTAAATTATTCCCTTATGAAAATTGAAATTTTTTTAGAAAAATATTAAGAAACGGGAATATGTAATGTTTTTTTTCCCAAAAATAAAAGAATCAGTTTGTGAACAATATTGTTATTGAGAAACAAAAATTATGCATAAAATGGGTATTTATTTACTATTTCTTAATCATAATTTTTTTAACAAATTTTTTTTTTTATAAATGAAGAAGAGAAAAATTTGCAATAATTTAGATCAGTCAAACAAAATTTGAAATAAAAAAAGCATATAATAAACAAAATAGGTAAGTTTTTCATTTGATAATCAATCTTTTTTTTTAAATTTTCTAATTTCTAATATTATTTTCTTATGAATCGTGAAAAAATACCTGCATATTTTCGATTTGTCAAGGCAATTTTGTTTTAAAGAAAAAAAAGAAAAGAGTTTACAAAAACTAACTTCAGGTGTGGACAGAATAAATGAATGAATAAGAAGATTATTATTATTATTATTATTATTATTATTATTATTATTATAGTTAATAATTCATTTCTTTGTTCTTTAATGGACATATTCCTAAGGCCAAATAGAAATATTTTTTCAACATTTCGATTTAAAAAAAAATACTTCATGCATTAAAAATACTTTATGTATTATTCTTTCATTATTTTTTCAATGAATTAATACAAGAACAACTGTTCTTCAATGAACATATCCCTAAGGCCAAATAGAAATGCTTTTCAAACATTTCGATTTAAAAAAAATACTTTATGCATTAAAAAAATATTTTCTAAGGCCAAATAGAAATATTTTTTCAACATTTCGATTTAAAAAAAATACTTCATGCATTAAAAATACTTTATGTATTATTCTTTCTTTATTCTTTCAATGTATTAATACAAGAACAATTGTTCTTTTGATGGACATATTCCTAAGACCAAATAGAAATGCTTTTGAAACATTTCGATTAAAAAAAAATACTTTATGCATTAAAAAAATATTTTCTGTATTAAAAAAATACTTTTTGTGAAAATTTCACGTTTTCTGATCCATTCAGTAATTTTTTATTGACAATTTCTTCCTATTAATTTTTTTGCTTTTCTAATAGTTTCAGTGACGAGAAATGTTGCTTGAAAAATTTCCTTTTGTCATTCGTATATAGTATTAAAAAAAACTGAATCTGTATGTATAGCTTATTCCATTTTCTTTTATGCTCTCTCTCTTATATGAATATAGGAAAGTTGTGTGCGTGGGTGGAAATGCTCGCGCTCTTGATGTCGATACTGATAATCAGTGATGTATCGTAGCGAGAAGACAGCGATTTCTGAATAGGAATGCTCGCATTCAGAAGAAGATCCAATCGAATGTAGTATCATTCGCACGGCTGATTAGCATAGAACTATCTCTCAAATTCCTGAGAGCTATGGATAAAAAGGAACTCTCGAAAGCATATTATCCAAGGGGCAGGGGAAAATAGTATAAAGAAAGGAGAAAATCACTGTCGAAGCTTTTCAAAAATACATCAAAAGCAAAAAATAGAAACGTTTATAAAACAAAAGAAAAACATCTTTTTTAAATATCTCTTCCATTTTTTTGTCCTTTATCCCAATAGGGTCAGAATTCGTAAAATTTTCACAGAAAACAAAACGTATTATTTTTAATTTAAAATGGTGAAAAAACATTTCTATTTGGTCTTAGGAATGTGTCCACCAAAGAACAGAAAAAATATTATTTTTTATAAAAGTTATTGCAAAATTAATTTTTTTGCAACTTTTTAAACAAAATGTCATTTCTCCCAAATGAATGAACCGATTTAAGTGAACCAAGCGGGAATATAAAGGGAAAAAAAATACTTTCGTTTAGAATTAGAAAATTTAAAAAAAGTTTATATTTTAATAATTATTTAATCAATTTTTTATAAGCAATTAATTTTTTTAAATGTTCAACGCCTTTAAAAAATTTTTTAAAAATATCTACATACACTTAAAACTATAAGAAATCAAAATCCGTTGAGAAAATTTTGAAGCGACAATTATTTTAAAAGTTAAAATGGAAATTATATCGAATGGAGATGCGATTTTGATGATTTTCAGAATTAAAACATTATTTTTAACTATGAAATGAACAAAACACTGTCGAATTAACATTTTTATTCAGTTATATAACCATAAAAATGATCAAAAACTAAGTTCAGTGTTGATTCACTACACCGCACCAATATAATTTCCATTACAACTTTTAAAATAATTGTCGCTCCAAAATTTTCTCAACGGATTTTGATTTCTTATAGTTTTAAGTGTATGTAGATATTAAAAAAAAAAATTTAAAGGCGTAGAACATTAAAAAAAATTAATTGTTTATAAAAAATTGATTAAATAATTATTAAAATAAAAACTTTTTTAAAATTTTCTAATTCTAAACGAAAGTATTTTTCATTCCCTTTATATTCCCGCTTGGTTCATTCATTTCTTAAATTGGTTCATTCATTTAGGAGAAATAACATTTTGTTTAAAAATTTGCAAAAAAATTAATTTTGCAATAACTTTTATAAAAAATAATATTTTTTTCTGTTCTTTGGTGGACACATTCCTAAGATCAAATAGAAATGTTTTT
This sequence comes from Leptopilina drosophilae, assembly GCA_032873175.1. Lineage (NCBI taxonomy): Eukaryota > Metazoa > Arthropoda > Insecta > Hymenoptera > Figitidae > Leptopilina > Leptopilina drosophilae. The sequence continues at coordinate 65,183,874 of CM065478.1, forward strand.
TCACCATTTTGATTTTAAAAAAAATACTTTTTGTTTTCTGTGAAAATTTCACGAATTCTGACCCAATAATAACCATAGTTTATTTTGCAAAGTAAATTTAAAGTAAATTAATAAATTTAAATTAATTTAAACACTTAAAGTAAATTTCCCAATGGAATTCTTTTCATTACGCATCTTCATTTGTATCCTTCGACATGAAGCTAAAGTTTCGAACGTTCAAATGAAAAAAATTTTTTTTTTTACCTTAAGTATTTTTGAAAATTACTATCGAAAAAAGAAAAATAATTGACATTACACAATATTTAGTTTAGAATAAATTTATTTTGAGCTGAAAAATATTTTTTTTGTAAAGAAATACAAATTTTAAGAAGTAAAAAAATATTGTCGTTCATTTGAACGTTCGAAACTTTAGGAACATCCCTCAACTATATTTTTAACTAATAATTTTTAATTTCTAATTTCTAATTTCTACTTTCTAATTTCTAATTTCTAATTAACCAATCAGTAAAAAAATAATATTCAAAAAGCCTTTTTTTATACCTAAAAGAAAAATTTGCCATTTCTTATATCTTTATTCCTTACTCTTTAAATACAATATAAATTATCCCAAAAAAAATTCCCTTGATTACCCAGAAGGAAAAGTTTATCATTCACCTATACACAAAGATTCTTTCTGAAAATTTTCAATCCTGAAACAAAAATCTCGTAAATTACTGTGTATTGAGTATTGAAGATGTTGCAGATTCTTTTTCATTTGTATTTCGAGGCGAGCATATATCGATTATTTTTTCAAGACTTCGCAATTGTTCTTGAATAAATTTCACGTAGCCCCAACGGAATTTTTTCAACATTTTAACACTGTCGGAATTATTCTCTTGAAAATTGTACATGTTCTGAGTAAATGACTGACAGTAATCACCTTGAAGCGCACGGGTTACCTCGAAACACATTTCTTGCCACGATGCTGAATTCTTGTTTAGGTCAACCTGATAAAAAACAGTACAGTTGATAAATATATACACGTGTTATACACACAAAAATTAAATGTTAATTACGTCATATATTTTTTTGAAACAGTAAAAAAATAGATTACATCGTAATCTTAAAAATTAAACATTCTAATTTCTTCAGATTATGGGCAGGTTTTTTTTTTAATTGTAGATAATTATAAAATCACTTTAATTACTGTGATAATAATTAGATTAATGGTAAGTTGAAGTAAAATGTACTTACTTCTTAAAACATTATGAAAATATTATTACAAAACAAGAAGAAAGTCGAAGACTCGAAGTAATCGACTTTTTCATACATTATAATAATTTCAGTTTTCATAAAATTATTTCGAAAGAATTAAATTATTTACTTTAATTTTCTAATAAAATTCTACGCGAGAATTCGATTATATTTACAAGTAATAAAATTTTTAACGTTAATTTAATTATTTTCAATACAATTTTATTTTCGATACAATTTTAAAAGAATTTTATTTTCGATACAATTTTAAATTAAATTTATTTTCCATACAATTTTAAATCAATTCCTCGAAAAATGTAATAAATTACAAAAATTTTTAGCAGGAGTTAAATTTCATTTCCCAAATAATGAAATTTATCTTTGCTAAAACTCAAATATTTTTAAAATTTACTATTTTAATAAAATTTCTCAAAAAAAAATTAATTATCCAAAAAAACAGTATTAAAATTCGTTGCAAGAATTACATTTTTTTTCATAAATAATAAAATATTCTTCACTGAATTTCGATTATCTGTTAAAAAAAATAAAAATTTGTTCCAATAATTCATTTATTTGTCTAAATAATAAAATTCTTCACAGGATTTCAATTATTTTTAATAAAATTTTTAAGTATATTCTTCGAAACATGTAATTATTTTTTAAAATGTTATTAAAATTCTTAAAATGAAATCAATTAGCAACTGTTTTTAATAATTTTTAAAAAAATTCTTTCAGAATTTTTAAATTTATTTGTTTACAATTTCATTGTACGACATTATTATTTTAATTGATTTCAATTCAATTTTGAATTTCAATTACCTATTAAAAAAAAATTAAAAATTTGTTTCAAGAAGGCTAAATTATTTTGCTAAATAATAAAATTTTTCATTTTATTATTATATAATTATTTCATTTCAATTATTTTTAATCAAATTTTTAAGTAAATTTTTCGAAACTTTTAATTATTTTTAAAAATGTTATTAAAATTCTTGAAATAAAATCAATTAGCAATTATTTTTAATAATTATTGGAAAATTTCCATCAGAATTTTCAATTTCATTTGTTTACAATTTAATTTTACGAAATTTTGATTTTAATTAATTTCAATTCAATTAAATTTTGAATTTCACTATTAAACAAAAAAAAATTTGTTACAAGAAATCAATTATTTTGCTAAATGATAAAATTCTTTACAGGATTTCAATTATTTTTAATAAAATTTTAAGTAAATTCTTCTTCATGTAATTATTTTTAAAAATGTTACTAAAATTCTTGAAATGAAATCAATTAGCAATTATTTTTGATAATTTTTTAAAAAATTCTTTCAGACTTTACAAATTCATTTAAATTTACAATTTATTTTTACGAAATTTTGTTTATTTAGAAATTCTTCAATTAAATATATTACAAAAGAAAAAACTTTAGGTGAATTGAAAAAAGTCCAATTAAACTTTTACAACAAAATGAATTCTACAAAATTGTATGTTCTGATAAATTCTGTTAAAATTTTTGAGAATACTTACATTTTTCGAGGAATTCAATTAGGATATTGTGTTAAAAATAATTGAAATACTGCGATGAATTTAATTATTTATGAAAATAAGTAATCGAAGAAATTTCTTAAAAATTTATAAATAATTGAATACCTATGTAATTTTTATTAATTATAAAAATAACTAAATGTCTGCGCAGAATGGTTTCAAATAATATTTAAATAATTGAACTCGTTTAAAAAATATTATCAAAATACTAGATATTGTAAAAATTATTAATTAAATTGAGCAAAATGTTTGAAAATATTTGAAATATTGCTAAAGAATGTTACTAAAATTTTTGAAAATATTTACATTTCGGAGAAGAATTTGACTATTTTTTAAAGAGAATTGAAATTTTGACGAGAATTTAAAAAAATGTTAAACAATTGAATTTCTCCGAAGAATTTTATTACTTTTGGAATTATTGAAAATAATTGAATATCTGAAATCATTCTTTTATAAATCCATGATTTTTAATAATTACTTAAATAAAAAAATGCAACTATAATAATTTCAGAAGATAGTTCTTTAAGAACTAAATTATTTCAAAAGAAGTTATTCTTAGAAATATAAAAAATTAAAGGTATTAAAATTAAATTAGGTATAATCATTTAAAATAATTTCTAAATAATTTAATTAAAGTATTAAAATTCGTGATAATTTCATAATTTATGAGACAGACAAAAAAATTACTACATTTTTAAATTAAATGTAAGGTTAATTAATAATAATCAGAAAAATGATAATAATAATAAACGAACAGTAATTTTTTTCCTATATTGACGCAAAGAAATATTTTTAAAAAATTTCTTTAATTGAAAAAACAATTCTAATTGAAATTTACACTTTAATTTTAAAAATGAATAGCTCTTCTTTAAATATTAAGAAATTATCACTATGCTGTATATAATATATAGCACAGTGACAATGCACCAAGTATTCTACGTTATATGCGGGTTAAAAGAAAATGAGGGTATGTCCTGAATGAAAATGTAAAATGGAAAAGTTAAATAAAAGATTGAGAAAAAATACAACTAGAAATTGAGGAATAAGAAGAGACCAATGTGTGAGAATATAAAATCCAAGCAAAATCGAATGAATGGTAATGTGAAATGGAGTTGTTTGGAAAGAATTTTATACGTATATACAAAAAGTGCAAAAATAAAAAAATAAATCTGTATATACATATATATAAAGTGGTATATATGAATTGAAGTGAGATGAAAAACATATGTGAAATATAGAACAAAGTCAAATACACAAAGAATATAAAAGAGGAAAATTCAGATCGAGCAGAATATGTCAAAAACAAATTTTTTTCTTTTAAAGAATTCCAAAAATATTCATAGTTTTTTCATATTCACATTTTTTAATAGAATAAACAAGCGACTTAAAAATAAACTAGAGAGTTAATAATTTTCCACTTGAATGCAATTTGTAAAATAATTTCTTGATTAAATAAATTAAAAGTATTAAAAATATTTACTAATTTGAATTAATTCGTGACTTTTTGCTTTAGAGTGAGTAAAATTTACTAATTAATTTATTAGAAATTACAATTATAATTATTATTTATGATAATTATTTATAATTACAATTTTAATGAGTAAAAACAATTTTAATTAGTAAAATTTATTAATTAAAAAGCAAAGAGTCAGTCACTAATTAAAATTATTAAACATTTTAATACTCAATTCAATTTTAGAAAGAAGTTAATGTAATAAATAATAAATAAATTTCACTTATTTCGTAATAAAAATGGGAATTTAATTAAGAAAATAATAATTTATCAACATGGAGGAAAGATGAATAGAGAAAAAAAATCCTTTACGCTTTGTTTTGAACTTTAAATTTTCATAAAATTTTCACTAAATTTTCAGATGTTACCTAATAACTAATTGTCCGAAGTTTGACACTTTAATCAATACACTTCTCTATTAGTTTCCACTTTGCGTTTAATTAGAATATTCTTGACTTTACAACAAACTTCCAAAGAATTTAATAAATAATGAGTAAACAATTTAATAGTCTTAAATTATTAATTAAATATTTAGATTATTATCATTATTATTATTATATTGGATATAAAACATAATTATGTAACATTAAGACAGTAAATTCTATTCTATTCATTATTATTATTGTTATTATATTTTTTTATTTTCATTATTTTTATTATTATTTTTAATTTTCCTTTTAGTAATAGAAGTAATTTATAAACACAGAAGTAATTTCTTAATTTTTCCGTAATAAAAGTACGTTATAATCAGACATTTAGAAAATACTAATAAAAAAATTGAATTATTTCCTATTCATCATATAATCCTATTTTTTTATTTATTTGAATTTCTATATTTTTACTTCGTAACTATTCATTGGTAATAATTATTAAAAATTAAGCAATTAGATAAAAACAATAGAAAACTGCTTTCGAAAAAAGAGTTGAATTTTTCATCTAATTCACTTTTTATCTTCGATACATTTTAAATTTAAATTAATTTAATTTCAAAATTCCCTATTGTTTATATAATAATTAAAAATTTTATTTTTAGTTTAAAGAAACTTTTTAATTGTTTAAAAAAAAAAATTGGCGTATATTTAAAAAACTAGGAATTATAAAATATAAAAAAAGAAGAAAAGCCCTTTCTGTACAAAAGGGCTTGTCCCGTTTATTATAAATGAAATAATGAATAAATAAAATAAATAAATAGATGAATCAAATAAATAAATAGAATGTTTCACCTTTGAAAGCAATAAAAACAAAGAAATTATTAATAATTTCATTTTTCTCGTAAATTAATATTAAATGCTATAGAATTTTCTAAATATTGCAATATTTTCTACAATTAAAATAGTGAAATACTTTTTTCTCTTTATAAAAATAAAATTTTCACCTTTTTCTCGTCCATTTGCGTTCTCAACTGTTTGCTAAGCGCTCTATCAATAAGATCAACGATGTAACTCTTGCACGTATGCAAATCTAAATCACCTCCTGCGTAATGGTTCTTCCTGTCTTCAATTAATGCATCTTTAAATTTGAATTCATTATTATCCTTATTATTATTATCATTTTTATTGTTATTATAATTATGACAAAAAAATACTATGTTTATAATCAATTAATTATTTTGAAATCAAAAATATATTAAAAAGTAATAACAATTATTATTATTATTATTATTATTATTATTGTTATTGTTATTATTATTATAATTATTATTATTATTATAATTATTATTATTATTTTTTTTATTATTATTTTTATTATTATTTTTATTTTATTTTTATTATTATTACTATCATTAGTTTCTTATAAATTAATTTTATTATTATTACTTCTCTCCAATTTTTCCATTTGTGAATTCTCAATAGTTGAACGACGTGAAATTTTTGAATTGCCTTTGAATTCATGTTGCAATTGCGATTGCTTCAAAAAATCTACCCCAATATCGTTATCGGAATCGTTATCGTCCTTTGAAAGTGAATGGCAACTAGCGCTTGGTTCGATTTTATGTCGTTGATGCATTCCCTGAAATAAAAAAAATAAAATAAAAATATATCGCGCGCGCATCTTTCGTCAAACTCCAATGGACCAGAAAATTAGAAAAGAAATTTTCTTTTTTCTATTTGGTTAGTGGGTACTTTGAAAGTACAAAAATTCTTATTTTCCCCAATTCATGTGGGATGAAAGCCGAAAAATTGGACAAATGATTAAGGACTTTTTTTGCAAAAAAAAGAATAGAAAAGAAAAAAAAAATTTTTTAAATAGGAAAAAAGGGAATCAGAGAAATAAATTGCCTTCTTGATATATAAAAAGAATATTCCGATCCATTATTTTCGATTTTATGATATATTTTTTTTTGCTCTTCACTTCTTTTTTTAAGTTTTATTTTTGAACATTTTATACTTTTTTTACTTTTATTTTTTTCTCGGTGTGTTTAATTTTTATATATTTTGTTCTGTTTTCTATTTTTCACCATTTTTCTAGCTTTCGTTATATTTTATTTTTATTTTTGACATTTTGTTTCGTTTCGTATTTTTTTTTTTTTTTATTGACAAACCTTTGAAACTTCATTAGGACGCGTAATTGCAGATTTGTCAAATTTTGTCCTTTTCTTTTGACAGTCAACGTCTTTTCGACTCTTGATTTGTTTTGCCTCCATGGCCAGCTGATTAAGTTCCTCACAATCGTGATTCGTCTGTTTCTGTTCCTCATCCCTTGTGATTTCACAATTTTCAATTGATTCTCGAATCTTTTCGAAGCAACTTTTCTTTTCCTTCTTCAAGTGACAATGCTCGGCGAAAGTCTTTTTCGAACAATCACTCTCCAACTCCGTCTCATCCTGATTGTATTGAAGCTAAAAATTTTAATTAATTACTAATTATATTGAAATATCTCAAAAAAAAAGAAAAAAATCACGATAAAAAATGGAAATAAATCAAATTAATTCAAGAAAGGAAAATTCACAAATAAATTTAATTAAATAGAGTGTAAAACAATTGATTAGAATTAAAAATAATTAAAAACAATTAAATACTATGAAATACAGTGAAATATAATTAAATACAATTAAATACAATTAAATACAATTAAATACAATAAAACGCAATTAAATACAATTAAATGCAATTAAAAACGAGTAAATACTATGAAATGCAATTGAATAAAATAAATACAGTTCAATAAAATTAAATACACTAAAATACAATCAATTACAATTAAAAATAGTTTAAACTTTAAAGAAATGAAAATACGATGAAATACAATTAAAAAATAATTAAGAACAATTAAATACAAAAAACCATGAAATACAAAGACAATTAAATAAATAATTCTCGTTTTCAATTTTTCTTTCCAATAAGAAAAAAAGAATCCCCCAAAGAAATATTGTATTCACAACTGCATTTCCATATTTTTTATATTTGAATCACACAATTCAATCTTAAAACAAAAAAAAAGAAGAAATGAATTTTAGAAAATCTGAAAAATAAAGGAAAGGAAAAATCGCAATGCCAGTGAAGTTTCTGCAAAACTCAATTTTCTGGTAATATAACTTGAATGGAAAATTGAAGACGTGAGAGGATTTTGAAAAAAAAACAAAAAAATAATAAATAAATAAAATAAGAAAATACCTAAATCAAAATTGACAGTTCAAAGAATTTTATTTTTAGCATGATAAAAAAAAATATCCATACATTTTAGAAATCGTGTGTTTATACATGATTATATAGAAGAAGAAAAAAACAAATCAAAAACTATTATATATTACTGTAAATTTATTTATTTTTTTTCTTTTTTTCAAAGGTTTTGCTTTACGTGACTATATTTCGAATATTACAGCAATTTAACCTGACATTTTGCAGGAATAATCTCTAAACTAGTTGCCTTCAATCTCACAAGTTCATGTATGTCAAACTGTCACGCCATATAGGGTGAATTTTTTTCCCCCTTTTTTTTGTTATTTTATTTCTAAAATTCTATACCAGGTGCTGAAAATTTCCTGTCAATCCAACTATTAGTGTGTAATATTTACAATAAAATCGAAAAAAACAGTAAGTTTAATTACTTTATGTTCTTTTTTCCCAAGTTGAAAAATTGAAAGAGATTGTAAATAAATTTATTTTGTTTCGTTTTTAATAATTATTATTTCTACATTTTCTTCATAATTATCCTTTTTTTATTCCGCTGTTTTAAATTTTTCCTATTTTCATTATATTCAGTTGTCTTTTTTCCAAAAAAAATTATTTTGAAAATTTTATTAAAAAAATTTCTTTTTCTTTTTTTAATTTAACTGATTAAATTTTTCCTACTTTTATTATATTGAGGTGTCTTTTTTCGAAAAGAAAAATTATTTTGATACTTTTAATGAGAAAATTTCTTTTGTCTTTTTTCATTTCACTAAATTATTGAAAATATAAAGTGGAAACTGTTTTAAAATTTTTGTTTGATATCAATATTGTACAACAAGAATTATTTTCCCTTAGTTCGAAAATATTGTAAGAATATTACAAAATTAGACTAAAAACATGATCCCCAAGTTTTGAACGTTCAAATGAACGAAATATTTTTAATTGAAAATATTTTAAATAAATTACTAATCATAAAAGAATTTAAAAACTAAAATTTTATGTTTACAAATTCAAAACTTAATTTTTTGGAAAGTGAAGTGAAATAATTGCAATAAAAATTGAATTTTTAAAAGAAATAAATAAATTTTGTTCATTTAAACGTTCAAAACTTTAGGATCTTCTAAAAAAAATTTTTTAACGATTATTTACTGCAATAAAATTTTTAAAATCGAGTTGCATTCGGACAAGTTTTACTGTAAGTAAAAGTTTACATTAGGAATTTCTCTATAATTAGTAATAAAAAAATAAATAAAGTAAAAAATATAAAAATACTAAATATGTTAAATTAATGTAGATATTTAATTAACTTTTTCAAAATTTAGTCAATTAAATAATTTAATTAAAAAAACGTAACTATTTAAGTATTTGAATATTTCCAAGCAAGAATTAATTAATTTTCGAACACCCTGCCTCCACTATGCACTGATTTGAAAAAATACTGAAAATTTAAAAAGTTAATTCCTCTATTTAAATATTTTATGAACAAAAAACTGTCGATAAAAATAAACAGCGGAAGTCTTGGATCAAATCAAAAAAAAGAAGGTAAAGAAACAAAAATATACAGATATCTAACAAGTAAATATTTTAGTTAAATGCAATATTGTCGATTTCTGACTATCCTGATATAAAAAGAGAAATTTTACGATATCGTTATTTTCACTTGTAGACTGTATAAAGGGATGTTTAGAAATTATTTAAGGACCAGATGCTGTTTTACTTGTATTAAATTATTCAAACTCGCGCAACTCTACAGTAAATGAGAATTCATCGATTGATTCTCGTCGAATTTTTAAAACCCATACTATCGCCGAGAGGAAGAAGTGCATTACCCTGATTCGTTGATAAGCAGGAATTTCCGATTAGCCAGTAATTGAAACAGTCGCGCTTAAAGCAAGAGTTCAGAATGCTCTTTATTCAATAAAAAGAAGCAAGGAAAATAAAAATTACTTTTAGCATAATCAAATTATCAAAAAACAAAAATAAAAACAAAAATAAAAAAAAATAAAAAACAAAAATAAAAACAAAAGAAAAACAAAAATAAAAAAAAATGAAAACAAAAATAAAAATAAAATAAAAAAAAATAAAAACAAAAATAAAAATAACATAGAATGAAAACAAAGTAGTAAATAACGAAAAAAAGGGAAGACTTTTGAATTTTACTATTTTCTTTAATTCAAACAAATTTAACAAATTAAAAAATGAAAAAAATATATTATTTAAGAATTATAAAAATATACCTTTATTGTAAAGTTTTTAATATTTTTTCTGCTTTTTCAAAAAAAATTTTTTGACTTGAAAGAATTTATATATTTCCAAACAAATTTTTGACGCTTAATAGCAAAACAAATTTTTTATTTTCCGAAATAAATTTTAATTTAACAGAAGCTGTGTCGCTACAAATAAAATTAAATAAAATTTTCAAATAATAAAAAACATTGTAATAATTTAACAAAAATTAGTCGAAAAAAATCATATAAAGAAACATGTTTATTTTGTCTATTTTCAATTTCGATTACATTTTAAATTCCATATTATTCTATGAAAAATGAATTTTTATTTTAAAATTTTTAAGAATTTAATTAATAATTATTAATATTTAATTTATATAATTTAATTTTTCTTAATATTCTTCTGTCGCTTTTTCAAAACAAAAAGTATTTTGAAAATTGTAATAGCCAAAATTTCTTTTTTTTAATTAACCTCTACAAAAATAATTAAAAGTATCTATACATCAAAATTAAAAATTAGTAAATTAATTAATGAATTTTTGTTTAATTAACTAATATACCTAATAAATCATATCATAATAATTAGTGGTAGTTAATTAATTACATTAATTACTCATGCATTGATAAATTAATAATTTATTTTAATAATTTAGTTAATTAACTATTTAGTTAATTTTTAATTTCAATTACTTAATTATGTCATTTTCTTCATTATTTTGTTGATTATTTAGTTAATTTTTTAGTTAATTTTTCAATTAAGTAATTACTTATTAAATTATTTAGTATATTTATTATTTATTTAAGTAATTTTCTAATTAATTAACTGTATCTTTAATTATTTAGTTAATAATTTAATTAATTGCTAAACTAAGTATAATTATTTATTTAATTATCTAACTCAAGTTTGGAATTTTTCTTTTACTGTCTTCTTTTAAAAACGAAAATTTTAATAAGACAATTTATTTTCCTTTGTTTAAAATAATTTTCTTCGTAATACAAATATAAAAATATTTTGATTTTTGTTTAATTTGTGTAATTAGTTTTGCATAATTTTTAGTTTTTTTAAAAATAATTTTCTTCGTAATACAAATTTACAAATATTTTGATTTGTGTTTAATTTGTTTTATTAATTTTTTATAAATTTTTACATACAATTAGAAAAATAAATATTTATTTTTCAATTTCTATTTATTTATGAATTCTTTTTTTTTAAACTAAAAGTTGTATATTTATCCATACAAAGGCTTTTTCGTAGCAAAACAAATTTTATTTGCGTGGAAAATTTTAATTTTAAACAAAATTGTATTGTACAATGAAATTTAAATTATTATTCTACTAAATATTAAAAGAAATGCTACCAATTTTAAATAAAATTATTTTTTAAACAAATTAAAAAGTATATTTGTATTTTATTTTTATTATTAAAATTTCAACAAAAATAATTTTAAAGAAAAAGTAGAACAGTAAGAAAAATGATTAAATAAAAATGGCACGCAGGAATACTATAAATAAACTATTAATAACTAGCCAAATTATCCGCGCGCAAGCGCGCGGGAATTTCGTGCTGCACTGTTTATTGTAAACAATTTCAAATCATTTTAATTTAAGTAATTTTTAAAGAAATACTTATTATAACACATAACTGAAAAACTATTTAGAATTAAAATTTTCAAAATATATTATATTTTTAAACTTTAAAGTATATAAAAAAAACATTAACAAATTTCGATACTAACTTCAAATTTGGCATCAGATTTTCAAAATTGAAAATAATTAAACTTTCTTGTACGAGGAAAATTGAATTTCACAAAAATTGTTATCTGATACCTAAATTAAAAAAAACTTCATTACGAAAATTTTAATTATTCTAAAGAATAGAGAAGGTAAAAAAATTATTAGCTATATATAGGTATTTAACTTTCTGAACAAAGAATATAAACAATATTTTTTTAGAGAATTTCCGAATTTTTTAGAATCAATTATTTTTACAAATTTTCAAGTGTAGTATGTATAATTCTTCGAGAGGAACAAATGTCCGGATGTATGTGTGTATGTATGTGTGTGTGTATGTCACCGATTCTTGTGGACAAATTTTTTTTACGCGTAGATCACACAAGAAATATATAATATTTTTTTCATCGCAAAATTATCTGACCTTTAGCAGGGACTAAGTCTTAGACAGTCTTAAAGAATAAAACATTTTATTTAATTTTTTAAAATTTTTTGCAACTATCAGCCACTCAGCTACCATTTGAAAAAAAATAAAAATTTGTTTCTTTCAATTTTTAATATTTTTTTTTTTTTGGAAAATCATCTAACTTTTAACAGGGACTCAGTCTTAGACATTTTAAAAGAATAAAACATTTTATGTAATTTTAAAAATTTTTTGAAACTATCAGTCACTCAGCTACCATTTGAAAAAAATTCAAAAATTTTTTTCTTTCAATTTTTAATACTTTTTTTTTTTTTTGAAAATCATCTGACTTTTAGCAGGGACTAAGTCTTAGACATTTTTAAAGAATAAAACATTTTATGTAATTTTAAAAATTTTTTGAAACTATCAGCCACTCAGCTGCCATTTGAAAAAAAAAATTTGTTTATTTCAATTTTAAATATTTTTTTCATCGGAAAATCATCTGAGTTTTAGCAGGGACTAAGACTTCGACATTCTCAAAGAATAGAACATTTAATTTCAATTTTTAAATTTTTTTGACACCATCAGCCACTCAGCTGCCATTTGAAAAAAATTAAAAAAAATTGTTTCTTCCAATTTTTGACGTTTTTTTCATCGGAAAATCATCTGACTTTTAGCAAGGACTAAGTCTTAGACATTCTCAAAGAATAGAACATTTAATTTCAATTTTTAACTTTTTTTGACACCATCAGCCACTCAGCTGCCATTTAAAAAAAATTAAAAAAAATTGTTTCTTCTAATTTTTAATATTTTTTTCATCGGAAAATCATCTGACTTTTAGCAGGGACTAAGTCTTAGACATTCCCAGAGAATAGAACATTTAATTTCAATTTTTAAATTTTTTTGACACCATCAGCCACTCAGCTGCCATTTGAAAAAAATTTAAAAAATTGTTTCTTCCAATTTTTGATATTTTTTTTATCGGAAAATCATCTGACTTTTAGCAGGGACTAAGTCTTAGACATTCTCAAAGAATAGAACATTTAATTTCAATTTTTAAATTTTTTTGACACCATCAGCCACTCAGCTGCCATTTGAAAAAAATTAAAAAAAATTGTTTCTTCCAATTTTTGACATTTTTTTCATCGGAAAATCATCTGCTTTTAGCAGGGACTAAGTCTTAGACATTTCCAGAGAATAGAACATTTAATTTCAATTTTTAAATTTTTTTGACACCATCAGCCACTCAGCTGCCATTTGATAAAAATTTAAAAAAATTGTTTCTTCCAATTTTTGATATTTTTTTCATCGGAAAATCGTTTGACATTTAGCAGGGAACTAGTCTTAGACATTCTCAAAGAATAGAACATTTAATTTCAATTTTTTAATTTTTTTGACACCATCAGCCACTCAGCTGCCATTTGATAAAAATTTAAAAAATTTGTTTTTTTCCATTTTTGATATTTTTTTTATCGGAAAATCATCTGACTTTTAGCAGGGACTAAGTCTTAGACATTCTCAAAGAATAGAACATTTAATTTCAATTTTTAAATTTTTTTGACACCATCAGCCACTCAGCTGCCATTTGAAAAAAATTAAAAAAAATTGTTTCTTCCAATTTTTGGCATTTTTTTCATCGGAAAATCATCTGCTTTTAGCAGGGACTAAGTCTTAGACATTTCCAGAGAATAGAACATTTAATTTCAATTTTTAAATTCTTTAACACTATCAGCCACTATGCTGCCATTTGAAAAAAAATGTAAAAAATTTGTTTCTTCCAATTTTAAATATTATTTTTATCGGAAAATCATCTGAGTTTTAGCAGGGAATAAGTCTTAGACATTCTTAAAGAATAGAACATTTAATTTCAATTTTTAAATTTTTTTGACACCATCAGCAACTCAGCTGCCATTTGAAAAAAATTAAAAAAAATTGTTTCTTCCAATTTTTGATATTTTTTTCATCGGAAAATCGTTTGACATTAAGCAGGGAATAAGTCTTAGACATTCTTAAAGAATAGAACATTTAATTTCAATTCTTAAATTTTTTTGACACCATCAGCCACTCAGCTGCCATTTGAAAAAAATTTAAAAAAATTGTTTCTTCCAATTTTTTATATTTTTTTTATCGGAAAATCGTTTGACATTTAGCAGGGACTAAGTCTTAGACATTCTCAAAGAATAGAACATTTAATTTCAATTTTTTAATTTTTTTGACACCATCAGCCACTCAGCTGCCATTTGATAAAAATTTAAAAAATTTGTTTTTTTCCATTTTTGATATTTTTTTTATCGGAAAATCATCTGACTTTTAGCAGGGACTAAGTCTTAGACATTCTCAAAGAATAGAACATTTAATTTCAATTTTTAAATTTTTTTGACACCATCAGCCACTCAGCTGCCATTTGAAAAAAATTTAAAAAAATTGTTTTTTCCAATTTTTGATATTTTTTTCATCGGAAAATCGTTTGACATTTAGCAGGGAATAAGTCTTAGACATTCTCAAAGAATAGAACATTTAATTTCAATTTTTTAATTTTTTTGACACCATCAGCCACTCAGCTGCCATTTGATAAAAATTTTAAAAATTTGTTTTTTTCCATTTTTGATATTTTTTTTATCGGAAAATCATCTGACTTTTAGCAGGGACTAAGTCTTAGACATTCTCAAAGAATAGAACATTTAATTTCAATTTTTAAATTTTTTTGACACCATCAGCCACTCAGCTGCCATTTAAAAAAAATTTAAAAAAATTGTTTCTTCCAATTTTTAATATTTTTTTCATCGGAAAATCATCTGACATTTAGCAGGGACTAAGTCTTAGACATTCTCAAAGAATAGAACATTTAATTTCAATTTTTAAATTTTTTTGACACCATCAGCCAATCAGCTGCCATTTGAAAAAATTTTAAAAAATTTGTTTCATCCAATTTTAAATATTTTATTCATCGGAAAATCATTTGACTTTTAGCAGGGACTAAGTCTTAGACATTCCCAGAGAATAGAACATTTAATTTCAATTTTTAAATTTTTTTGACACCATCAGCCACTCAGCTGCCATTTGAAAAAAATTAAAAAAAATTGTTTCTTCCAATTTTTGATATTTTTTTCATCGGAAAATCATCTGACTTTTAGCAGGGACTAAGTCTTAGACATTCCCAGAGAATAGAACATTTAATTTCAATTTTTTAATTTTTTTGACACCATCAGCCTCTCAGCTGCCATTTGATAAAAATTTAAAAAATTTGTTTTTTTCCATTTTTGATATTTTTTTTATCGGAAAATCATCTGACTTTTAGCAGGGACTAAGTCTTAGACATTCTCAAAGAATAGAACATTTAATTTTAATTTTTAACTTTTTTTGACACCATCAGCCACTCAGCTGCCATTTGATAAAAATTAAAAAAAATTGTTTCATCCAATTTTTGATATTTTTTTCATCGGAAAATCACCTGACTTTTAGCAGGGACTAAGTCTTAGACATTTTCAAAGAATAGAACATTTAATTTCAATTTTTAACTTTTTTTGACACCATCAGCCACTCAGCTGCCATTTGATAAAAATTAAAAAAAATTGTTTCATCCAATTTTTGATATTTTTTTCATCGGAAAATCACCTGACTTTTAGCAGGGACTAAGTCTTAGACATTTTCAAAGAATAGAACATTTAATTTCATTTTTTAAATTTTTTTGACACCATCAGCCACTCAGCTGCCATTTGAAAAAAATTTAAAAAAATTGTTTCTTCCAATTTTTGATATTTTTTTCATCGGAAAATCGTTTGACATTTAGCAGGGAATAAGTCTTAGACATTCTCAAAGAATAGAACATTTAATTTCAATTTTTTAATTTTTTTGACACCATCAGCCTCTCAGCTGCCATTTGATAAAAATTTAAAAAATTTGTTTTTTTCCATTTTTGATATTTTTTTTATCGGAAAATCATCTGACTTTTAGCAGGGACTAAGTCTTAGACATTCTCAAAGAATAGAACATTTAATTTTAATTTTTAACTTTTTTTGACACCATCAGCCAATCAGCTGCCATTTGAAAAAAATTTAAAAAATTTGTTTTTTTTCCATTTTTGATATTTTTTTTATCGGAAAATCATCTGACTTTTAGCAAGGACTAAGTCATAGGACATTCTCAAAGAATAGAACATTTAATTTCAATTTTTAACTTTTTTTGACACCATCAGCCACTCAGCTGCCATTTGATAAAAATTAAAAAAAATTGTTTCATCCAATTTTTAATATTTTTTTTATCGGAAAATCATCTGACTTTTAGCAGGGACTAAGTCTTAGACATTCTCAAAGAATGGAACATTTAATTTCAATTTTTAACTTTTTTTGACACCATCAGCCACTCAGCTGCCATTTGATAAAAATTAAAAAAAATTGTTTCATCCAATTTTTGATATTTTTTTCATCGGAAAATCACCTGACTTTTAGCAGGGACTAAGTCTTAGACATTTTCAAAGAATAGAACATTTAATTTCATTTTTTAAATTTTTTTGACACCATCAGCCACTCAGCTGCCATTTGAAAAAAATTTTAAAAAATTGTTTCTTCCAATTTTTGATATTTTTTTCATCGGAAAATCGTTTGACATTTAGCAGGGAATAAGTCTTAGACATTCTCAAAGAATAGAACATTTAATTTCAATTTTTTAATTTTTTTGACACCATCAGCCTCTCAGCTGCCATTTGATAAAAATTTAAAAAATTTGTTTTTTTCCATTTTTGATATTTTTTTTATCGGAAAATCATCTGACTTTTAGCAGGGACTAAGTCTTAGACATTCTCAAAGAATAGAACATTTAATTTCAATTTTTAACTTTTTTTGACACCATCAGCCACTCAGCTGCCATTTGATAAAAATTAAAAAAAATTGTTTCATCCAATTTTTGATATTTTTTTCATCGGAAAATCACCTGACTTTTAGCAGGGACTAAGTCTTAGACATTTTCAAAGAATAGAACATTTAATTTCATTTTTTAAATTTTTTTGACACCATCAGCCACTCAGCTGCCATTTGAAAAAAATTTAAAAAAATTGTTTCTTCCAATTTTTGATATTTTTTTCATCGGAAAATCGTTTGACATTTAGCAGGGAATAAGTCTTAGACATTCTCAAAGAATAGAACATTTAATTTCAATTTTTTAATTTTTTTGACACCATCAGCCTCTCAGCTGCCATTTGACAAAAATTTAAAAAATTTGTTTTTTTCCATTTTTGATATTTTTTTTATCGGAAAATCATCTGACTTTTAGCAGGGACTAAGTCTTAGACATTCTCAAAGAATAGAACATTTAATTTCAATTTTTAACTTTTTTTGACACCATCAGCCACTCAGCTGCCATTTGATAAAAATTAAAAAAAATTGTTTCATCCAATTTTTGATATTTTTTTCATCGGAAAATCACCTGACTTTTAGCAGGGACTAAGTCTTAGACATTCTCAAAGAATAGAACATTTAATTTCAATTTTTTAATTTTTTTGACACCATCAGCCACTCAGCTGCCATTTGATAAAAATTTAAAAAATTTGTTTTTTTCCATTTTTGATATTTTTTTTATCGGAAAATCATCTGACTTTTAGCAGGGACTAAGTCTTAGACATTCTCAACGAATAGAACATTTAATTTCAATTTTTAAATTTTTTTGACACTATCAGCCACTCAGCTGCCATTTGAAAATATTTTAAAAAATTTGTTTCATCCAATTTTAAATATTTTTTTCATCGAAAAATCATCTGACTTTTAGCAGGGACTAAGTCTTAGACATTCCCAGAGAATAGAACATTTAATTTCAATTTTTAAATTTTTTTGACACCATCAGCCACTCAGCTGCCATTTGAAAAAAATTTAAAAAATTTGTTTTTTTCCATTTTTGATATTTTTTTTATCGAAAAATCATCTGACTTTTAGCAGGGACTAAGTCTTAGACATTCTCAAAGAATAGAACATTTAATTTCAATTTTTAACTTTTTTTGACACCATCAGCCACTCAGCTGCCATTTGAAAAAAATTAAAAAAAATTGTTTCTTCCAATTTTTAATATTTTTTTCATCGGAAAATCACCTGACTTTTAGCAGGGACTAAGTCTTAGACATTTTCAAAGAATAGAACATTTAATTTCATTTTTTAAATTTTTTTGACACCATCAGCCACTCAGCTGCCATTTGAAAAAAATTTAAAAAAATTGTTTCTTCCAATTTTTGATATTTTTTTCATCGGAAAATCGTTTGACATTTAGCAGGGAATAAGTCTTAGACATTCTCAAAGAATAGAACATTTAATTTCAATTTTTTAATTTTTTTGACACCATCAGCCAATCAGCTGCCATTTGAAAAAAATTTAAAAAATTTGTTTTTTTTCCATTTTTGATATTTTTTTTATCGGAAAATCATCTGACTTTTAGCAAGGACTAAGTCATAGGACATTCTCAAAGAATAGAACATTTAATTTCAATTTTTAACTTTTTTTGACACCATCAGCCACTCAGCTGCCATTTGATAAAAATTAAAAAAAATTGTTTCATCCAATTTTTGATATTTTTTTCATCGGAAAATCACCTGACTTTTAGCAGGGACTAAGTCTTAGACATTCTCAAAGAATAGAACATTTAATTTCAATTTTTTAATTTTTTTGACACCATCAGCCACTCAGCTGCCATTTGATAAAAATTTAAAAAATTTGTTTTTTTCCATTTTTGATATTTTTTTTATCGGAAAATCATCTGACTTTTAGCAGGGACTAAGTCTTAGACATTCTCAACGAATAGAACATTTAATTTCAATTTTTAAATTTTTTTGACACCATCAGCCACTCAGCTGCCATTTGAAAAAAATTTTAAAAAATTGTTTTTTCCAATATTTAATATTTTTTTCATCGGAAAATCATCTGACATTTAGCAGGGACTAAGTCTTAGACATTCTCAAAGAATAGAACATTTAATTTCAATTTTTAAATTTTTTTGACACCATCAGCCAATCAGCTGCCATTTGAAAAAATTTTAAAAAATTTGTTTCATCCAATTTTAAATATTTTATTCATCGGAAAATCATCTGACTTTTAGCAGGGACTAAGTCTTAGACAATCCCAGAGAATAGAACATTTAATTTCAATTTTTAAATTTTTTTGACACCATCAGCCACTCAGCTGCCATTTGAAAAAAATTAAAAAAAATTGTTTCTTCCAATTTTTGATATTTTTTTCATCGGAAAATCATCTGACTTTTAGCAGGGACTAAGTATTAGACATTCTCAAAGAATAGAACATTTAATTTCAATTTTTAAATTTTTTTGACACCATCAGCCACTCAGCTGCCATTTGATAAAAATTTAAAAAATTTGTTTTTTTTCCATTTTTGATATTTTTTTTATCGGAAAATCATCTGACTTTTAGTAGGGACTAAGTCTTAGACATTCTCAAAGAATAGAACATTTAATTTCATTTTTTAAATTTTTTTGACACCATCAGCCACTCAGCTGCCATTTGAAAAAAATTTAAAAATTGTTTTCTTCTTCCCAATTTTTTATATTTTTTTTCATCGGAAAATCGTTTGACATTTAGCAGTGACTAAGTCTTAGACATTCTCAAAGAATAGAACATTTAATTTCAATTTTTTAATTTTTTTGACACCATCAGCCACTCAGCTGCCATTTGAAAATATTTTAAAAAATTTGTTTCATCCAATTTTAAATATTTTTTTCATCGAAAAATCATCTGACTTTTAGCAGGGACTAAGTCTTAGACATTCCCAGAGAATAGAACATTTAATTTCAATTTTTAAATTTTTTTGACACCATCAGCCACTCAGCTGCCATTTGAAAAAAATTTAAAAAATTTGTTTTTTTCCATTTTTGATATTTTTTTTATCGAAAAATCATCTGACTTTTAGCAGGGAATAAGTCTTAGACATTCTCAAAGAATAGAACATTTAATTTCAATTTTTTAATTTTTTTGACACCATCAGCCTCTCAGCTGCCATTTGATAAAAATTTAAAAAATTTGTTTTTTTCCATTTTTGATATTTTTTTTATCGGAAAATCATCTGACTTTTAGCAGGGACTAAGTCTTAGACATTCTCAAAGAATAGAACATTTAATTTCAATTTTTAACTTTTTTTGACACCATCAGCCACTCAGCTGCCATTTGATAAAAATTAAAAAAAATTGTTTCATCCAATTTTTGATATTTTTTTCATCGGAAAATCACCTGACTTTTAGCAGGGACTAAGTCTTAGACATTTTCAAAGAATAGAACATTTAATTTCATTTTTTAAATTTTTTTGACACCATCAGCCACTCAGCTGCCATTTGAAAAAAATTTAAAAAAATTGTTTCTTCCAATTTTTGATATTTTTTTCATCGGAAAATCGTTTGACATTTAGCAGGGAATAAGTCTTAGACATTCTCAAAGAATAGAACATTTAATTTCAATTTTTTAATTTTTTTGACACCATCAGCCTCTCAGCTGCCATTTGACAAAAATTTAAAAAATTTGTTTTTTTCCATTTTTGATATTTTTTTTATCGGAAAATCATCTGACTTTTAGCAGGGACTAAGTCTTAGACATTCTCAAAGAATAGAACATTTAATTTCAATTTTTAACTTTTTTTGACACCATCAGCCACTCAGCTGCCATTTGATAAAAATTAAAAAAAATTGTTTCATCCAATTTTTGATATTTTTTTCATCGGAAAATCACCTGACTTTTAGCAGGGACTAAGTCTTAGACATTCTCAAAGAATAGAACATTTAATTTCAATTTTTTAATTTTTTTGACACCATCAGCCACTCAGCTGCCATTTGATAAAAATTTAAAAAATTTGTTTTTTTCCATTTTTGATATTTTTTTTATCGGAAAATCATCTGACTTTTAGCAGGGACTAAGTCTTAGACATTCTCAACGAATAGAACATTTAATTTCAATTTTTAAATTTTTTTGACACTATCAGCCACTCAGCTGCCAGTTGAAAATATTTTAAAAAATTTGTTTTCATCCAATTTTAAATATTTTTTTCATCGAAAAATCATCTGACTTTTAGCAGGGACTAAGTCTTAGACATTCCCAGAGAATAGAACATTTAATTTCAATTTTTAAATTTTTTTGACACCATCAGCCACTCAGCTGCCATTTGAAAAAAATTTAAAAAAATTGTTTTTTTCAATTTTTGATATTTTTTTTATCGTAAAATCATCATCTGACTTTTAGCACGGAATAAGTCTTAGACATTCTCAAAGAATAGAACATTTAATTTCAATTTTTAACTTTTTTTGACACCATCAGCCACTCAGCTGCCAATTTAAAAAAATTAAAAAAATTTGTTTCTTCCAATTTTTAATATTTTTTTCATCGGAAAATCACCTGACTTTTAGCAGGGACTAAGTCTTAGACATTTTCAAAGAATAGAACATTTAATTTCATTTTTTAAATTTTTTTGACACCATCAGCCACTCAGCTGCCATTTGAAAAAAATTTAAAAAAATTGTTTCTTCCAATTTTTGATATTTTTTTCATCGGAAAATCGTTTGACATTTAGCAGGGAATAAGTCTTAGACATTCTCAAAGAATAGAACATTTAATTTCAATTTTTTAATTTTTTTGACACCATCAGCCAATCAGCTGCCATTTGAAAAAAATTTAAAAAATTTGTTTTTTTTTCCATTTTTGATATTTTTTTTATCGGAAAATCATCTGACTTTTAGCAAGGACTAAGTCATAGGACATTCTCAAAGAATAGAACATTTAATTTCAATTTTTAACTTTTTTTGACACCATCAGCCACTCAGCTGCCATTTGATAAAAATTAAAAAAAATTGTTTCATCCAATTTTTGATATTTTTTTCATCGGAAAATCACCTGACTTTTAGCAGGGACTAAGTCTTAGACATTCTCAAAGAATAGAACATTTAATTTCAATTTTTTAATTTTTTTGACACCATCAGCCACTCAGCTGCCATTTGATAAAAATTTAAAAAATTTGTTTTTTTCCATTTTTGATATTTTTTTTATCGGAAAATCATCTGACTTTTAGCAGGGACTAAGTCTTAGACATTCTCAACGAATAGAACATTTAATTTCAATTTTTAAATTTTTTTGACACCATCAGCCACTCACCTGCCATTTGAAAAAAATTTTAAAAAATTGTTTTTTCCAATATTTAATATTTTTTTCATCGGAAAATCATCTGACATTTAGCAGGGACTAAGTCTTAGACATTCTCAAAGAATAGAACATTTAATTTCAATTTTTAAATTTTTTTGACACCATCAGCCAATCAGCTGCCATTTGAAAAAATTTTAAAAAATTTGTTTCATCCAATTTTAAATATTTTATTCATCGGAAAATCATCTGACTTTTAGCAGGGACTAAGTCTTAGACAATCCCAGAGAATAGAACATTTAATTTCAATTTTTAAATTTTTTTGACACCATCAGCCACTCAGCTGCCATTTGAAAAAAATTAAAAAAAATTGTTTCTTCCAATTTTTGATATTTTTTTCATCGGAAAATCATCTGACTTTTAGCAGGGACTAAGTATTAGACATTCTCAAAGAATAGAACATTTAATTTCAATTTTTAAATTTTTTTGACACCATCAGCCACTCAGCTGCCATTTGATAAAAATTTAAAAAATTTGTTTTTTTCCAATTTTTGATATTTTTTTTATCGGAAAATCATCTGACTTTTAGCAGGGACTAAGTCTTAGACATTCTCAAAGAATAGAACATTTAATTTCATTTTTTAAATTTTTTTGACACCATCAGCCACTCAGCTGCCATTTGAAAAAAATTTAAAAATTGTTTCTTCCAATTTTTTATATTTTTTTCATCGGAAAATCGTTTGACATTTAGCAGGGACTAAGTCTTAGACATTCTCAAAGAATAGAACATTTAATTTCAATTTTTTAATTTTTTTGACACTATCAGCCACTCAGCTGCCATTTGAAAATATTTTAAAAAATTTGTTTCATCCAATTTTAAATATTTTTTTCATCGAAAAATCATCTGACTTTTAGCAGGGACTAAGTCTTAGACATTCCCAGAGAATAGAACATTTAATTTCAATTTTTAAATTTTTTTGACACCATCAGCCACTCAGCTGCCATTTGAAAAAAATTTAAAAAATTTGTTTTTTTCCATTTTTGATATTTTTTTTATCGAAAAATCATCTGACTTTTAGCAGGGACTAAGTCTTAGACATTCTCAAAGAATAGAACATTTAATTTCAATTTTTAACTTTTTTTGACACCATCAGCCACTCAGCTGCCATTTGAAAAAAATTAAAAAAAATTGTTTCTTCCAATTTTTAATATTTTTTTCATCGGAAAATCATCTGACTTTTAGCAAGGACTAAGTCTTAGACATTCTCAAAGAATAGAACATTTAATATCAATTTTTAAATTTTTTTGACACCATCAGCCACTCAGCTGCCATTTGAAAAAAATTAAAAAAAATTGTTTCTTCCAATTTTTAATATTTTTTTCATCGGAAAATCATCTGACTTTTAGCAGGGACTAAGTCTTAGACATTCCCAGACAATAGAACATTTAATTTCAATTTTTAAATTTTTTTGACACCATCAGCCACTCAGCTGCCATTTGAAAATATTTTAAAAAATTTGTTTCATCCAATTTTAAATATTTTTTTCATCGAAAAATCATCTGACTTTTAGCAGGGACTAAGTCTTAGACATTCCCAGAGAATAGAACATTTAATTTCAATTTTTAAATTTTTTTGACACCATCAGCCACTCAGCTGCCATTTGAAAAAAATTTAAAAAATTTGTTTTTTTCCATTTTTGATATTTTTTTTATCGGAAAATCATCTGACTTTTAGCAGGGACTAAGTCTTAGACATTCTCAAAGAATAGAACATTTAATTTCAATTTTTAACTTTTTTTGACACCATCAGCCACTCAGCTGCCATTTGAAAAAAATTAAAAAAAATTGTTTCTTCCAATTTTTAATATTTTTTTCATCGGAAAATCATCTGACTTTTAGCAAGGACTAAGTCTTAGACATTCTCAAAGAATAGAACATTTAATATCAATTTTTAACTTTTTTTGACACCATCAGCCACTCAACTGCCATTTGAAAAAAATTAAAAAAAATTGTTTCTTCCAATTTTTAATATTTTTTTCATCGGAAAATCATCTGCTTTTAGCAGGGACTAAGTCTTAGACATTTCCAGAGAATAGAACATTTAATTTCAATTTTTAAATTTTTTTGACACCATCAGCCACTCAGCTGCCATTTGATAAAAATTTAAAAAATTTGTTTTTTTCCATTTTTGATATTTTTTTTATCGGAAAATCATCTGACTTTTAGCAGGGACTAAGTCTTAGACATTCTTAAAGAATAGAACATTTAATTTCATTTTTTAAATTTTTTTGACACCATCAGCCACTCAGCTGCCATTTGAAAAAAATTTAAAAAAATTGTTTCTTCTAATTTTTTATATTTTTTTTATCGGAAAATCGTTTGACATTTAGCAGAGACTAAGTCTTAGACATTCTCAAAGAATAGAACATTTAATTTCAATTTTTTAATTTTTTTGACACCATCAGCCACTCAGCTGCCATTTGAAAATATTTTAAAAAATTTGTTTCAGCCAATTTTAAATATTTTTTTCATCAAAAAATCATCTGACTTTTAGCAGGGACTAAGTCTTAGACATTCCTAGAGAATAGAACATTTAATTTCAATTTTTAACTTTTTTTGACACCATCAGCCACTCAGCTGCCATTTGAAAAAAATTTAAAAAAATTGTTTCTTCCAATTTTTTATATTTTTTTCATCGGAAAATCGTTTGACATTTAGCAGGGACTAAGTCTTAGACATTCTCAAAGAATAGAACATTTAATTTCAATTTTTAAATTTTTTTGACACCATCAGCCTCTCAGCTGCCATTTGATAAAAATTTAAAAAATTTGTTTTTTTCCATTTTTGATATTTTTTTTATCGGAAAATCATCTGACTTTTAGCAGGGACTAAGTCTTAGACATTCTCAAAGAATAGAACATTTAATTTCAATTTTTAACTTTTTTTGACACCATCAGCCACTCAGCTGCCATTTAAAAAAAATTAAAAAAAATTGTTTCTTCTAATTTTTAATATTTTTTTCATCGGAAAATCATCTGACTTTTAGCAGGGACTAAGTCTTAGACATTCCCAGAGAATAGAACATTTAATTTCAATTTTTAAATTTTTTTGACACCATCAGCCACTCAGCTGCCATTTGAAAAAAATTTAAAAAATTGTTTCTTCCAATTTTTGATATTTTTTTTATCGGAAAATCATTTGACTTTTAGCAAGGACTAAGTCTTAGACATTCTCAAAGAATAGAACATTTAATTTCAATTTTTAACTTTTTTTGACACCATCAGCCACTCAGCTGCCATTTGATAAAAATTAAAAAAAATTGTTTCATCCAATTTTTGATATTTTTTTCATCGGAAAATCACCTGACTTTTAGCAGGGACTAAGTCTTAGACATTTTCAAAGAATAGAACATTTAATTTCATTTTTTAAATTTTTTTGACACCATCAGCCACTCAGCTGCCATTTGAAAAAAATTTAAAAAAATTGTTTCTTCCAATTTTTGATATTTTTTTCATCGGAAAATCGTTTGACATTTAGCAGGGAACTAGTCTTAGACATTCTCAAAGAATAGAACATTTAATTTCAATTTTTTAATTTTTTTGACACCATCAGCCACTCAGCTGCCATTTGATAAAAATTTAAAAAATTTGTTTTTTTCCATTTTTGATATTTTTTTTATCGGAAAATCATCTGACTTTTAGCAGGGACTAAGTCTTAGACATTCTCAAAGAATAGAACATTTAATTTCAATTTTTAAATTTTTTTGACACCATCAGCCACTCAGCTGCCATTTGAAAAAAATTTAAAAAAATTTTTTCTTCCAATTTTTGACATTTTTTTCATCGGAAAATCATCTGCTTTTAGCAGGGACTAAGTCTTAGACATTTCCAGAGAATAGAACATTTAATTTCAATTTTTAAATTTTTTTGACACCATCAGCCACTCAGCTGCCATTTAATAAAAATTTAAAAAAATTGTTTCTTCCAATTTTTGATATTTTTTTCATCGGAAAATCGTTTGACATTTAGCAGGGAACTAGTCTTAGACATTCTCAAAGAATAGAACATTTAATTTCAATTTTTTAATTTTTTTGACACCATCAGCCACTCAGCTGCCATTTGATAAAAATTTAAAAAATTTGTTTTTTTCCATTTTTGATATTTTTTTTATCGGAAAATCATCTGACTTTTAGCAGGGACTAAGTCTTAGACATTCTCAAAGAATAGAACATTTAATTTCAATTTTTAAATTTTTTTGACACCATCAGCCACTCAGCTGCCATTTGAAAAAAATTAAAAAAAATTGTTTCTTCCAATTTTTGCCATTTTTTTCATCGGAAAATCATCTGCTTTTAGCAGGGACTAAGTCTTAGACATTTCCAGAGAATAGAACATTTAATTTCAATTTTTAAATTTTTTTGACACCATCAGCCACTCAGCTGCCATTTGATAAAAATTTAAAAAATTTGTTTTTTTCCATTTTTGATATTTTTTTTATCGGAAAATCATCTGACTTTTAGCAGGGACTAAGTCTTAGACATTCCCTGAGAATAGAACATTTAATTTTAATTCTTAAATTTTTTTGACACCATCAGCCACTCAGCTGCCATTTGATAAAAATTTAAAAAATTTGTTTTTTTCCATTTTTGATATTTTTTTTATCGGAAAATCATCTGACTTTTAAGCAGGGACTAAGTCTTAGACATTCTCAAAGAATAGAACATTTAATTTCATTTTTTAAATTTTTTTGACACCATCAGCCACTCAGCTGCCATTTGAAAAAAATTTAAAAAAATTGTTTCTTCCCATTTTTTAAATTTTTTTCATCGGAAAATCGTTTGACACTTAGCAGGGACTAAGTCTTAGACATTCACAAAGAATAGAACATTTAATTTCAATTTTTAAATTTTTTTGACACCATCAGCCTATCATCTGACATTTGATAAAAATTTAAATAATTTTTTTTTTTCCATTTTTGATATTTTTTTTATCGGAAAATCATCTGACTTTTAAGCAGGGACTAAGTCTTAGACATTCTCAAAGAATAGAACATTTAATTTCAATTTTTAAATTTTTTTGACACCATCAGCCACTCAGCTGCCATTTGAAAAAAATTAAAAAAAATTGTTTCTTCCAATTTTTGACGTTTTTTTCATCGGAAAATCATCTGACTTTTAGCAAGGACTAAGTCTTAGACATTCTCAAAGAATAGAACATTTAATTTCAATTTTTAACTTTTTTTGACACCATCAGCCACTCAGCTGCAATTTGATAAAATTTTAAAAAATTTGTTTTTTTTCCATTTTTGATATTTTTTTTATAGGAAAATCATCTGTCTTTTAGCAGGGACTAAGTCTTAGACATTCTCAGAGAATAGAACATTTAATTTCAATTTTTAAATTTTTTTGACACCATCAGCCACTCAGCTGCCATTTGATAAAAATTTAAAAAATTTGTTTTTTTTTTTTTTGATATTTTTTTTTCGGAAAATCATCTGACTTTTAGCAGAGACTAAGTCTTAGACATTCTCAAAGAATTGAACATTTAATTTCATTTTTTAAATTTTTTTGACACCATCAGCCACTCAGCTGCTATTTGATAAAAATTTAAAAAATTTGTTTTTTTCCATTTTTGATATTTTTTTTATCGGAAAATCATCTGACTTTTAGCAGGGACTAAGTCTTAGACATTCCCAGAGAATAGAACATTTAATTTCAATTTTTTAATTTTTTTGACACCATCAGCCACTCAGCTGCCATTTGAAAAAAATTTAAAAAATTTGTTTCTTCCAATTTTTAATATTTTTTTTATCGGAAAATCATCTGACATTTAGCAGGGACTAAGTCTTAGACATTCTCAAAGAATAGAACATTTAATTTCAATTTTTAAATTTTTTTGACACCATCAGCCACTCAGCTGCCATTTGAAAATATTTTAAAAAATTTGTTTCATCCAATTTTAAATATTTTTTTCATCGGAAAATCGTTTGACATTTAGCAGGGACTAAGTCTTAGACATTCTCAAAGAATAGAACATTTAATTTCAATTTTTAAATTTTTTTGACACCATCAGCCAATCAGCTGCCATTTGAAAAAATTTTAAAAAATTTGTTTCATCCAATTTTAAATATTTTATTCATCGGAAAATCATCTGACTTTTAGCAGGGACTAAGTCTTAGACAATCCCAGAGAATAGAACATTTAATTTCAATTTTTAAATTTTTTTGACACCATCAGCCACTCAGCTGCCATATGAAAAAAATTTAAAAAATTTGTTTTTTTTTCCATTTTTAATATTTTTTTCATCGGAAAATCATCTGACTTTTAGCAGGGACTAAGTCTTAGACATTCTCAAAGAATAGAATATTTAATTTCATTTTTTAAATTTTTTTGACACCATCAGCCACTCAGCTGCCATTTGAAAAAAATTTTAAAAAATTGTTTCTTCCAATTTTTTATATTTTTTTCATCGGAAAATCGTTTGACATTTAGCAGGGACTAAGTCTTAGACATTCTTAAAGAATAGAACATTTAATTTCAATTTTTAAATTTTTTTGACACCATCAGCCACTCAGCTGCCTTTTGATAAAAATTAAAAAAAATTGTTTCATCCAATTTTTGATATTTTTTTTTTTGGAAAATCATCTGACTTTTAGGAAGGACTAAGTCTTAGACATTCTTAAAGAATAGAACATTTAATTTCAATTTTTAACTTTTTTTGACACCATCAGCCACTCAGCTGCCATTTGATAAAAATTTAAAAAATTTGTTTTTTTTCCATTTTTGATATTTTTTTTATCGGAAAATCATCTGACTTTTAAGCAGGGACTAAGTCTTAGACATTCTCAAAGAATAGAACATTTAATTTCATTTTTTAAATTTTTTTGACACCATCAGCCTCTCAGCTGCCATTTGATAAAAATTTAAAAAATTTGTTTTTTTCCATTTTTGATATTTTTTTATCGGAAAATCATCTGACTTTTAGCAGGGACTAAGTCTTAGACATTCTCAAAGAATAGA
The DNA here is from genome assembly GCA_032873175.1 of Leptopilina drosophilae. NCBI lineage: Eukaryota > Metazoa > Arthropoda > Insecta > Hymenoptera > Figitidae > Leptopilina > Leptopilina drosophilae. The sequence continues at coordinate 65,213,258 of CM065478.1, forward strand.
ACATTTAATTTCAATTTTTAAATTTTTTTGACACCATCAGCCACTCAGCTGCCATTTGAAAAAAATTAAAAAAAATTGTTTCTTCCAATTTTTGACGTTTTTTTCATCGGAAAATCATCTGACTTTTAGCAAGGACTAAGTCTTAGACATTCTCAAAGAATAGAACATTTAATTTCAATTTTTAACTTTTTTTGACACCATCAGCCACTCAGCTGCTATTTGATAAAAATTTAAAAAATTTGTTTTTTTCCATTTTTGATATTTTTTTTATCGGAAAATCATCTGACTTTTAGCAGGGACTAAGTCTTAGACATTCCCTGAGAATAGAACATTTAATTTTAATTCTTAAATTTTTTTGACACCATCAGCCACTCAGCTGCCATTTGATAAAAATTTAAAAAATTTGTTTTTTTCCATTTTTGATATTTTTTTTATCGGAAAATCATCTGACTTTTAAGCAGGGACTAAGTCTTAGACATTCTCAAAGAATAGAACATTTAATTTCATTTTTTAAATTTTTTTGACACCATCAGCCACTCAGCTGCCATTTGAAAAAAATTTAAAAAAATTGTTTCTTCCCATTTTTTATATTTTTTTCATCGGAAAATCGTTTGACACTTAGCAGGGACTAAGTCTTAGACATTCACAAAGAATAGAACATTTAATTTCAATTTTTAAATTTTTTTGACACCATCAGCCTCTCAGCTGCCATTTGATAAAAATTTAAAAAATTTGTTTTTTTCCATTTTTGATATTTTTTTTATCGGAAAATCATCTGACTTTTAGCAGGGACTAAGTCTTAGACATTCTCAAAGAATAGAACATTTAATTTCAATTTTTAAATTTTTTTGACACCATCAGCCACTCAGCTGCCATTTGAAAAAAATTAAAAAAAATTGTTTCTTCCAATTTTTGACGTTTTTTTCATCGGAAAATCATCTGACTTTTAGCAAGGACTAAGTCTTAGACATTCTCAAAGAATAGAACATTTAATTTCAATTTTTAACTTTTTTTGACACCATCAGCCACTCAGCTGCTATTTGATAAAAATTTAAAAAATTTGTTTTTTTCCATTTTTGATATTTTTTTTATCGGAAAATCATCTGACTTTTAGCAGGGACTAAGTCTTAGACATTCTCAGAGAATAGAACATTTAATTTCAATTTTTAAATTTTTTTGACACCATCAGCCACTCAGCTGCCATTTGATAAAAATTTAAAAAATTTGTTTTTTTTTTTTTTTATAATTTTTTTTAGGAAAATCATCTGACTTTTAGCAGAGACTAAGTCTTAGACATTCTCAAAGAATTGAACATTTAATTTCATTTTTTAAATTTTTTTGACACCATCAGCCACTCAGCTGCTATTTGATAAAAATTTAAAAAATTTGTTTTTTTCCATTTTTGATATTTTTTTTATCGGAAAATCATCTGACTTTTAGCAGGGACTAAGTCTTAGACATTCCCAGAGAATAGAACATTTAATTTCAATTTTTTAATTTTTTTGACACCATCAGCCACTCAGCTGCCATTTGAAAAAAATTTAAAAAATTTGTTTCTTCCAATTTTTAATATTTTTTTTATCGGAAAATCATCTGACATTTAGCAGGGACTAAGTCTTAGACATTCTCAAAGAATAGAACATTTAATTTCAATTTTTAAATTTTTTTGACACCATCAGCCACTCAGCTGCCATTTGAAAATATTTTAAAAAATTTGTTTCATCCAATTTTAAATATTTTTTTCATCGGAAAATCGTTTGACATTTAGCAGGGACTAAGTCTTAGACATTCTCAAAGAATAGAACATTTAATTTCAATTTTTAAATTTTTTTGACACCATCAGCCAATCAGCTGCCATTTGAAAAAATTTTAAAAAATTTGTTTCATCCAATTTTAAATATTTTATTCATCGGAAAATCATCTGACTTTTAGCAGGGACTAAGTCTTAGACAATCCCAGAGAATAGAACATTTAATTTCAATTTTTAAATTTTTTTGACACCATCAGCCACTCAGCTGCCATTTGATAAAAATTTAAAAAATTTGTTTTTTTCCATTTTTGATATTTTTTTTATCGGAAAATCATCTGACTTTTAGCAGGGACTAAGTCTTAGACATTCTCAAAGAATAGAATATTTAATTTCATTTTTTAAATTTTTTTGACACCATCAGCCACTCAGCTGCCATTTGAAAAAAATTTTAAAAAATTGTTTCTTCCAATTTTTTATATTTTTTTCATCGGAAAATCGTTTGACATTTAGCAGGGACTAAGTCTTAGACATTCTTAAAGAATAGAACATTTAATTTCAATTTTTAAATTTTTTTGACACCATCAGCCACTCAGCTGCCTTTTGATAAAAATTAAAAAAAATTGTTTCATCCAATTTTTGATATTTTTTTTTTTGGAAAATCATCTGACTTTTAGGAAGGACTAAGTCTTAGACATTCTTAAAGAATAGAACATTTAATTTCAATTTTTAACTTTTTTTGACACCATCAGCCACTCAGCTGCCATTTGATAAAAATTTAAAAAATTTGTTTTTTTCCATTTTTGATATTTTTTTTATCGGAAAATCATCTGACTTTTAAGCAGGGACTAAGTCTTAGACATTCTCAAAGAATAGAACATTTAATTTCATTTTTTAAATTTTTTTGACACCATCAGCCTCTCAGCTGCCATTTGATAAAAATTTAAAAAATTTGTTTTTTTCCATTTTTGATATTTTTTTATCGGAAAATCATCTGACTTTTAGCAGGGACTAAGTCTTAGACATTCTCAAAGAATAGAACATTTAATTTCAATTTTTAAATTTTTTTGACACCATCAGCCACTCAGCTGCCATTTGAAAAAAATTAAAAAAAATTGTTTCTTCCAATTTTTGACGTTTTTTTCATCGGAAAATCATCTGACTTTTAGCAAGGACTAAGTCTTAGACATTCTCAAAGAATAGAACATTTAATTTCAATTTTTAACTTTTTTTGACACCATCAGCCACTCAGCTGCTATTTGATAAAAATTTAAAAAATTTGTTTTTTTCCATTTTTGATATTTTTTTTATCGGAAAATCATCTGACTTTTAGCAGGGACTAAGTCTTAGACATTCTCAGAGAATAGAACATTTAATTTCAATTTTTAAATTTTTTTGACACCATCAGCCACTCAGCTGCCATTTGATAAAAATTTAAAAAATTTGTTTTTTTTTTTTTTGATATTTTTTTTTCGGAAAATCATCTGACTTTTAGCAGAGACTAAGTCTTAGACATTCTCAAAGAATTGAACATTTAATTTCATTTTTTAAATTTTTTTGACACCATCAGCCACTCAGCTGCCATTTGAAAAAAATTTAAAAAAATTGTTTCTTTCAATTTTTTATATTTTTTTCATCGGAAAATCGTTTGACATTTAGCAGGAACTAAGTCTTAGACATTCTCAAAGAATAGAACATTTAATTTCAATTTTTTAATTTTTTTGACACTATCAGCCACTCAGCTGCCATTTGAAAATATTTTAAAAAATTTGTTTCATCCAATTTTAAATATTTTTTTCATCGGAAAATCATCTGACTTTTAGCAGGGACTAAGTCTTAGACATTCCCAGAGAATAGAACATTTAATTTCAATTTTTTAATTTTTTTGACACCATCAGCCACTCAGCTGCCATTTGAAAAAAATTTAAAAAATTTGTTTCTTCCAATTTTTAATATTTTTTTCATCGGAAAATCATCTGACATTTAGCAGGGACTAAGTCTTAGACATTCTCAAAGAATAGAACATTTAATTTCAATTTTTAAATTTTTTTGACACCATCAGCCACTCAGCTGCCATTTGAAAATATTTTAAAAAATTTGTTTCATCCAATTTTAAATATTTTTTTCATCGGAAAATCGTTTGACATTTAGCAGGGACTAAGTCTTAGACATTCTCAAAGAATAGAACATTTAATTTCAATTTTTAAATTTTTTTGACACTATCAGCCACTCAGCTGCCATTTGAAAATATTTTAAAAAATTTGTTTCATCCAATTTTAAATATTTTTTTCATCGGAAAATCATCTGACTTTTAGCAGGGACTAAGTCTTAGACAATCCCAGAGAATAGAACATTTAATTTCAATTTTTAAATTTTTTTGACACCATCAGCCACTCAGCTGCCATTTGATAAAAATTTAAAAAATTTGTTTTTTTTCCATTTTTGATATTTTTTTTATCGGAAAATCATCTGACTTTTAGCAGGGACTAAGTCTTAGACATTCTCAAAGAATAGAATATTTAATTTCATTTTTTAAATTTTTTTGACACCATCAGCCACTCAGCTGCCATTTGAAAAAAATTTTAAAAAATTGTTTCTTCCAATTTTTTATATTTTTTTCATCGGAAAATCGTTTGACATTTAGCAGGGACTAAGTCTTAGACATTCTTAAAGAATAGAACATTTAATTTCAATTTTTAAATTTTTTTGACACCATCAGCCACTCAGCTGCCTTTTGATAAAAATTTAAAAAATTTGTTTTTTTCCATTTTTGATATTTTTTTTATCGGAAAATCATCTGACTTTTAGCAGGGACTAAGTCTTAGACATTCTCAAAGAATAGAACATTTAATTTCATTTTTTAAATTTTTTTGACACCATCAGCCACTCAGCTGCCATTTGAAAAAAATTTAAAAAAATTGTTTCTTCCAATTTTTTATATTTTTTTCATCGGAAAATCGTTTAACATTTAGCAGGGACTAAGTTTTAGACATTCTCAAAGAATAGAACATTTAATTTTAATTTTTAACTTTTTTTGACACCATCAGCCAATCAGCTGCCATTTGATAAAAATTAAAAAAAATTGTTTCATCCAATTTTTGATATTTTTTTTTTGGAAAATCATCTGACTTTTAGGAAGGACTAAGTCTTAGACATTCTTAAAGAATAGAACATTTAATTTCAATTTTTAACTTTTTTTGACACCATCAGCCACTCAGCTGCCATTTGATAAAAATTAAAAAAAATTGTTTCATCCAATTTTTGATATTTTTTTCATCGGAAAATCACCTGACTTTTAGCAGGGACTAAGTCTTAGACATTTTCAAAGAATAGAACATTTAATTTCATTTTTTAAATTTTTTTGACACCATCAGCCACTCAGCTGCCATTTGAAAAAAATTTAAAAAAATTGTTTCTTCCAATTTTTAATATTTTTTTCATCGGAAAATCATCTGACATTTCGCAGGGACTAAGTCTTAGACATTCCCAGAGAATAGAACATTTAATTTCAATTTTTAAATTTTTTTGACACTATCAGCCACTCAGCTGCCATTTGAAAAAAAATTAAAAAATTTGTTTTTTTCCATTTTTGATATTTTTTTTATCGGAAAATCATCTGACTTTTAGCAGGGACTAAGTCTTAGACATTCTCAAAGAATAGAACATTTAATTTCAATTTTTAAATTTTTTTGACACCATCAGCTACTCAGCTGCTATTTGAAAAAATTTTAAAAAAATTGTTTCTTCCAATTTTTAATATTTTTTTCATCGGAAAATCATCTGACATTTAGCAGGGACTAAGTCTTAGACATTCTCAAAGAATAGAACATTTAATTTCAATTTTTAAATTTTTTTGACACCATCAGCCAATCAGCTGCCATTTGAAAAAATTTTAAAAAATTTGTTTCATCCAATTTTAAATATTTTATTCATCGGAAAATCATCTGACTTTTAGCAGGGACTAAGTCTTAGACATTCCCAGAGAATAGAACATTTAATTTCAATTTTTAAATTTTTTTGACACCATCAGCCACTCAGCTGCCATTTGAAAAAAATTAAAAAAAATTGTTTCTTCCAATTTTTGATATTTTTTTCATCGGAAAATCATCTGACTTTTAGCAGGGACTAAGTCTTAGACATTCCCAGAGAATAGAACATTTAATTTTAATTCTTAAATTTTTTTGACACCATTAGCCACTCAGCTGCCATTTGATAAAAATTTAAAAAATTTGTTTTTTTCCATTTTTGATATTTTTTTATCGGAAAATCATCTGACTTTTAGCAGGGACTAAGTCTTAGACATTCTCAAAGAATAGAACATTTAATTTCATTTTTTAAATTTTTTTGACACCATCAGCCACTCAGCTGCCATTTGAAAAAAATTTAAAAAAATTGTTTCTTCCAATTTTTTATATTTTTGTTAAAATTTATAAGTGCTTATTACTTTAAATATATTTTCATTTCGCGGTAAAGATAGAGCCACTGTGCAGACTCACTAGTCACGTGATGTTTAGAGACTAACTTCACTCTGACGCTGGTCAGCTTTTGTTCAGTTCGTTTTCCCATTGCTTGTCGAAGGCATGGCTTGCCTCCTTTTTGTTTTATATTGATCACAAATGTAATTCATATGTAAATTCAATCGTGTGTAATAAATCTTTCACATTTGTTACTTCTTACCAAATTGTTTTCCTAATTTATTTCAACAGATTATGAGACTGAAACGCGTTCGCGTCGCTTAGTGTATTTTGAGGTTATATGGGGAAATTGTTTTTGGTGAATACAATTGTGTTGTGAATCGCTGTTATTATTAAGCTGAAATTTGTTAGCTAATAATTGTTTAAACACAATAATAATTCGAGGACAATGACTGAGGAAAACATGGGTCGAGATATTCGTGTTACGCGTCTTTCAAAAAACACTTATAGTCGTTGGAAAATTGAAATTCGTGATGCTCTTGAGAGTTTTCGAATTTGGGATGTTGTGGAC